>CM076571.1:241458764-242007543 GCA_034641835.2 Pinus albicaulis
TCTGTTGGTACTGATTCACTATCATCATGTTCCTCTGTCTCGTGTCGATGATGTGGGAAACATTATGGCCCTCCTTCGACCAGGTCACTTCCTGTCGAATTTAGCTCATTATCTAGGAATTTGATCTAGAGACTCCCTTCTGGTACCTTAGATCTTGCATGCCTCAATGGCAGGATCTTCACATTCGACACAAGGTCCACATCATTGGCCTTTGATCGGGTGATTCTACGAGTGTTTGACGTCAGATCACTGTTCACATTCCATGGATTGTACCTTTCATACCTTGAGGGCCGTTGTCATTATTGGTAGTTTCTCTCATGTCTGTTAATAGCTTTAATCATTGGCTAGTAATCAGATGATTTTCTTGCATGTTTGACTTCATCTCATATATTTGCATGCTTGAAATTGTACTTTTTTGGGTCAAGATGGAGCACGCAAGACCCTGGGTTTTGTCTGATAAAATTTAGGTTGCAGATTCTTGTGCATTATCATGACTTATTACATGAATCTTTTGATTGGATGGCTGTAACCATACCTAAGTCTATTTGTTGATCCTTACTGCTAGATGGCTACGTCCATACCTTGGATCTCAGTTGTTATGTACTCTATTATGGATGTTTGCGCTGATACCACATGTTCATGTATCAGTGATATTATTTGTATTTGTTGCAGGTTTTCCGACAGTGGTGTTTGGTTCAAACACGTTCTTATAAAGCATTTCACCCCTTCATCTCCCTCAGACCTCATGCTTTAGGGGGCATCTGTTACACATAATTTGTCCACTGTCCCTCCAATCCCCAAATTGCACATTAGAGGGTCATTTATGTGACTAATAAGAAGTGTCATGCCTTGTAAATACCATCATTGCATCCCTTTGCATGAGAGAAATATTCCCTCTGTTGACAATTCCTTGAGCAGAGTTTCAAAAACCCTTGTTTTTGCCTTGGTGGGAGTAGCCAGTTCTACCCTCACACTGATCGAGAAGATTAACACAGGGCTTTGTGCCAGTTGGTGCTCTGTCCCAGTTAGACACTGGTGCCAAGCTTTTTATGGATTTTTTTTTTAAATAGAGGTGGAGATTCCACTTCAACAACTTCGAGGATGAGCCATTGGGAGTGGTTGGACTGAATAACCACAGACTCCCTCCTTTAGTTTATGGTTTCCACCTCCCATGGGAACCTCCTAAAGGATAGGCCTCCCTTCTGCCTTTGTAGGGATCCTAACCTCCTCATTTTCCTCTATAAAAAGAAGCTATCTCTCTTTACATAAGATAGTTGAATATGGAGAATTGAACTACTATAGCAGAACTGTTTAAGAGATAGAACAAGGAGGAACTTTGTTGAGAGAGCTTAAGCCCATGCCCACATCCCGTCTGAATCCCCTGACGAGTATCTGAGATGTGCTTTAGCTGAAGCCCGATGGAGGAGACTGTGCTGTCAAAGCTTTGGTTGTACCTCTTCTTTCTATCAATATATACATGACTATTGTTTGGGTTCTCGTTTCGTGTTATGTCGTTTGTTTATTGCAATATTCTTAGCCCTCTTTGATTGGTTAGTGATTACGAATGGAAATATTATGTTGTATGCTACTCTTGTTTACTGTTTTATGTGCAGGTATCCTAGCATGACTGTAGAAGGATTGTGACTTGTCGAGGAAGGAATGAGAGGTCACCACCACTACAGTCGTAAGGATAACACTGGATTCCAAGTAGGTCAATCTACCATATCCTCTTTCATTCCATAATTAGGAACCTACACTCTAGGGTGTCTCTTTGTTTCTAGACCCACTCTAGGGCTATAGGGACTGTCTCTGTCTGCAGAGATGATTTACCTACTTAACAACAACAGTTTAGAAAAAGTGGAAAATACATCAGGTGGATGTCAAATCAGTCTTCTTGAATGGAATTCTAGAAGAATAAATTTATGTGCAGCAACCTCCAGGTTATGAAGTTGAAGGTAAAGAAGATAAATTTTATAGGTTGAAGAAAACGCTTTATGGACTGAAGCAAACACCTAGAGCATGGTATAGAAGAATCGACAGTTACATGATAAGAATGGATTTTGTAGAAGCAACATTGAGCCTACCTTGTACACAAAGGTAAATGAGCATGGACATATTTTGATTGTTTGCTTATAGGTTGATGATATGATATTTACAGGTGATCTTGAGTTATATGACTTTAAAGAAGCCATGATGAAAGAATTTGAGATGAAAGATCTTGGTCTCATGAAATATTTTCTTGGCATAAAAGTTGAGAAATCTGAAAAGGAGATTTTTATTTTCCAAAATAAATATGCTAGAGATTTGCTGAAAAGATTCAAGATGGATAATTGCAAACCTATACCTACACCAGTAGCAATAGGTACAAAGTTAAGTAAGAATGATAAATGATCAAATGTCAATCCAACTCTATTCAAAAGATTGGTTGGTGGATTCATGTACCTCACAACTACAAGACAAGATATTATGCAAGGAGTGAGTTTGATTTCCAGATTTATGGAGGCTCCAAAAGACACACATTGGAGTGTTGGAAAATGAATTCTGAGATACATAGCAGGAATTAGAGATTATGGCATAATGTATGCAAGTACAGAAAAGAAATATTCGATTGGATACACAGATAGTGATTTTTTAGGTCGTTTGGATGATCGAAAGAGCACATCCAGTTGTGTGTTCCATCTTGGTTCAGGTGTGATAGCATGGGCATATAAGAAGCAACCCATTGTGAAACTATCATAAACAAAAGCAGAATATGTAGCAGCAACTTCAACAACATGTCAAGAAGTATGGTTAAGACGAGTATTGGATGGAATCAAGCAGAAACAACAAGAATCAACAATGATATACTGTGACAACAATTCAATGATTACACTATCCAAGAATAGTGTGTTTCATCAAAAGAGAAAGCATATTGATACTAGATATCATTTTGTTAGAAAAATTGTGAGCAATGGAGAAGTTCACTTGAAGCCTTGCAAATCTAGTGACCAATTTGGCTGATATATCTACAAAGCCATTAACAATATATGTGTTTGAGTTTCACAAAAGAAACTTGGGTGTTGTAAGCCTAGCTGAGACAAAGATCAACAGACATGTTTTAGTTTTCATGAGTTACGTTTTAGTTTAGCAGTCGTAATTAAGGGGGAGTGTTAAAATATGTAATTAACTCCCGCATGCATAGTTATACAATCAGTTAAGTAAGCGTTGAGTTAGTCAAGTTATGTGATAGATAAATTTGGTGAGAGAGTTAGAGAGTGAGTTAAGTGAGAGTTGAGCAAGTTCAATTATGTGATAGATGAGTGTGTGCATGTCAAGTGAGTTAGGATAAATACCCATCGTCGGGTTCATTGTATTCATTGAGAGTGATTGAAGATTAACAGAAGAGCAACAACGTGTGTTTGTGTTTCGTGTGTGAAATATTTGTGTAATTTGTGTCTTTCCTCCTCTGCCATTCCAACAGAAGATGGGGTCGAATCAATCATTAAAGCAAGTACTAGAAGGCGCACAGATAAACCAAGTAAGTGAGTTTGAAGAAGCTCCTTAACTAAGTTTTTGTAGTTGGTGTCTTACTGAGGAAGAGGTGCGATGATTTCTCTTGCCAAACATTAAAATTTTGGATAACATAATATACCCATGCCTTTGGTGAAGCTGTGACTAAATATTGATATGCATTAAAATTGCGGTGTATTAGAAAAATAAAACCCTCTATTTCAGTCACACAAATGATATACTTAAAAATGCATGCTTACGGAGATATGAGAAACATGTAGAGTGGAAAATGGGTATACGTATTTTTCCCGGTAATTAGAAAAATAAAACCCTCTCTTTGAGTCACACAGACTCTCTACTTAAAAACACACACATTGAGAAACAAATACGAGTGGGAAATGGCTATACTGAGTAGACTTAGAGGAACATTTTGATTGAGAGGCCCATGTGGAAGCAATTCTATGTTAGAAATCATGAGATGAAATGCAGAAAATTCTGAAAATGAGGTTCCCCAGTTTCCCCAAGGGTTGTTATTCCAATTCTGTCTTCTTCTACATATTTGGAGACAATTTATTCACCGCAGATGGTGAGTTATGGAAGGTTCAGAGGAAGGTCGTCGACATGCTTCTACCCAGCGAGATTTCAAGTCGACAAATCATAAATCAAATGCAAACTTTAATCCTCTAAAGACTCATTCCAGTCTTCGAAGACTGGCCCATGAAGTTATCTTCATTAGATCTACGGTATTTGTTTTTGAGCTATAACTTTGATAACTTGTGTTCTGTCATATCAGTGAGGACCCAGATATCTGAGTCCCCTGGAGTTACCCTTCTTGAGGGCCTTCAACAAAGTTATTGAATTGTGCACATACAAGTTGATATTTTTTCTTATTTTATGGAAGCTCATTTTCAATGTGAGTTTCGAGTGAAAACACAACAGAGACATGGGTATGATGCGTGGATTTGCATCAAATCTGGCTAGGATTAGAAAATTTGAACGAAGAAATGCATTCAAAGAGTGATAATATTTTGTCTACTTGTTCTACATTTGCTGAAATACGAAATTTTGACATTGTAAGTATGTATGTTATGGGCATTGCCTATTTTTTTCTTGAGTTCAAGATGTGATTTTTTCCTTAGTGTTTTGATGTATGGAGTTATGGTCTAATGTTGGAAATAGGGGTATTCATAAAAATGGTGGTATATCAGTTGACAGGTTTCGCCATAATTAATATTTACTTCAATAGTTGTTGTATTTCTATTTTCAAAGGTGAAGCGGAGTGGGAAAAGGAAACAAATATTCCATGGTTTCAAAAGGATGAATTCTGAGAAATTTTGAGGTGAATTTAATGTCTGATGGTAAATGAAAAATTTTCAACATAATTATAGATTTTAATTAATACGATGGGTAAGTGCATATGCTTATATTAAATGGCAGAATTAATAAAATGGCTAAGTGATTAAAATATAAAGTGGAAAAACAATCTCAACTTTATAGCATTAGTCATGGTGATATGGGAAAGTTCAAAAATTTTATGAGTCAAAAAAGTTATTATGTTATGAAAAACTATTGAAAAAATATTTTACATCAAGTTATGAAGTATGGAATGTATCAAATTATGAAGTTGTGAATGTAAGGGAGTATTAAAATAGTCAAACCTCCAAATTCAATCATATTTTAATTTTTGTAATATAATTAAAGGTTATGAAATATAATATTTTATTGTTTGTAATATTATAGATTGTTTTTTTTGCTGTAAGTTATGATTAAACTTATTCACACTCCGTGAGAATATATCTACACTCATCACAAGGATACCACCATGCATATCTACACTCACCACACCACAATACAACCCTGTAATGTAACTATCAAAATTCTCTATTTGGATGTTGCCCCTACACTCACCACACAAAGATACCACCATACATATGTGCACTCACCACACCACACCACAATACCACCCTTCAATGTAACTATCAAAATTCTCTATTTAGATGTTGCCCAACTAAATTCTTGGGTTTTACGGGTTTTAAAATATTGATAATATTTTTTAATAAATTCCATTTTTCCTTTCCAATTATATCTATATATATATATATATTCCAAATATTTTATCTTTGGTACATTTCTAAACAAGGCCCTATTTCAATTTTTCTTCATAACTTTTTTTTCAATTATTTTATTTATAAATAAATTGAAAATATAGAAGAATTATAGAAATTAAAGTTATGATATTGAGATATCAAATATCAAAATTGTTAAGATTGATATTATACCAAGCTAGATCTATTTTAACTCTGGATTTATAAGGCCCCGAGAGGGATCAAATGTCTCGAGCTGCAAACCTCTTTTTTGAGTTCAAAAATGAGCAAAGGTTTGCACATCATGAGATTTGATCATTTTCGATGCTTGATAGATCCAGATTTAAGATGGATCTATTCTGGTTTCAGTCATGTGCAGCTAAGGAAAATATATTGAAGATATGATTAATCTTATAAATAATATTTAAATATATCTAATATTAATTTATAAAGATTTTAAATATTTTAAATATATATGAGATTAACCTATTCATTTTAATTTTAAATTTTCTTAGTTACGTTAGTTTGGTGAGATGATAAATATTTTTGATAACTTTAATAATGAAAAATGATGAAATAAATTTTTTTAATGAAAAGTGACAATAATAGTGTTGAATGATAGAAAATGTGAATAATAAGAATGTATTCAATTACAAATAATATTCATTGTGATCAATCTCAAACTATTTTCTTCTACTATTCTTATTTTCACCCTTTTAGTTTTGTCATCTTTTCATATTTATTATATGAAAAGGACGGTTGAAATCGTAAACCATTTACAACTTTATCTCGAGATGTTGTAGTAAACATCATACCTTGTCTCTCTTGCTCTCCAATATTAATAGGTTGAATTACTATAACACAAAAATCAATGTATATTGTCAATAATGTTGTATGCATACACTTAAATCAATGCATACTGCTAATCGAATCACTTTAAAATTAATGTACTATCATACATCCAATTACATCAAATCCATAATCAACATCTACATTGAAATCAATGCATCTAATGCAAGCAATAAAATAATATTAGAAAACAAATTCTACACTGAAATCAATGCATATAATGCAAGTAATATTATATGATTAGAAATCAACGTCTATGCTCAAATCAATGCATCTAGTACAAGTAAGAAAATAGGATTATAAACCAACATCTACACTGAAATCAATACATTTAGTGCAAGCAATCAAATAGGATTAGAAATCACCATCTACACTAAAATCAATGCATTTAGTGCAAGTAATCAAATCGAATAAGAAATCATATACATTGAAATCAATGCATCTAGTGCAAGAAATTAAATAAGATTATAAAGCAACTTTTACATCTAAATCAATGCATCTAATGCAATAAATCAAAGAGGATTAGAAATCAACATCTACAGTCAAATAAATGCATCTAGTGCAAGTAAAAAAATAGGATTAGAAGCTAACATCTACACTGAAATCAATTAATTTAGTGCAAGCAATCAAATAGGATTAGAAATCATCTATATTGAAATCAATGCATCTAGTGCAAGAAATCCAATAAGATTGTAAAATAATTTTTACACTGAAATCAATGCATCTAATGCAAGAAATCAAATAGGATTATAAATCAACATCTACACTCAAATTAATGCATCTAGTGCAAGTAATAAAATAGGATTAGGAATCAACATCTACACTCAAATCAATGCATTTAGTGAAAGCAATAAAATAGGATTAGAAATCACCACCTACATTGAAATCAATGCATTTAGTGCAAGTAATCAAATAGGAAGTGCAAGATATAAAATATAATCATAAATCTACATTGAAATCAATGCATATAGTGCAACCAATAAAATAGGATTATAAATCACCATATAGACTGAAATCAATGCATTTAGTGCAAGCAATCAAATAGGATTAAAAATAATCTACATTGAAATCAATGCATCTAGTGAAAGCAATCAAATATCATGAGAAATAAATAGCTACAAATAAAAGCATTTAGTGCAAGCAATCAAATAGGATTAGAAATGCCCATATACACGGAAATCAATGCATCTAATGCGATAAATCTTCTTCCCTCTCTCCCCCCTCCATCTCTCCTTCTTTGTCTCTCTATATCAGCCCCCCAAACACACATCCTCTCTCACTCCATATATATAAATATCTCTACCATCCCCTCCCTCTCCATCTCTCTCTTCTTTCCTCTCTTCACCTTCCATATATATCTCTATCTTCCCCTTCTCTCCCTCTCCCCCACTTCTATCTCTCTTTCCTCCTACTACCCTCTCTCCATCTCTCTCCATCCTCCTTATGACTCCCTCTCTCTCTCTCCAACTTTCTCTCTCCATGTCTTTCTTCTTACCTCCCTCTCTATCTGCATCCACTCCATATATCTTTCCCTCCCTCTCTCCACTCTATCACATCATATCTCTCCCTTAATTTCTCCTCCTTTCTCTCCCACCTCTCTCTCTCTCTCGCTCTCTCTCTTCACCCTCCAAATCTGTTACTATATCCCTCCCTCTCTCCTTCTCTACCCCCTTCTCTCCATATCTCCTTCTTTGTCTCTTTATCTCACCCCAAACATACACACTCTGTCTCCGTCTCTCCCTTTTAACTCCCTCTCTCTATCTGTATCTCCTTATTTGTCTCTTTAACTCATCGCTAGACATACACAATATTTCTCCATCTCTGCCTTGTTACTCCCTCTCTGTCTCCACTTCTCACTCTCTATGTTTTTCTTCTTCCCTCCGTTTCTCCCCCTCCAATTCCATCTCTCTATCCCTCCCTCTCTCTTCCCCTATCTCTCTCTCTTTACCCTTCAATCATCTCAATATCTCCCTCCCTCTCTCCTCTCTCTCCCCCCTCCAAATTTGTGTCTCCATGTCCTTCCCTTACCCTTATATACCTCTCTCACTCCTTTCTATCTCTCTCTCTTCATTCATATTCTCCCCTCTCCTTTGGTTTATCTCCATTTCTCCCTTGTCACCCCTCTGTTAGGTCCCCAAGTCATGTAGTGACCACTGAGAGTGGAGGCCACGCTTTGGCACAACGGGCACCCAACTCGGATGGAAAGCGATGAAATTTCGATGAGCGTGCAACGAAGCATGCGACGGTGCACAAGTGCGGGCACGCTCCAACACTATGCAGTAAATGAACGTGGGTGCATTCAGGCGACTGTGTGATGGATGAGCATGGGTAGCATGCGATGAAAGCTTGGTGACCAAGCGATGAAACATGTGATGAAGAGTTACGGACGTGACAAGCATGGGAGGTGCGACGGGCGCGTGCAGCACGAGCGACAAAGAATTGCGGATGGGAGACACGAGCTTGTAGCATATGAGTGCTTTGTATTTGGAATTCGGGCTAACGTGAGAACTTGGAGGAGCCAACGTGATATTGGTGAAGGGTCGACCCAACACTTGGAGTGTGGCGGCCCTCCACAGGACCATGATTTAGCACATATATATGGCGAAGGTGAAGGCCATTCAAGGAATTCAAGAAAGTTAATAATAAAAGTGTGAACACATAAGCTTTAGCTCCAATAATTAGAGAGTGAGCTGCAGTGTGGAAAAGTGGCAGACAGATAAAGGGCTAAAGTTTCCAACCTGAAAACTTGGAGTTTCTGTGTTTGGAACAACGAAGGTCCGAGTCGGGTTTTCTGTGACTTGACCGTGTGAAGAACTCGTCGAGTCAGGTAGCCGAGGGTGCTGGTGACGTGTGGGTAGTGTTGGGTGAATGTGCAGGGTGTTGGTAACCCGCGGGCGGATTCGGGTGACTTGAGGGCATCGACGACCCGCGACAAGTGCGACAAGAAGAGCGGAGGCGTGGTAGAGTTGGATGATGGAATTTTGACATTGCGGAGTAGTGGGCTGTGTCAGGTGGATGTGACCCAAGCTGCACAGTCAGCAGGGTGTCCAAGTAGGCTCGTGAACAATGCGGGCAAGGCAAAATGGAACCATTCAGAAATCGAAGGAAATGTGCAGGATGTACACGACAAGACCTGATAGAGTGTAGGGAATGCACGACGCTGCCAGGGAACTTGTGAAACTTTTACTTGTCTAATTTGGAGTATGCAGACTTGAATTTTGTAATTTTAAGTTGCATGACTCTTTATGAAACATAATATTGGGTAAACTCATATTCCGGGAGTTGCCCCTCCCTTGTATATATGGGCGTACATGGAGATATATATTGATGTTTATGGTATTGAATTTATTTCCACTTCATATGTTATCACAAAATCAAGCCAAATAGGCTGCCAATCAAGTTAATCTCATGTAACTGTTTTAGACCAATCTTTTGGTTGAGGCTTAGCCTTCTCAACCTGAGAGGGCCCTCTAAAGGGTTTATGATTTTTGATAAATATGTAGATGGCTAACTCTATATGGGGTAAAAGAAGATAAATGATATAAACTGGTTGTAAATCACATTATAAAGTGTACATTGGGCTTATGGAGTCATAATAGCTTCAGTAAAACCAAAACAATCTACCTAGAGTGGAAGTCAAGGCATATCAGAGTTCAAGTCAAGGAATACACATGTAGAACAGTGAAACACACAGTTAGTTTGTTAGTTTGTCTATGGAGGAAGTCAGAGCATCATTGATGAATTCTACGTAACATAAGAAAACACCACTGTAATAGAATATTGAAAAGATGCCATCAGAATGAGAACATACAAGAACTCCTCATGAATCTTGAGTTGTTTAAGTAGAAATTCTGTATTAAGCTGAAAACAGTCACTTACAATAAACATAGTCTTTTTGCCAAAAAATGTCCAACCCCTTCTATTTCAACTCCTTGATCCTTTATAGATCATTTACATCATAATTTAAGCTTATCCAAATCTAGATACATCGAATTCCTATGCTTTGAAACCTATCTTAACCATAAAACATGGTATTTATTACAAAAACAACTGTAAACCTAATACATAGTCCTATTACAAATAGAATTAGAACTCTTTTGGCTCTACTCAAAAAAAAATTATCTAAACTTAATTACATCATTTACCACCTATATCTCCATTCAGTCGAATCCTGATGATGAGCTCCAACCAATTATGACCATAATGCTGACGATGTTGATCTCCTGCAAACTAGGAAACTGCTCCTCTATTTTTAGGCTTAGGATTCTTTTATTTTCTTGAGATATTATGATCACTTATAACCCATAACTTCGAGGCTAATTGATTTTAGGAACACGATTAGCATATTTCCAAAGTCATCCCCTCATGCCAGCTGTGTAAAATCAACTTTGAACTTCTCAAAACAGTGAAAATAATCCTGCGCTACGAAAGCAACGCAGTTTCGTAGCGTTTTTCGTAGCACAATCTTATTACCCATTTTCCTTAAAAAAATTTCTTCCTTTCCTTTAGGGCTACTTTGAAATTTACTTGACATAGCTTCCTTAGAAATTTCAAGTCAAAACACATGATCTTCCCTCCAAAATTTGATAAGGAAAGGGTGAAAAAGCTGCTACAACAGTTTCATAGCACATTTCACCCTTTTTTCACTATGTGCGCTACGAAACTACTGTGTAAGAATTTTTAACTAGATTTTCTTCAAAATTTGAAACAAAAAGGTGCCACAACTTTAGAAAATCACTGGCCTCATCAAAACCATCAGCTATATGAACTAAAAATATAGCCTTTATAAAATTTATTCCTCATTTTCCATTTTGAGTTTGCTTTGAATTTATCATTTGGTAGCTCTATTATTCAGTTTATCTTGAGACTATTTTAATTGTAGCTTCAAATCCTCCACTTGGCCTCTTAGCTTTCTATTACTGGCTCTCAAATGGGTTTTGATCACTCTAACAAATTTTTCTTCTTTAATGGTTGGAACTGTCCATGTAAAAAACTGCTCTGCACTGCTTGGAATCTTTGACCTAAACTGTTTGACCTTCCCAAATATCCTTCATCCTCTTGAACTCTGTATTTTCAATGCTGTGCTTTCTGGCCCTCTTTCTCATCATTTCCATATCTTGGTTTTCTAACTCAATCTTTCTTCCCGCAGTTGACACTCTGTCATGTGTTCCTTTCCTTTCATTACCTTGCTCGCTGCATGCTCCACTATAGGTGATGAGAGATCAACCACCTCTTCAGGAACTTTGGCTACTTCAATAGTTACTTGGAAATCTTGACTATCTTCTTGGAGTTTCTTTGCATGCCTGGTTAAGGGTTTTCTACCTTGAAAAACAAAGGCTGCATTCTCACCTTCAAATTCCAATTTCTTTGCTAATTTCATTTTTCTCTCTTTGCGTTCATCTAATTCAATGAAATATGCTTGCACAATGGGTGATTCTTCTATATCAATTGCATGAAGTATATCATCCAAGTTTCCTTTCATAATTGGGCTATCCTCTATCACTGAAACAACTATTTTTCCTTTTCATGTTGTTGTTTGGCTTCTTGTCTTTCTCTGGATCTCCTGCTTGTTGGCCACTTGTTTTTGTCTTGTTTCTTTGACCCTTTCTACTCTCCATTTTGAAGGTGATGGAGTTTCTGCAACAGGCACTAATTTTTTTCTCTATTCTATCTTCAACCTATTTCCTTGGTTTCAACTTTACAAACCTTTTTTCTTTAGTAACCCCTGACTGACTGGATTCTGCTACTAGTGGTGAAGGATTCCCCTTAATATTAGGGTTTCTAGCTGGGGTTATGGTTTCCATTTCAAATCCACTCATAAATAAAAAGGAATACCAATCCCTATTTATTTTCTGAAAATAATTCAAAACCAATAACTTTATCAAACTGTGATGAAATAGAGATGTTTCACAGCCATCAGATTTGGCTTGGACTTTGTCAGCCATTTTGGCAAGGCTTCTATGTAAGTAAAATGGTAAATATAATGATATCATACCTATGAAATGCAACAACAGTTTGAAATGATAATTGTAAAATTTATGGTACCTGCCTTCACATGTAAATTATCTTTGAATATTGAAGAGCAGCTTCGCATAGTTTTCCTTGATACAGTTTCTAGGTATTGCATTGTTCAGGTCTATATCGACATATTCAAGTTTCATAAATTCCTTGCATGGTTCCATGTCAAACCTAAAACCTTTAAATCAATATTCCTGTCCCCTTGGTATCTTTGTCACAGAAGCTATGATCTCAGGAGTAACTGGCATATTTATCATTCCAATTTTGGTAGTGGTTCCACTGAAATGTAAAGAAAATTCTTTGGCCACCTGAGTGTGGCAACCCTGCAGCTTTTCACAAAATTTGAGACAACCAACTTTCCTAAAAGCCTCCATCACCATTTGATCCTCAACAATAGCATTTACATTTTCAGGCTCGTATATTAGACAATATCCCCCTCTGTGGACCACCTTCTCTTCTGCCATCTTTCTTGTAAAAAACCTGTTAGCTTCTCTAGAACCTGTAAAATAGCCTCACTCAATTTAATGAACAACCTCGCTTGATAATTGTGAAAGTTGTCTTTGTATAGAATAACCAAAAACTTATCCTTACTGCTTTAGAGCTCAGACAACATATGTGAAGGTAAATGAAAAAGAGATGAGTCAATTTGGAAAAAGAAATTGGAATTAGAGATGTCACCTCATGACTAAATGATGTTTCATTGATATCCTATCATGACTATGATGACCGTAGGACAGGTAGGGAAATTGAATCTAGTAACTAACTGACTCACCATGCCCCTATCATATCACTCCCCAACTGAAACTGACAGGTATCAGCTTATTTGACACAATAGCTAAGAAACCGCACTTTTGTAGTGCTCACAGTGTAATTTTCGCACTTTATGCTATGAAAGTAACAGTTCTTTCGTATCGCAAAACTCTTTTTTTGGACTAACGGTGCTACGAAACGATGGATTCCTGGCTAATTGTAGAAAATTAGCCTGAAACTTACTTAAATGACTCTTAAATGAAAAATGTGAATTTTTGACCATGGAATGGACCTATAAAGACCCTATTTGAATTCATATGATGAACACTAAACCTCTAAAAACTATGACATACCCTCAACCATACTAAAAGTGACTTTCTAACGTATTTAAGACCATAATTAAAAACAAAGTTGTCATACAATGTTTTGAAAAAACAATTGGGGTGATAACAGTGTCTCCACTTGGGATAGTGTGCCCCTGTAGTACACTAAGAACTAGTAGTTCTAGTGTTGCTATCCATTTTTCTTGACCAAAATAGTAAAAACCTTGAAATCGCCAAGATTCCTCCTCAAGCTCTAATGGCCTTCACCTCAGGCTCAAGCTTGTTGATTTAACTTGTCATTATTAGTAGAAAAAAATTATAAAATGGAATATATAGAATGACATGAAAAATCCATCGGATTTCAGGAAGAATAATGCTTCAAAATCCTGCCATTGACAGGTCCTCTAGCATATGGTTTTCCATCCAACTCCTGCAGTATTTAAGTATTGTTTCCATGAAAAGTAGCTATCTTGAAAGGACCTTTCCATAAGTTTTCAAACTTACCATGTTTGTGTTTCTCTTCAATTCTATCGTCCCATTTCAACACTTCATCTTGAACGTGAAAAATTTCCTCCTTGATCTTCTTATGAAATGTCCTCTTGATTATGTTTTGAGACTACTGATTTCTGTCATAAACCTCATTCTTCTTCTCTTTTAGAGCTATCATCTAATTAATTATCCTTTGTATTGCATTTGGTTACTCTTCTAGCCCTTAAATTAGCTTCATAACAGGTACCCTTAGTGATGTAGGAAAAATAGCTTCAGCGCCATATACTAATTCATATGGTGAAGTTCTGATTGACCTCTTTGTGCATATCCTGTCAACCCATAAGGCATACTTCAGCTTCAAATTTCAAGCCTTCTTATTCTCCTACAATACCTTTTTAATGATCCTTACAATAATCTTGTTAGAAGATTCAGCAAGGCCATTTCCTTGTGGATAGTATGCAGTAGAATTCCTGAGAGTAATATGATATTTATGATAGAAATTGATCAACTTCTTAGACTTATATGCCTATGCATTATCAGTTATGATCTTCATGGGGAAACCTAACCTAGACAAGATATTATTTTCTAAAAAAGAAATAATCACAGAATCATTTGCTTGCCTAGTTGGGATTGCTTCAATACCTTTGGTGAAGTAATCAGTCACTGTAAGAATCCAGCGATGATGTCTTGATGATGATGAATGAATATCCAAAATAAAATCTAGTCCCCACTGTTGGAATGGCGCTTCTACATAGATAGGCATCAAAGGTAAGGGTACAAGTTTCTTCTTACCCTCGAAAATCTGGCATTCATGACAGGAAACAACCCTCTTGTAGACATCCTTAAACGTTGTTGGCCAATAATACCCTGCTCTCAAAATTTTTTTCACTGTCAACTTCCAATAATGGTGACCTCCACAATCCCCTTTGTGAAACCCCTCAATCACTTTATCAACCTCCTCTTCGAGCAAGCAATTCAACAAAATTCCGCCAGTATCCTTCCAAAATAGATTTCTGTCAAATATAAAGTATCTCAAAGATTTCAGCTTAACGTCAAACCTCGCTTTGGAATTTTTTAAATCAGCAGGTGCTTTATGGTTCTGTAGGACAAAAACAACTTCCTAGTACCAATCTGAAGTAATATATTTTTCTTCAATAGGAACTAGTTCCTCCTCATCATCTGAAATTTCTGATATTTCTATAATCCAATTTATATCAAGACAGTCAAATTTTGACTGTGCCATCAGTTTTTCCAAGCCTTTCCCTTTGACCAATTTTGTTCGTTTAATCTCTATATCATATTCTAGCAACTTCGCAATCCATTTCCCCCTCTTACCATCAAGGTCGGCTTGAGTGAGGATTTGTTTCACAACAATATTAGGAACAAATGCTGCAATATGAGAATGCATAATATAAATTCTGAAATATTTGATAGCCTTCACCAAAGCATGGGCTTGATTTTCTAGGATATTATACTTCAACTCAGAATTGGCTAATGTCCTACTAAAGAAATAAATCGGCTGCTCAATACCTTGTTGTCGTTTTTGTAACATAACTCCAGCGATAGTATTCTCTGATGCAAAGGTAAAAACTAGAAATTCCTTTGAGAAATATGGACTAATCAATATTGGTGCTTGTGTGAGTGCCCTTTTGATCTCTTCAAATGAGTTTCTTGCCTCTACAGTCCACTTAATATCAACTCCCTTCTTTAGCATCCTTGTTATGTCCTTCACAATCTCAGCAAAATTAGGAATAAATCGCCTAACAAAATTAACCTTTTCCAAGGAAAGATTGAATCTCCTTCCTACTTCTTGGAAAATCCACCTTCTGAATTGCATTGAACCTATTTGGATCAATCTTAATCCCATATTTAGAAATTATATGTCCAAGTAATTTACCTGAAGTTAAAGCAGAAATAATTTTGGTGGGATTTAGAGGGATGCCAAACCTTCTACATTTTAGCATAATTCTTTCCAAGTGTTTCAAGTGATCTTCTTCCTTCCTTGAGAAGACTGTTATGTCATCAAGATACACAACCACCATCTTGTCCTTCTCTTCAGAAAACACAATGTCAATTTCCCTTTGAAAGGTAGCTCCTGCATTCATGAGACCAAATGGCATCTTGGCGTACATAAAAGTACCCCATGGTGTACTAAAGGTTGTTTTTTCCTGATCATCAGGATGCACAAGGATCTGTTTATAACCTGAAAAACCATCAAGCATAGACATTCTCTGAGAACCAACAATATTTTGCAAAATTTTATCCATCTCTGGGTGAGGATAATTATCCTTCAGGGAGGCTTTATTCAAATTTCTGTATTCAATACATATTCTGATTTCTCCACTCTTCTTCCTAACTGGAACCAAATTTGAAAGCCAATTTCAAAATCTGATTGGAACAATGATTTTAGCATCAAAAATATTTTAAACCTCTTTCTCAATCAAAGTCATGAGAAGTGGGTTGATCCTCCTTAATTTATGCTTGAAAGGTCTTTCATTTTCTTTTATGGGAATAATATGCTGAATAATGGTGGGATCATATTCTTTCAAATCATCATAGATCCAAGCAAAGACATCTATGAATCTTTTCATCATTTCAACATATTTAGACTTCATATCAGCTGAAAGAAATTTAGAAAGTTTAATCATTTTTGGCATAGCTATAGTACCAAGGTTACAACTCTCGGCTTCTTCATCATCATCTTGTATCTTAGGGGATTTAAAAACATCATTCTGATAAAAAAAAATTTCTAGAGGTATGAGTCCCTTTGGTATGGAATTATTCTTTAGTTGCAAAACTTCATAACTCCCTTTAGATTCAGCCAACATGTTCTGCTGATCTACTTGTACATTTTCAAGCTCTTATTTCAGCTCAATAAAGTTTTCACTTGTTGATCATCCTCAGAAACTTTCCAATGAGTAATATTATCACGGATGGCTGGCCTATGGTGGACCTCAACCTCATACTTTTCTCTGGAATGCATAGGAATAATAAAAAGACTTGCCGAGACAACCAGAGAGTCAACAATGGAGTTTTCTTCTTTAGTTTTGACTGTGAATGAATAGGCTTGAAAGTTTTCTAACATGTCCAAAACCAAATTCCTATATGCTCTCATCCTTGTGTCCTTTGTTTGATAGACACCCTCAATCTATTTTATAACTAATTCCGAGTCTCCAAAAACATAAATGTTTTGAGGATTCATTCTTTTCATCACTTCTAAACCAAAAATCAAGGATTCATATTCAACCATGTTGTTCATCCAATCAAAGTTAAATTTATAATCCAAATCATCACTTGGATTTCTAACCCAAATACCTATTCCTTCTCCTTCTCTACCTATCGATCCATCAAAATGTAATGACCACCAACCTTCTTCCTCCTGTTCGCTAACTTGATGACTTTTTGTTTGCTGATTTTCAGACTGCTGAACTTCAGAACTTTGATTTTCTGCTATATTCTCTTCTTTTGCTTCATTAGTCAACTCATTGAAAAGAATAGCAGAACCAAGTTCAGTATCAAAAGCATAAATTGGAAATTTTTGGGTTTGTCTTTACTACTCACCATGTAGGCCATTCTTGTGTCTCAATACAATCTTATTTTCTCCCCAAAGAAAGGAATGGTAGCATAAGTAAGATCCATCTGCATTGTACCTTTAATTTTTGCTACCCATGACCTTGAAAACAACATACCAAACTTCGGTGGGATGTATACTACTACAATGTCCATGACTACAGTCTTAGTAGGAACTTGTGTCATACCAACAACAACATCCTTGATTAAACCAATGCATTGAACTCTTTTTGAATCAAAAGAAAAATTTTTTTTATATGACCTAGTTATTTCTAACCCCATTCTTTCCATGATTACTTTGGGCATAAGATTGTGAGAGGCCCCCGAATCCAACATAGCATTATTCAATGTCATGTCGTGAATGCTAAGGCTTACATAAAAAGGAGTGACTTCCTCATTCTGTTCATCTTCTAATCTTGGACCCAAATATATGGTTGGATGATCTTCTAATACATTCAAGATATCAGCAGCTCCTGGTTGTGAATTTAAAATTTTAACTATCTTGCTTCTATATTCATACACCTTGAGAATCTCACCAAAAGGGACTGATATTTTTATCTTAGAAATTTCATTCTCAAGATTGAAAACAGAAACAGATTTTTCAGCTTCTTTGATAGGAGAGATAGCTGGTACATATTTCTTACCTTCAAATACCTTAGGAGCATCCTTTTTGCCATCAGCAACCTTAGGTGCATCCTTCTTAGGTTGTGTTTTGTTTGCAATGATAGGCACATTCTTATTTCTGATATTATATTGTTTCTACATTTCAAAAATAGCATAGCGATACCCCTTTAGATAGTCTGATGTTTCTTCTTCGTGATTCTTTTGATCTAATTGATCATGTTCTTCTTTAGTCAAGAAAATTCCTAACATTTCTTCATCAAAACAATGAATATACTCTTGAGGAACTTTAGGGTCATCTTCTTCATCAACCAAATTCTGCTGAAAAGGAGGTCTCACTAAAGGATCAGGCTACTGATTTCTATTCTCCCTTGGTATTTATTGATTCTGAGGTTTACTAAACTGGGGGTTTCTAAATTGAGGTTCATGCTATGTAGGAGTAGAGGTATTTCCAAGGGCTAATCTATCCATCAAATTTTCCATTTTTTTCATCATTGAATCCAGCTTATCTTGAGAGGTAGAGGATGAATCTAGTTTAGCTCTTCCAATATTTACTTTTCAACAATACTTCGAAAGGATCAAGCTATTTCAATTTGTCTAAAGACTTTCTTTCCAACAACAAATTTGAAGTGACAGCTTCCCAGAATGGCTCTTTGTCTTCTTGTGTTACTAGAGCTGAGGTGTCAATTCCTCTCTTATGTAAGTCTAATTTCAATTAGCTCCTTTTCATTTTCTAATATAAAAAAAACCTCATGAATTTTATCATCAACTCTTTTGTCTTCAAGACTTCTTGATATTTTAGAGGACAAGGATTTCAAATGAGATGGAGTACCTGATATTTTAGAAATGCCTTGAATGCCTCTTGAAATGGTGTTTTTCCATGATAGTAGGTGGATGGGTTAGGATTTCTCCTCGTGTATCTACTTCTTGAAGCAACATTTGAACATATAAACTTTAAATGGAGTTACCAAGGTGGATGCAGCCTCGAAAATCTTTCTGAGCTCCTGCTACCTTTAGAAGTTCAGCTTCAAAATCTCGGGAAAGTATAATCTTCAAACTCCTGGCATACACACCAAAATGCTATCACAAAATCAAACCTGATAGGCTGCCAATCAAGTTAATCTCATGTAACTGTTTCAGACCAATATTTTGGCTGAGGTTTAACCTCCTCAACCTAAGAGGGCTCTCTCAAGGGTTTATGATTTTTGATAAATATGTAGATGGCTAACTCTATATGGGATAAAAGCAGATAAATGATATAAACTAGTTCTAAATCACATTAGAAAGTGTACATTGGGCTTATGGAGTCATAATAGCTTCAACAAAACCAAAACAATCTACCTAGCATGGAATTCAAGGCATATCAGAGTTCAAGTCAAGGAATACACATGTAGAACAGTGAAACACACAGTCAATTTGTCTATGAAGGAAGTCAGAGCATCATTGATGAATTTTGAGTAACATAAGAAAACATCACTGCAATAAAATATTGAAAATATTCCATCAGAACAATAACATACAAGAACTCCTCATGAATCTTGAGTTGTCTAAGTAGAAATTCTGTATTAAGCTGAAAACAATCACTTACAATAAACACAGTCTTTTTGCTAAAAAATGTCCAACCCCTTCTATTTAGACTCCTTGATCCTTTATAGATCATTTACATCATAAGATAAGCTTATCCACAGCTAGATACATTGAATTCCTATGCTTAGACACCCATATTAACCATAAAACATGGTATTTATTACAAAAACAATTGTAAACCTAATACCGAGTCCTATTACAAATAGAATTAGAACTCTTTTGAATCCACTCAAAACAAATTTATCCAAACTTAATTACATCATTTTACACCTATATTTCCATTAAGTCAAATCCTGATGATGAGCTCCAACCTGTTATTACCATAATGCTGATGATGTTGATCTCCTATAAACTAGGAAACTGCTCCCCTATTTTTAGGCTTAGGATTCTTTTAGTTTCTTGAGATATTTTTACCACTTCTAACCCATATCTTCGAGGGTATTTCATGTCAAGAACATGATTAGCATATGTACAAAGTCATCCCCTCGTACCAGCTGTGTAAAATCAACTTTGAACTTCTCAAAACAGTGAAAACAGACCTGGGCTAAGAAAGCAACACAGTTTCGTAGAGCTTTTCATAGCGCAATATTTTTACCCATTTTCCTTCAAAATTTTGCTTCCTTTCCTTTAGGGTTACTTTGATATTTACTTGACATAGATTCCTTAGAAATTTCAAGTCAAAACACATGATATTCCCTCCAAAATTTGATAAGGAAAGGGTGAAAAAGCTGTTACAGCAGTTTCGTAGCACATTTCACCCTTTTTGCACTATGTGCGCTATGAAACTGCTATGTAAGCAGTTTTAACCATATTTTCTTCAAAATTTGAAACAAAAATGTGCCACAAGTTTAGGAAATCACTTGCCTCGTCAAAACCATCAGCTATATGAACTAAAAACATAACCTTTATAAAATTTATTCCTCATTTTCCATTATGAGTTTGCTTTGAATTTATCATTTTGTACCTCTGTTCTTTAGTTCATCTTGAGACTGTTTTAATTGTAGCTCTAAATCCTCCACTTGGCCTCTTAGCTTTCTATTACTGGCTCTCAAATGGGCATTGATCACTCTAACAAATTTTTCTTCTTTAATGGTTGGAACTGTCCATGTAAAAAACTGCTCTGCACTGCTTGGAATCTATGACCTAGAAACTATTTGACCTTCCCAAACAGCCTTCATCCTCTTGAACTCTATCTTTTCAATGCTGTGCTTTCTGGCCCTCTTTCTCATCATTTCCATCTCTTGGTTTTCTAACTTCAATCTTTCTTCCAGCAGTTGACACTCTGACATGTGTTCCTTTCCTTTCATTAACTTGCTGGCTACATGCTCCCCTATAGGTGATGAGAGATCAACCACCTCTTCAGAAACTCTGGTTGCTTCAATAGTTACTTGGAAATATTTACTATCTTCTTGGAGTTTCTTTGCATGCCTGGTTAAGGGTTTTCTAGCTTGAAAAACAAAGGCTACATTCTCACCTTCAAATTCCAATTCCTTTGCTGATTTCATTTTTCTCTATTTGTGTTCATCTACATCAATGAAATTTTCTTGCAAAATGGGTGATTCTTCTATATCAATTGCATGAAGTATATCATCCAAGCTGCCTTTCATAATTGGGTTGTCCTCTGTCACTAAAACAACTGATTTTCCTTTTGATGTTGTTGTTTGGCTTCTTGTCTTTCTCTGGATCTCCTGCTTGCTGGCCACTTTTTTTTGTTTGTTTCTTTGACCCTTTCTACTCTCTGTTTTGCAGGTGATGGAGTTTCTGCAACAAGCACTGATGTTTTCTATGTTCTATCTTCAACATGTTTCCTTGGTTTCAACTTTACAAACCTATTTTCTTTAGTAACCCCTGGCTGACTGGATTCTGCTACTAGTGGTGAAGGATTCCCTTTAATATTAGGGTTTCTAGCTGGGGTTATGGTTTCCATTTCAAATCCACTCATAAATAAAAAGGAATACCAATCCCTATTTATTTTATGAGATTATTCAAAACCAATAAATTTATCAAACTGTGATGAAATAGAGATGTTTCACAGCCATCAGATTTGGCTTGGACTTTGTCAGCCATTTTGGCAAGGCTTCTATGCAAGTAAAATGGTAAATATAATGACATCATACCTGTGAAATGCAACAGTAGTTTGAAATGATAAGTGTAAACATTATGGTCCTTGACTTCACATGTAAAGTATCTTTAAATATTGAATAGCAGCTTTGCATAGTTGTCCTTGATAGAACTTCTAGGTATTGCATTGTTCAGGTCCATATCTACATGTTTAGGTTTCATAAATTCCTTGCATGGTTCCATGTCAAACCTAAAACCTTTAAACCAAGATTCCTATCCCCTTGGTATCTCTGTCACAGAAGCTATGATCTCATGAGTAACTGGCATATTTATCATTCCAATTTCAGTAGTGGTTCCATTGAAATGTAAAGCAAATTCTTTGGACACCTGAGTGTGGCAACCCTGCAGCTTTTCAAAAAATTTGAGACAGCCAGCTCTGATGAAAGCCTCCATCACCATTTGATACTCAACAATAGCATTTACATTCTCAGGCTCATATGTTAGACAATTTCCCCCTTTGTGGACCTTCTTCTCTTCTGCCATGTTTCTTGTAAAAAACCTCTTAGCTTCTCTAGAACCTGTAAAATAGCCTCGCTTGATTTAATGAACAACCTTTCTTGATAATTGTGAAAGTTGTCTTCGTATAGAATAAACACAAACTTATCCTTCCCACTTCAGAGCTCAAACAACATATGTGAAGGTAAATGAAATAGAGATGACTCAATTTGGCATAAGAAATTCGAATTAGAGATTTCACCTCATGACTAAATGATGTTCAATTGATATCCTATCATGACTATGATGACTATAGGACAGGTAGGTACATTGAATATGGTAACTAACTGACTCACCATACCCCTATAATATCATTCCCCAACTGAAACTGATAGATCTCAGCGTATTTGACATAATAGCTTAGAAACCGCACTTTCGTAGCGCTCACAGTGTAATTTTCACACTTTGCGCTAGGAAAGTAGCAGCGCTTTCGTAGCGTAAAACTCCTTTTTTGAACTAACGATACTACGAAATGGTGGATTCCTGGCTAATTGTAGAAAATTAGCCCGAAACTTACTTAAATGAATCTTAAATGAAAAATGTGAATTTTTTACCATGGAATGGACCTATAAATACCTTATTTGAATTTAGATGATGAACACTAAAGCTCTAAAAACTATGACATACCCTCAACCATACTAAAAATGACTTTTTGACACATTTAAGACCATGATTAAAAACAGAGTTGTCATACAATTTTTTGAAAAAGAATTTGGGTTGATAACAACATAATTGAAAACACTTGAAGATAATTTTAAACTAAGTGTTGTGGTAAAAGGCGTATTTTACTCACCTAGTGTTAAGAAAAAGAAAAGTGAGGTAGTTTCACACCCGCTTATAGGTGGCTGAAAAAGTACCATGAATATGAGGGCATGATAGGTCGTATCAAAGCCCACTTTCCGTAGGGTTTGGTCATTGAAGTTTGAATGCCGACGATTGAAGCAGGTAGGTACAATGAGAAATGTTGCAAGTTGAAGCTGAAGCTTGGGATTATATTTGGTATATTTTTGTAGTTTGACAAGGGCATATTGTATGGTCGAAGTTGAACAAGGAAGTATATGGTCTTCACTCGTTCTCAAGAAAGAAAAATGCAGGTTATAGTGGAAGAGCCTCAAATTGTTGAGGAGCCACAAGTACTTCCGCAGGATGTCTTCATGGAGAAAATGTTGGATCGTATGGAAAAAATGGGGAAAGTATTTCATAAATAAATGAGAGAAGCTTATGAAAGGATCAAGACATTGGAACAAGAAAAAGCAGAATGGAAAATCGAGTATGATGCAGTGGTTGTGAGTTTTGAGTACACCAAATGGCAACTTGGTGAAACCTTGAAAGAGGTAAAAGACATTGGATCACCAAGGGATCATGCCATAGACAAGATTTTAAAACTAAAAGGAAAGTTGAAGGATGATTTGGATGAAATAGCTTTGTTGAAAAGAGCTATGGTGCAAGGAAATTCTAGAGGGGCTTCCCACGTGAAAATAAAAGAACTTGAATCATATGATGGTACGAGGAATGAAAAATCAATTGGGAACTTTTTATGGGATATGGAAGAATACTTGGACCGATTGGACATTCCTAATGAATAATTCAATGTGAATATTGTTGCTAACGAAGGATGTGAAAATGTGGTGGAGAAGGAAGCTTGACCAGATTGCACATGGTGAAGGTGATGATATCACTACATGGGAAGAGATCAAGGAAGCTTTGCAGATTCACTTTAGTCCAAAATATGAGACATGGGATACAAGAACTATCATTAAGTACATTAAAAAAAAATGAGAGTCTCCAAAAGTATCAAAGTGAGTATCAAAGTACTATCCTAGAATTACCAGACAAGGCGGAGAAAGAAAAGGTGTTTAATTTCATTATTTGATTAAAACCTTGGGCATGAAATGAGTTGAAGAGAAAGAAGGTAAAAAAATTGGAGGAAGCCTTTTTTGTAGTGGATATGATGATTCAACACTATGAGGAAGGTACCAAGAAGAAGAAGAAGCTTGAAAACTGAAAGAGAAAACAACGACGAAAGAATCTTCAAAATCGAATGCCAAGTCAAAGATGAAGAAGCCCTTGAAATGTTGGTTGTGTTGAGAGGACCACACAATGAAAAATTGTCCTTCTATACCAAATTTGGATGCTACGGTACAATCTGAGAAGAAGACAGAAAATGAACCTACCACTGGGACTATGCAGGTATTGGGAGCTATAGCAACTGTGGAAGTTGTCCCTAGACGTGATCCTGAGAGGAATAAACTTGACAATGTGAACATGAAGATTGTGAAAGGAACACTTCTCACTATGGTGGATAGTGGTACGACTCACAACTTCATTGGAGAGGAATCTACAAGTAAATTTCGATTGGAGTTCAAACCAAACGAAGCTAAGTTGAAATCAGTAAATTCACCTCTTGATTATTTCATTGGGGTTGCTGAAAAAACACCCATAAGTATTCGATATTGGCAAGGAGATGTTGATTTCATGGTAGTAAGGATTGATGACTATGAAGCTGTGTTGGGCATGGAATTTTTCAAGCAATTTGAAGTTTTTGTGGTACCGCATATGAAGAAGTTGCATAATTAAGATGATCGAGAAGATGATCCTATAGGTATTCTGACCATAGGTACATATTTAGCCGGTTGTAAACTGACAACTATGAGTGTGGCAGACATCAAATGAGAAGAATAACAACGGGGAAGGTTGACCATTGTAGAGGACGAAATTCAGGAGTAGGCATGGATTATGATGGCATTGTCTAGTATTATATTGGATGTAACAATAAGACTTGAGGCAATGGAAAATAAGGAAGATGCAGGACCGCAAATTGAGTGTGAGAGTTGGGAAGCATAAATGTTGAGATTCAAAGAGGAAAATATAGATAGGTGGATTCAACGTATAACTGAGGAAGAGGGAGAGTCTATGACCTCCAATTCTTCCCCCTCTTTCAGGACTAACATGGGCATGAGACTCATTGCCATCTACTCAAGACAGTGAGTTCTCTAATTTCATGAGTAGGAAATGGAGTGAGATGGACACTTGATAGTAGGATGTTTTCACAGTCATGATGATGTAGAGAGCATATGTTCTTATGGAGGTGATGTTCAATTGGATTAGTTAACCAACTTATCACTATTATAGGGGGATCCAACACATGATTTCCTGCAGAGTTGTAGACTGATTCGAGACATGGAGCAGGTAAGGGTTATCACTTCTGGATGCTGACATGAAATTTGTAGAGTTAGTGGCATGGACATGGGAATGTTGGAGCCAACAACACGTTGCGAAAAATGTTGTGAAGATAGATTATGATGGGATATTGCACCGATATGTTGCAATGATATGATGGTGTTGTCAAGGATGACAAAATTTTTAAATTTATGGAGGATGTTAGGTCCCCGAGTCATGTAGTGACCAAAGAGAATGGTAGACGCTCTTTAGCATGACGGATGCCCAAATCGTGTGGAAATAGATGAAATTTTGATGAGCATGCAAAGAAATATGTGACAATGCACAAGGATGGATGCACTCCAACAATATGCGATAAACGAACATGCGTGCGTTCGGGCGACCGTGTGAAGGATGATAGCGGGTAGGATGAGATGAAATCTTGGTGAATAAGAGACAAAAAATGTGATGAATGGTTGCAGACACGAAGAACGTGGGAGGTGCAACGGTCGTGGGAAGCACGAGATGACCTGAGTGCCCACATGACCCAAACATGTGAAGACAAAGAAATTCTAATGGGTGACATGATTTTTTAGCATTTGATCACATTTTATTTGGAAATTGGGCGGACATGATATTGGTGAAGGGTTGACCCAACACTTAGAGTATGGGCGCTCCTCTACGAGACCACGCTTTAGCACATATATATATGGTGAAGGTGGAGGTCATTCAAGGCATTCAATCTAGTCAAAAAGACAAGTGTGAACACATAAGATTTAGCTCCAACACAAAGAGAGAAAGTTGCAGCGTGCGAAGGTGATAGGGGGACGGAGTGCCGAAGTTTCTGACCCGAAAACTTGGGATTTCTGTATTTGGAACATCGAAGGGATGAGAGGAGCTCTACAACCCAGTATAGGGCACATGTGTAGATGTAATGTAAGTAAACATTTGAAATGTCAGAGTATATGGAACATCTGTAGATGTAATGTAAGTAAACATTTGAAATGTCGGAGTATATGGCACATGTGTATATGTAATGTAAGAAATTTAATGTAATTAAAAATTTGAAGTGTCAGCTCAATTATAATTAATATATTTGTAATAATTATCCCTGAGGATTCAAACACTCTTTTATACTTAATCCAGAGGTATGATAAATAAATAAAAATATAAATAAAATAGAGGTATGGTAAATAAATACAACCTCTTTTATATTTACTCTATAAACCTCTTTATATTTATGAAAACTCAAAAAAGAGGTTTTATTTAGGTGAAGCCTATCGGACAAATACGATGGGACATATTATTATTCATACCATGGGCTAAATACCATATTTATAAAAAAATGCATGGTAAATAAATAAATATAAAAGAGCTATAAATAGGTATGGTAAATAAATAAAAATATATCAAATAGGATTAGAAATCAACATCTAATTATATACCAATTCTATGGGCCAAATACCATGGTAAATACAATAAATATGGTAAATAAATAAAAACATAAATAAACTAGAGGTATGGTAAATAAATAAAACTTTTTTTTTTTCATATTTACTCTATAATCTTCTTTATATTTACAAAAACTCAAAAAAGAGGTCTTATTTAGGTGAATCCTATGGGCCAAATTATTATTAATACCTCCAAAAAAAAAATTATTAACCCTAATATTAATATTAAAAGATTAATATTATTATTATAATTAAATCCAATATTCATATTAATATATTACAATATTAATATTATTAAATTTAATAAATTTGGAATAATACAATATTAAATTTGTTATATTATAATATATTATAATATATCATGATATATTAACTCTAGTTATATATGGGACAGAAGAACAAATACATAGAGTGACAGAGGTGGAGAGGAGGAATGAAGAGAGAGAGAGGGAGATGAGCGAGAGACATAGAGAAGGGTAAGAGAGGGAGAGGGAGGCACAAAGATAGATGGGCGAGAGTGAGAAGGAGAGAGGGAGCGAGATAGTGAGAGGACTGGAGCGCAGAGAGAGAGAGAGAGAGAGAGAGAGAGAGTTAGGGTAAGATAGAGGGAGGTAGGAGATAAAGGGAAAGAGAGGAAGGACGAGAGAGAGGACGAGAGAGGGAGGGATATAGAGATGGAGTTGGAGGGGGAGAAATGGAGGGAAGAAGAAAGAAAATGAGAGTGAGAAGTGGACAGAGAGAGGGAGTGACAAGGTAGAGATGGAGAGAGAGTGTGTATGTTTAGGGGTGAGATAAAGAGACAAATAATGAGAGATAGAGATTTAGAGGGAGTGATAGAAGAGAGATGGAGAGAGAGTGTGTATGTTTTGGGGTGAGACAAAGAGACAAAGAAGGAGATATGGAGAGAAGGGGAGATAAGGAGAGAGGGAGGGATATAGTAACAAAGTTAGCATTAGGGGAATTTTGAGGTCTAAAATGGGCCTCTAAGAAATTATAAAATAATGGTGGAAATAATAAAATAATATTTGATTACATCATCAAATTTTAGAGGGAAAAAAGGAAAAAATACTTTTTCAACTCGTATTTTAAACTTATCTCCCAAATATTTTACTCAATTTTGAGTAGGAGTACTCATTGGATGAAAAATTTAATTCTTCATCTAAGGAGTACCCATGTTGCATTATTTAAATGGAACCCACTACACGAAAAATGAGAAATACGTGAGAAAACGTGATTGCAATCAATCACGTTTTTTCATGTATGTCTCATTTTTCATGTAGCAGGGTCCATCAAAAGTTTGCAACATGGGTACTCCTTGGATGAGGGATTAGATTTTTCATTCAACTAGCACTCCCGCTTGAAATTTTAGTAAAAATTGCGAGATAAGTTGAAAATACTAGTTGAAAAAATAGTTTTATTATTTTATTATTTTTTAATGTTTTGACCCTTTTACTTAAAGCATGTGAATCATCCCCCATGGTTGACATCATTGTCTTGAATCCTATTAGTTCTTATGAATTTTATTTTTGTTGTAAATTTTTCTTAGGAGGCCCATTTTAGACCTCAAAATTCCCCTAATGAGAGAGAGCGGGGGGGGGGGGTGGTAGAGGAAGGAAGAGAGAAGATGTGAGAGAGTGGAGAGAGGGAGGGAAAGATATATGTGTTGGAAATATTGTCATTAATGGAAAAGGAGAAGAAAGGAGCAGCACAAAAATTATCATTGAGAACAAAGGAGCAGATCATGATCAGCTGGAGTATAAATGAGCAATAAGGAAAAGAAGGCAAAAGTTAAGTGGAGAAGCATAAAAGAAAGGCAAAGGAGTAGCAAAGAGTAAAAGAGAGGTAGAGTAGAAGCATTAGAGGCAAAGGAGCAAGGCAGAGGAGAAGCAAAGAGGCATGGATCAATGCCAGAATTATCATTAAGGTAAAGGAGTAGAGAGGAGATGTAAAAAGGCAAGGAGTAGCATTAGAATCCTTATCAAGGAGCAAAGGCAACAAAGGCAGCAAAGGAGCAATGGCAACAAAAGAGAAAAGAAAAGAAAATCAGCAAAGGAAGCAAAGGCAACGAAGGCAACAATCTTGGGTCAAGTCGTGAATGTATTGAATCGAGTCGTGAATGTGCTAAGACAAGTAATAAATGCATTCAAAAAATGGAGAAAGTCATGAAAGCGCGGGTCAATTTGAGCAGGTTTGCGTTCAGATCAGTGCACGAGGTCATGTTCAGCGTGTGCAATTATGTGGGAAGAGTTGGGTAAGTTCCAAAAGAAAAACGTTTAGAATAGTGTTTGGTGGAGATATCGCAAATCACAATTGCAAGAGAAGGCCTGATCGCATATCGCAAATTGCAGTGGAAGGAGTATCGCAAAACAACAGAGACACAAAAATTGTGAAATGCGAAGTGCAGGAGATGACGTGGCAGTGACGTGACGATGACGTGGTTGTGACGTGGCTATGATGTGGCAGTGATGTGGCAAGGTGATGTGGCACGATGACATGGACCTGGCTCATGTATTGTACATCGCTATCAACGATTTTTATATTGATATGTTAAGTTATCGCAAGTTAATTGTTTTAAGTTGCGATGCGATAAGAAGTGGGGTTTGCAATGTGATGTGATCACATATCGCAAATCGAAATGGAAGGAGTATCGCAAATCACAAATTGCAAGAGATGAAGATCTAGAGATCACAGAACTTTGTGATTAGAAACATGTGATAGAAATTTGCAATAGAGAAGTTGCAATAAATTCAAGTGGGACCCAATCGCATATCACAAATCACAAGCTCAGGAGGATAAGCACCCAAGAATAATGTTGAAACGCAAAAGTTTGAGATGCGATACGAGGAGTGGATGCGATAAGCTTCAAAGCCAAAGACTAAAGGATTTAAAGTTCAACGTGGGACCCGATCGAATATCGCAAATAGGAAAGCTTAAGAGGAATAGCACACAAGAACAACGCCGAAATGTGAAATGCAATAAGAGTACTGGATGCATTGTAGTTTCAAAGAAAAAGTCTAAAGGATTTAAAATCCGGAGGTATAAGGTTTCTCTTTGATAAATAACATCGAGGTTTGGAAGAGATATGCATAACAAAAACACATGAGAACGGCGAAGTGTGAAGTACGATAATGAAGTCGACGCGATGCAGGTCAACGCTGAAGCCTAAAGGATTTCAAGTTTGGGAGTATGGGTTTTCCCTTTGTTAAATCGCATCAGAGAGCAAAGGAGGATTATAACGTAAAACAAAAAGGAAAGCCTAAATGCAAGAATAGAATTGGATAAGACCCGACACTCATGCAGAACAATGGTTGATGTGGTAACGACGGCTTATGAAGAAAAGGCTAAACGTGGTAGAATGACTCGAGTGTACAAAAAGAAAAGCATGAATGCAAGAAAAGGCTCGGGTAAGTAAAAAGACACGACCCCATGCAGAACAGTGTTGTATATGGTTGCGGTAGTGAGTTAAAAGGAAAGGTTAAACGCAAGAGGAAAGACTCAGGCAAGTGACCCGATACTTGTGCAAGGTTAGTGCAGACATTTAATAACAAAGTCTGAATGCAGTAGAAGGAGACTCGGGTAAGTGACCCCACACAGAGCTAAGGAGCAGTGAAGGTTGAACGCTACGGGCATGAGTAGAAGAGGCAGAGTCGGGAAAAAGGAGATATGGTGGCACTGTTGGAAACGTGTCAGCTGGGTCGAGTCGGGCCAAAAATAAAGTTATGTAGAACTATGTTGAATGTAACAACAAAAACTGAAAAGATCAATGACAACAACAGAAAGGACAAATGTACAGTGAGCGAAGAGCTGAAAGGGTTGAGCGAAATATTGTTGTAACTGTAAATGTAAATTCATGGATTATTCTATATTGTTTGTGATGCAAAGGGAAGTCTTCGTAGGCATAGGAAAAACCAAAATGAGTGTTGTAGTGATTATTTTTGATGTAATAACCTGAACTGAAGTGGGAAGAATCGAATGGGTGGAAGGCATAGAGTCATGCCTGTTCACTTCATATTCCCTATAGAATTCAAACATTCATGTAGTTATCCATATAGAACATGTAATATCCATGTGCAAAAGTGAAGAGAGAGTGCAACAAAATTTAAGAGAGTTGAAGATTGTTAGAAAGCTGCAGAATGGAAGAGAGCAGAAGAATGTAAGAGAGCTATAGAATGTTGGAAAGTAAAATAATTAGAGAGAGCTAATAAAGAAACTATGCACATCAGGAGCTGATATGAAGCAGATATAAAGGCTGAAGAGGCAGCAGTGGAGAAGGAGTATAACAGAGCCAATATCCAGGTAAATATTCATTTTGGTTTCATGTTGAGTGAGGGGATTGTAGTCTCCTTTCAATTTGTAGCTTGATAGATGTCCAATTGGAGTTGGTTGAGGTAGGAGCCTCCTGTGGGTTGTAGCCTTCAAAAAATACATGGGATTTGGTACTTCAGTTTCAAGTTGTAGCTTGATATATGTCCAGTTGGAGCTGGTTGAGGTAGGAGCCTCCTATGGGTTGTAGCCTGCAGAAAATAGATGGTGGTTGGAGCTTCCTTGCAAGTTGTAGCTTACAGAATTTGAGGTAGTAGACTCGTGTAATTTGGAGCCTACAAAAAACAGTGGTGAGAGGGAGTTGGCGCTTGCCTTTGCATAAAAAAAATAATACGATGTGGTTTTCTCCCTTATGGGTTTCCACTTATATATGTTGTCTATGTACTTGATGATTATGTGTTGATGTGATGAATTATTCTGCTTAATTATTTACTGTCCACACATCCAGTTTTCTGATTCATTATGCAATTATAAAATGAAGTTTTTAATGAGTTGAATGAAAAGAGTATTAATGACCAGGAATGTACTAAGCTGATTCACCCACCCCACCCTCTCAGTTTAGCTAAGGGTTCATCAATTGGTATTGGAGCCAGGTTCCTTTGGTGTCATCCTAATAGCTTGAAGGAGATCTGATTGAGTCATGGACTATCAAAATGTACCCATGTTGAGTGCAATAAACTTTCCTTAATGGAGAGATAAGTTTAAAACAGATTTAATGGCTTATGAACCTAAGGTATGGAAGTTTGTATATGATGGTTACTTCACATACTCTCCCTCCTTGCAAGAACAACAGTGGAATGCCAAGGAAAAATATGTGATATATAATAGTCTTCACAACAAGGATCTTTATTCAATAATGGATTTCACTTATGCAAAACGAATCTGGAATAGATTGCATCTCATGCATGAAGGGGACACTAGTGGTTGCATTATCAAGAATGAGAAGATAAACAAGAAGAAGAAGAAAAATTCCTTTCAAAAGGAAAAAATTCGATCAAATGAGATACCTTCTAGGGTGAATGGATGTGATTTCCATGAAAAAATTACAATTGAAGAAAAAGCCAAACTTGACACAACCTTGATTGAAATAGAAAAATTGTTGAATGAAAAAAAGACCTTAAGGAACTAGTGCAAATATGTGATGAAAGAGAATATGAATACAAGGAAGAAATTTTTGGCCTGAAGGCACAACTTGAAGAAGCAAGGAGTTTAGAAAGAATGATTAATAACTGATCAGGAGTTCATAAATTTTTCTCAAAATTCAAAATTACAGGATTGGGTTGAGACTAGGATAGTTGCATATATCTCTTCTTCCTGATTTGAAAAACCAATGTCGTATGAGGGAGATATCGCATTCTAATCAAAATTCCAAATAGGTAAATTTTTGACAGTTTGACCAGGTTTGACTAGGATGAAAAGTTAGCAATGTGGAGGAACAGTCAACAAAAAAGGAATATTTTCGAAATATTCCTTTTCATCGGGCTAATCATGATTTGAAAAGTGTCTCAGTTTTATTCGTGGTATGGGATTGGAGGGCCAATGAGAAGGTGCCACGTGGCCATCCATGAGGCCTCCACGTGGCAAGGAAATGGCAGTGTAAAATTTTGGTGAGGTCTGCACGGCTCGACTCCGCGACCTCCCTCCAGGCATGCGGACAAGTTTTCCAACCGCTCTACACTTTATTGGTTAACCTTAAAAGGATGCGGGTTTTATTTAAGTTTCTTTGCAATAAGGGTTGGGGGTTGGGAACCGCCGGTGGTCCCAACCTGGCAGCGGTTGCCCAAGACGTGTTCACATGGCACATTAAAACATTAACATAACACCCGCAGTCTACGCATTACCCTCCATCTAATGGTCACATCATACACTGTCACATGGCAACATCAACCGTAAACATTACCTCGTGCGGTTTATGGAACGATCTTCGCTAACCCACCTCTGCAACCGCAAGTTTGAACATGAGTTCCACCATGGGTTCCACTAACAGCTATTGTTAACTGTGGGTTTTGGGGTTGGTATGTGGCCACCCCAACCACAAAATTTAATGTTGTGGTTATTTCGGTATATGGTTTGGTGGGTGCGCATAATTTGGTGGCCTATGCCACTTTTATCTCTAGTTAAGTGGAGTTCTCCACTTTTAGTGGAGCTTTTCTAGGTGAAACTGGGCAAAAGTGCAGGAGACTCAATTTTTGCCCATTCTTAGTGAATGAAGAGTCATTTTTTACTAATTGGGATTCTGGAGCCATTGGTGCAGAGAAAACAGCCATTAGAGCACTGTAACTACATGCAATAGCAAAATTTTGAGCATAATGAAAGATGGGCATGCCATTGGGAGCTGGACCAGCAAATGTAGCCCAGGAGGGGTGAACTACTTCATCATGCATGCTGTGTAAATTTCATGTGGTGACTTATTTCTCTATTTTAAGCTATTGTTTAGTGTTATTTAAGCTTGTTTTATGCTTATAATTCACTAAGAATCATCTACAATTCATGGACAAACACCTCAATCCCTATGCAAACTAATGAACTGATTATGTACATCTTTTTAAACTGAAAAGACACTTAGCACAAAAAAACTAATATAGTCATTTCAGATCAGATTTGCATCAGAGTTATAGTTTATTCTCTGGTGTTTTTTAGTGAAAATAATTTTTTAATTTTTTGCAAGTTTTAGATGCTTACAAGGCTCAAGCTCAAAAGAGGAGAAGGCAAATTGGTGGAAGCAGAAGGGTCTCAAAAAGAACCAAAGCAAAGGAGAGAAATATTGCCACAATCTCCACCACCTAGTTCACCTCCTGAAGAAGAAGAAGTTCCCTTAAGCATGCCTCATGAGGAAGGAGAAATCCATGAAGAAGTTGATCCCAAAGAGGAAGAACAAGTGTTTAGGAAAGCATTTCTTGACATGATTGAGATGGTTAGAATCCTTTATCAAGAAAGGAATGAGAGACTAGAAGGAGAAGGATCTAAACTTCACAAAGAAGGAAAAGTATCTTCAGGAGATAAACATGATGAAGATAATTCTAAGAAGGGAAATGGAGGAAATGGAGGCAACGGAGAGCCATCATCCTCACCCTCATCATCATCATCCTCTACTTCTTCTTCAGTACATCAGCCACACAAGTCAAAGAACATTGGTAAAAGTGATTTTTTGAAACTTGACGCTAAGTTCGAATTGCCTAGGTTTAATGGTGAAGTAAATGCAGAAAAGCTTGATAAATGGATTAAGAAATTGGAGGTATATTTGAGAATCCAGAACCTTCAAGATGATGATACCAAAATCCAATTAGCTTCATTGAGAATGGAAGGTGCAACACTTGTTTGGTGGGAAGCCAAGACAAAGGATGAAATCAAGAAACATGGTAATCTTATCCTTTCATGGTCATATTTCATTGTTTATATTAATCAAAATTTTTATCCATTAGCTCATATGAATAAAGCCATCATGAAATGGAAGAAATTTAGGCAATTAAAGGGACAAAATGTGCAAGAATACACCCAAGAATTTAGGAGAAGAGCTCTCTTATTAGGGGTGGATTTGCAGAGCCAAGATACTTTGCTCAAGTACATAGGAGGCTTACATAGCTACCTAAAACATACTATTCTCATGTTTAACCCCACCAGTCTAGATGAGGTACGTGTTCAGGCCACACATCTAGAAGCTAGAGGGAAGAACATTTCTGAAGAGGGTAGAAAGAAACCTTTTAAGGATAAAGCCAAGGAAAAGACCTCAAAAGGTAAAAACAAAAATAATGCATATCTTAAGAAAGGGGGAGAAAAAGTGGTTTGTAAACAATTTTCAAAATAAGGCCATGATGAAACTCGTTGTTGGAAATTACATCTTGAAATGAGGCCAAAGAAACCCAATAACAAAGGGAAATGGAAAAATATTGCTACTGCTCAACATGATTTAGGATATTATTTAGGTGATAAATCTAAGATTACAGCCATGGGATTTAAGAACCTGAAGGGAAAAGAAATTGAAACTAAACCCAGTACCAATACATCAAACTACCACATAAACACTCCAAATGAAGAAGAAATAATAGAACTGTTTCATGTGAGGGTCATATCCAAGCATACCAAGATTGACACATTGTTTGACAGTGGGTCACAAGTAAACTTAATCTCTGAAGACTTGGTCAAGAAACTTAACCTTGAGACCATACCACATCCAAAACCATATTCATTGGGTTGGATTTGTAAGGATGCAAATCTACAGATTTCAAAGAAATGTATATTGCAGTTTGCAATTACTGCAAAATTTTTTGAGACAGTTGAATTAGATGTGGTTCCGCTTGACATCACTAGTATTGTATTAGAGATTCCTTACTTGTATGACAAGAAAGAAATCTTCCATAGCCATGAGAACAAGTATCATTTAGTCAAATATGGCAAGGAGTTCATTGTTAGAGCACATTGCTATGGTAAATGTTGGATAGATAAACGGGCTAGTAAATTCAAGTAATAATTTTGTTCTTCTAGTGATTAAGCCTAAAGCTGATGTTAATCATGAATCATTTGAGGGATGTGATACTAATTTGAAATCAGATTTATATGATGTAGTTAATGCGCATCATGAGATGTTTCAGGAGCCAACATGATCGCCTCCAAAGGGGAAAATTCAACATGAGATTTAGCTGCGGCAAGATTGTCCTCTTTCAAACATCGTTATGTATCGCATGTCGATAATGGAGAATTCTAAAATAAAGAGGAAAATCAAAGAGATGTTGGATAAAGGAATAACAAGGCCAACCACCTCACCATGTGGTTCACCCATAGTCTTGATACCAAAGAAAGATGGGACTTCACGCATGTGTGTAGATTTCTGATCTTTGAACAATATTATGGTAACGAATCATTACCCACTTCCAAGAATAGATGATTTGCTTGATCAGCTGAAAGAAGAAATTTTTTTCACTAAGTTAGATTTACAAAGTGGATATCATCAAGTAAGAATTGCAGAGAGTGATATATAGAAAAATGCATTCAAAACCAAACAAGGACTCTTTGAGTGGCTAGTTATGCCTTTTGGTTTGTGTAATGCATAGGAAACTTTCATGCGAGTTATGGATAGCGTTTTGCGACCGTTCCTTGATGAATTTTTGATTGTCTACTTAGATGACATTTTAATTTTCAGAAAAACAAGAGAAGATCATGTCTTGCATGTGAATAGAGTGCTTGATATTTTGAAGAAAGAGAAATTGTTTCTTAAGATGTCAAAGAGTGAGTTTGGAAAGACTTCTTTGGTCTATTTGTGACATATTGTAAGAGGAGGAGAATTGAGGATTGATCCTTCTAAAGTGGAGGCCATTGTGAATTGGCCCACAACCAAAATAGTAACTGAGGTAAGAAGTTTCTTAGGTGCAGCGCAATATTGGAGAAATTTTATTGCTAAATTTTCTTCCATCGCAGCTCTTATGCATGCAGTGACAAGTGTGAAGAAAGGCTTCCAATGGGGAGGCAAACAACAAAAAGCTTTCGAAGCTTTAAAAGACAAGATCATCTCTAGTCCTTGCATTACCAAATTCGAGTTAAAAATATTGATGATGGAAATGTTACCTTCTTGGTGAATGGGCACATACTCAAGCTATATCAGAAGCCTCAATATAAGGAGGAATTTGTGGAAGAGATTGTGAAGAAAAAAGAGCTGGAAATGGTGGGAAAGAGAGTCATTCCTTTCACTACCTCTTCTTGATTTTCTGCCATAATAAAATGAGCTCATTTTGTTCATTCTCGTGCTTAGTAAACCATGAGAAGAATGTCTATTGGGTATAGTTTTATTCATTTTTCTGGCCCCAATGGACTAATTACGGAAAATGAGCCCCCTTGGAGTCTTATTTTTCAATATTTCAGACTCTCTAAAATTTGAATTATTGCGAGCATGAACTACCCTGGGCTCATTGAAATCATAAGATAGTAGATCCTTCAAGATCTTAAAAATAAATTATGTCTTTCAATTAATTTTTTGTTTGCTCGTGTTGGACTAATGTGGGATCTCTTAAGGCCCTCCTTCAAACAATCTTGGCCCATCGACATCAACAAGTTACATGGGTTAAATATTAGAGACTTTTGATGCCTTGAAGCTTTTATACCTTAATGATAGGCTATCTTGTCAGCAACAATGGATATTCATCTTGGCTCTTGGACTGTTGGATCCTACAGGGGGTTTGACAACAACTCATACATTCACACCTCATAGGATGCATCAGATGTACCTTGGTCCTCACTCTCATTAATGGCGATGGACCTCGCATTGGTTAACAATTGACCTTAATGGCTGGTAATCCAACAATATCACTACACATTCAACCTCAGAACCTAAATTAATGTGCAGTGAACTGTACAAAAATGGGAGAATACAGTTTCCTGCAGAAAAGTTCTGCAGTTGCATTTCCTACAACAAAATCACTTATTTCCTGAAGAAAAAATTTCAAACAGAACATTATCTTAAAGAATATTGCAAGTATTGATGATATTCATCATTATTTGAGGCCACATAACTACAAAATTTTCCATATGATATGGTTTCAAAGTGGTTTTTTATTCCAAGGCAAGTGCAGTCGTCACCCAAGGTGCTTCACCATTGTAAGGTAAGATTGAGAAGGTACATTTGGCGTCAGAATAATTGAGGTAAAAAGGTGATGGTACGAAAAATTTGAATTTACATAAGTACAAGTCATATCCATCCTGGCAGAATAAGGCGACTATGAGCCGTTTGTGTCATAACAACGAGTTCGGACCAGGGAAAATTTTAAGGATGGAAATTTATCTTAAAGATTAGAAACCTTGGTGAATATTACTAATCCATAATATGCAAACTATAAAATTTTTGGTGATATTTCAGTAAAAATATTCAAACTTCTAATGATTTTATATAGTATCTATTAAATTTTGGCATTTTTTAATGTAAAATATTTTTTTGTTATAAAATTTGGGCGAATCACTTTTAGGAAAAAATGGGAATTGACGAATCATTTTTTTGGAAAAATCATGGAAAATTAGCCCATTTGCGAATATTAGCCCCTAAAATTTTCCTTGGTTTCCATTCTTGATTATTATTTCGATATGTCCATCGGTTTTCTTCCCAACATTTATCCCGCAAGATGGATCCTGATGGAAATCATGATCACGTTCTGCGTCATTCGAAGTTTCCTTACTACCTTGAAATTTTCTTAATTTAAGCTATCCTTGTTTTTATCGGGTTTTAACTTATCTCGCTTGGTCTTAGAAGAATATCAGTGAATAAATCAAATTGTACTCTGTCACTTCTAGCTACTGTCGAAAATGCGGTCCACCATCAGGTTTGAACCTCAGGGTCCTACATTACTGGACGCTGACCCATGGAGTAAGGCAAGGTTGGAGAAGGCAGGATGGTTGCCTCCGTTCTTAAATTTTAGCAAGAATAACTTAGAGGTGACGAATTCTTTTCCCTTAAACTTAAATGGTGACAGGGCACAGGTGGGTAATGTTAAGTTCAGATTATTGGAGGAGTTGGTAGCACAAGCTTATGGAATTCCACATGAAGGGGAGCATTGGTTTAAAAACCAATGATTCAAAAAGGAAATTTGCGCACCATTCCTAAGGAAAGAGCATGCAAGCCCAGACTAGAGCACGATAATTCCGCATCATTACATTAGAAGTAAGTACCATCATCTCTTATTTCTCCCGCATAAGTATATCACCTATGAAGGTTGTTTTGGATTAGATTTTCTGTTTCATATTATCTTAGAATGTCCTTGTTGAAGATGTCTACTTCTGCTAAGGAGAGGGAAGTACATATAGAGGAGAACCTCTATCATCATGATATTGTCAAAATTATCATGACATAGGTTTTGAATAAACAGAAAAGAAAGTGGGAATAATTTTTTGTGGAGAATTAATTTTTGGATGATGGGAAGGAGCTTGAATCACCAGAAACCAAAGAGGCAGTACTAGCATAAGCAATAGATCCTTCTTCCATTTCCTTTTCAAGTATAGAGAGTAACCAGTGATGACTTATATTTTTCATTTCATCACTCCTTGGTACATATTGAGATAACAATTGCTTCATCCAAGGACTCCATCATCTGAAGGGTGACACAATGTCTTCACAATACATGAAAATGGAAATTTTGTGAAATTCGAGAATATTGGTGAAACTTGTAATATTCAATCCATCTTATACTGGGATAAAAAATGTAAAAAAATCTTATGTTGATATATAGTGGTCTGGTTTGCCCAAAGAAAACATGGAAGTTGTTTATAAGGTTCCATATGATATTATAACTTTGTCTCCATGCCTTAGAATTCATCCATTTATGTAATATTAACCACTAGATTTCAATAGGAAGAGATGGAACTTTTTCACCAAAACAATTCTAGTAGTAAGAACAAGAACATTGTGGAGAAAGTTCAATCTAGAACTTATCTTTCTTTGAATTTGAGCTTTCTCCCTCTTGAAAACCTTTAATTTCATGGATTCTAGATCCTTCTCAAGAAAGAAAATATGCAAGATAATTCTCTCTTCCCACTTTATATACAATGTCAAAATAAAATACTTCGAGCCAAAGAGCACATATGAGGGCTCTGGAATTACCTTTTTCTAAAAATTTCTTGCTACTGAGCATTCGTTTCATGTGTTTCAGATCAGTCTTGTCTATGAAGTGTAAAATTTTGAGATATAATCGAAACCTTTTAATGCCTCTTTTGATAGCTAAAATTTCTTTATGGGATGAAGGATAGTTTAGCTCAATGTCTGAAAAAATTCCAGAGGTGTAAGCACATACCTCTTCTTTTTACCATGTTTTTGTAGTAAAACTGTAGCCCAAATTTTGTCAGAAGCATCTGTTTTGAAAATAAATAGAGGAGGCAAAGACCAAATTTTCTGCTTGCTTGTAATTATGGATTTTGTCATTTCAGGAGACCGTGATACTCCAGGATTTAATCTCTAGTGGATGATTTTTGTTTCCTTTACCTGGTTAGCATAGAATTGTCTCACATAATTGAGACAACCCAGAAATATTTGTGTTGATTTTATATATGGCAGGTTAACAGGAAATTTCAACAAGCATTACAAAATGTATGTTTGTAGATAAACTTTTCCTTGAGAGATTTGTAAACCAAGATAATCAATATTGGTTTGTGTTATGACAAACTTATCAGGAGATGCTGATAAAACCAAGCCATGAGTATATACAAAATGATAAAAAGTGTCTAAATGCTTCTTGTGTTTTTGTACATCCCTGTTGAATACAAGAAAATTATCAATATATACAAGTACAAAAGGCAGTTGCTTGAATATGTCCTCCATTCTCTTCTGGAATTTAGATGGAGCATTTTTCAGTCCAAATGGAATGAAAATCCATTGGTACTATCCTTCTGCGGAAACAGAAGCTATTTTATATCTATCTTCACCAAAATTCACTTTTAAGATCAAATTTGCTGAAAATATTAGCCTTAGTTATTTTAGAAAGCAACAATTCTTTGTTTAGGAGTGGATACCAGATCAGTATTAAACCATCATTCAAGGCCTTAAAGAAAATTACCAATCTATTTTTCCCTCTTTTATGTTTTGAATGTTTGTTGACATAGAAAGATGGACATCCCCAAGGAATTTTACAGGGTTCAATCAATTTTCACTCCAACAACTGTTGGATTTCATTTATGCATAATTCATGTTCTGAAGGACTCTTGAAATTAGCTAAAGATTTTTGAGGCCTTTAGGAACCACCATCTTTGTATGGTAATGTAACAAAATATTTTTCACGAAACCAAAAAGCATGAGGGTGATTTGCAATGCAATCCTTTCTCAAATTTTCTATGACCTCTTTTAAAACTTCTTGGCCATGTATTTTTGCATGTTTTATTATTTTCTGCATTTTAGACACTTCTTTTATAGACTCTCTAATTTTTTGTTGTTCATCAAGCTTTACCCTTACCATGTACTTACTTTTAACTAGCACTTCAATCTTCTGAGATTGAACTGTAAAAGTGATTGATGTCCTTCCCACTGTCATTGGCATATATTTTTTAACAAAATCTTGTCCAAGCACGATATCAAATCCATTATCATAATTACATAATGTGACATAAACCAGAACAAAATTTAGTATGAGATTTTCATCAATTTCTTATTAACAACTCTATAATGAACCTACATAGGTTGCCAAAAATAAGTTGTAATAGTATTGTACTTACAACAACTAGTCATAACTCCTGTATCAATGTGAGAATCCATAATATATAGTTTATATCATCATGTTTTTATTCCCACTCTGTCATATATGCCACTAATATCTATAGCAAATGTTTCATAGATATCCTCTTGATTTTTACTAGGTTCTTCTACCATTTTAAGAGCACAAGAAGTAAATTGTGAATTTCATTCATCTACATATTGAACACCTTTTTGGATTTGGTCAGCCAGTTCTATCACATGTTGTCTTTTAAGCATAATTTCTTCTTTAGTCTTTATGATGGGTTCAACGGGATATTGTTCTTTAGGAACATTGACTTTTTCATGCTGATTTTCATTATGTCCACTTCTTGTCTTTTATTCAAGAGGTAATAATTTCTTCATTTCATTAATTTTTTTCTTGAATCCTTCTCTTTGGTATTACCAATCCAGGAGCTAAAGCATCCTTTTGTTGTTGTAAAATATCTAATTGTTCTTTGATATTCAGAAGTGAGAACATAAAGCAATGTGATATATATGTACAATCATCATCACTACTTTGCGCAGATAATTTTTGAAAGACACTTTATCTAGATTTTCTTGATCTATGACTTGAGTTTATATTGAATATTAAGATAAAATGTTTTCTTGATCTATTACTTAAGCTTATATTGAATATTTTCTTGATCTATGACTTAAGCTTATATTGAATATTAAGATAATTGAAAGTCACATTATCTAGATTTTCTTGATCTATGACTTAAGTTTATATTGAATATTAAGATAAAATGTTTCCTTGATCTATGACTTAAGCTTATATTGAATATTTTCTTGATCCATGACTTAAGCCTATATTGAATATTAAGATAAAATGTTTGTTAAAAAATCAAATAGACTGATATGAAAGGAAGAAATTGTATTTTTTATTTTTATTTTTAAATATAAAAAATATTATTAAAAAAAAAATAGTGAACCATATTTTATTATAAAAATAATAAATTACATATGATCAAATTGAAATAATCATATAATAATAAATTACATATCATCAAATTGCAATAATCATATAATTTGTTCAGTTGCAGAGGTTAGATTGGACTCAGAAGTGATTTAACAAAAAAAATGTTTAAAATGTTTTTTCTGGGATTTATATAGTGAATTTTATTCACTAATATATTTTATATTTCTAGCGTATTATGCAGAGCCAGATGCCAAACCTGATTCCAAGAGTGATGATGGACAGTTGTCACAGCAGAGCTAACTGATACAATTTCCTTACTCTACACAATCAAGAAGATGGTCAGTCAAAGGGAATGGACTAATTATATTCAAGAGGATCCCTGTTGTCCCCATCTTTGTAACAGACCGTCATCCGTTGTGTCAATATTCAGAGTTCCCAAGTTCCTCAAAGACACAAAAAGGGAAGTGTATATCCCTCAAAGAGTTTCGTTAGGTCCATATCATCACGGAAGTGCAGAGCTTCCTTCAGTGGGCCATCACAAGGGAAGAGCTGTGTGTATAATGATGAAGAGGTTCAATGCTAATAGGAATCTCCACATCCTTCCAAACAATATGGATTTCGCTGATAGTGCAATGGTCGAGATCCTACAACTTAAGAAGGAAATCAGGGACACCTACTAAGAAGACATCGATTACGATGGAGAGAACCTCACTCGAATGCTATGTTTGGATGGTTGCTTTATCCTAGAAGTATTAGCAACTCTAAGTTGGGACAAACTCTCCAAGGCCGAGTCGAGTAAATACTATGACCCTATTTTTGGGAAAGGAAGCTAAATTATGCTGCAAAAGATGTACAGAGTGACCTTTTCATTCTTGAGAATCAAATTCTGTTGATCGTTCTCAAAAATTTACTAGAATTGGAGAGTAACTCAGTTGTAGATGTCGAGAAGAAGCTTCTGCATGTGGTGAAAGATAGATTGCATTTTTTGAACCCTTTCCACAATAAAAATTTTGATATAAAGCAATGCTCCTGTCATCATCATCTTTTGGGTTGGTTGCACACTGTCATTGCATCTCCCCCAAGTTCTCGTCAGGGTGAGCGTGTAGATCAAGGTGATTGTATAACTATCTCCATTAACTGCTGTAGTAGGAAATGCATTAGGATGCTCCAAGGAAAAAGAAAAGCACTGAGTGACGCCGAAAGAATCCCTCATGCAGTAGAATTAAGAAATTCTAGGATCAAATTTTCACCACTCCAAGGAGGCATCAATGACATTTTGTTTGACGAGAACAGCGCTACAACTTTCCTTCCTTCGATCTCTATCATAGATTTGACAGAAACAATATTCCATAACATGATCGTTTGTGAGATGTGCAAGCCGTTTGAAATCAATTACATGACTTGTTACATGGCTCTCATGAACGACCTGATCGACACAGAAGAATACGTGGCGTTGATGAGAAGAATGGGTGTCATGTCAAACTGGCTTGGGAGTGACAAGGAGGTTGTCGACCTTTTCAACGGTCTAGGCAAGGAAGTCACCATGAATGAGGAACATGTCTTCGACAAGTTGACAGAAAAGGTGAATGTGCATTACAATAACTAAATGAAGGTCCAGATTGGAAAACTGATGCAGGATCATTTTTTCATCACCATGGACAGCTTTAGCATTGATGGCGGCAAGTGGCATACTCCTCGTCGTCATTGTCATCGTGCTGCAAATCATCTTCACAATTATATCGACATATTGTTAGAGTCAAGCAACGGAAAAACAAATAAAACACACACAGCATAAAATATGAGACAACAGATTTAACTTGTGAGCTCAACAGGTTAAAGGCTCAGATGGCTAGGACGTTTGATATGAAAGATCTAGGAGCAGCAAGACAGATTTTGGGCATGGAGATTTTCAGAGACAGGAGAAATGGTAAGTTGTGGTTATCACAAGAGAAGTATATTGAGAAAATACTCTTAAGGTTTGGTATGAACAATGTGAAACCAGTTTCAGTCCCTTTAGCTTCCCATTTTAAGCTTTCTTCAATTTTATGTCCTAATACAAATGAATAAAAGGAATATATGTCTCGAATACCTTATGCCAATGTAGTAGGTTGTTTGATGTATGTGATGGTTTGTACACGACCAGATATTTCACATGCAGTTGGGGTTGTCAACAGGTATATGGAAAATCCAGGAAAATAATACTAGTTAGCAGTGAAATGGGTGCTTCAGTATCTCAAAGGCACAAGTGATTTCTGTATCACTTATAACAGAAGTAGTGAATTTGTTTATGGATATGTTGATTGCGATTTTGCAGGCAATTTGGATAAGAGAAGGTCAACTTCAGGATATGTCTTTACTCTGGCAAGTGGAGCTATAAGCTAAATGTCAAAGCTACAAAACATTGTTGCTTTATCCACTATAGAAGAAAAATACATAGCTACTTCACATGCTTGCAAAGAAGCAGTTTGGTTGAAATTTTTGTTTGGTGAGTTTGGCAGGTTGCCGGACAACATCAAGTTATTTTGTGATAGTCAAAGTGCACTTCACTTGGCTAAAAATCTGGCCTATCATAGTAAATTAAAACATATGCCTATCAAGTACCATTTTGTAAGACATGTTATCATTGAACGGGGAGTCACTCTTGAAAAAGTGCATACAAAGGAAAACTGTGCATACATGTTCACGAAACCAGTTTTATTAGAGAAACTACGATGGTGTATGGCTTCTCTTGGCTTGCAAAGAAAATAAAAATTAATAATGGAACATGGTATGAGGCTAATTTTTTTCAAGGTGGAGATTGTTGCAATTTTCCTAAATTAAATTTGGAGAAAATCTCATGAATATGACAACAATAGGATTTGTTGTTAATTTGACTCCATCTAATCCTGATGTGGAGTTATTGCATCCTATTTTTCTTGTGATTGAATTTATGATTCAGTTTCTACTCCCAGCTATAAAATGTAAGCTCGTAGAGGAAAATGAGCATGAGGGATGTGAGGAGAGGAAGAGAAGTGCAGATGAGAAACTCTGTTGTTGTAAATCTCCTGTTTAAAAATAAGACCGCCGATACCTCTATTTGGTGGATGTAGCCTAGATTGGTTGGGTGAACCACTCCTTATCTCCTATTTTCCCAAATCTCTGAGTTCATACACACCTCTTGGATGCATTCCAAAAACAATTTGGAATGGACTCATACCAGTACTTCTATTTGGAGTATCATTGTAAGCAAACTCAACCTAAGCGAGGGCTAAATCCCACTGTTTAGGATTTTTATATACCAAGCTTCTCAAGATGTTTCCCAAACTTTTATTTACTACCTCGGTCTATCCATCCATTTGAGGATGATATGCTGAACTGAAACTAAGGTTGGTACCCATTTTCTTCCACAAATTTCTCCAGAAATGCCCCACAAACTTGGTATCCCTATTAGACACAATACTTATAGGTAATCCATGTAATCTTACGACTTCTAAAAAAACAGATTAACAATATGTGTTGCATCACTTGTTTTCTTGCATGCAATAAAATGAGCCATTTTAGAAAATATATCCACAACAACATAAATGGAGTCATTTCCCCTTTGATTTTTTTGCAAACCCAAAAAAAATCCATACTAACTGCATCCCATGGTCAGTCGGGTATCGGTAATGGCTGATACAATCCTGTAATCTGACTTTTCCCCTTAGCATGCTGACAAATCCTACATTTTTCCACAAACTGCTTAACTTTGCATCTTGGGCCATTAATAAAAAGCATTTACCTGAGCAAAGGTCTTGTCCTATCCAAAATGTCCAGATAGGCCTCCACTATGTTTCTCCTTGATTATGTTTTCCCTTATAGAACATTTAGGAATACATAATTTATTACTTTTGAATAGTAATCCTCCTTGGATAAGATAATCCAACCACTAGCTTCTATTATGGATTGTTGGATTTTCTACATCTGCATAGATTTATTTGAACTCTGCATCATCTTTATACACGTCAACCATTTCCTCGAATCCTACAACACCAACTTGTAACTCCTGCATAATTAAGTTCACCCTACTCAAAGCATTAGCAACTTTGTTCAATTTTCCACTCGTATGTTTGATTACAAAAGTGAAACTCTGCAAATATTCTACCCATTTGGCATGTTTCTGATTTAATTTTGACTGATTGTTTAGAAACTGTAATGCATGATTATCATAATATAACACAAACTCTATTGGCAACAAATAATGTCTCCATTTTTTTAAAGATTGTACAACAGCATAAAATTCTTTGTCATAAGATGAATATTTCTTGTTTGCTTCATTTAGTTTTTCACTGAAGTATGCTATTAATTTATGATCTTGACTCAAAACTGCTCCAATCGCAATTCCACTAACATCAGTTTCAACCTAAAAAACTTTCTCAAAATTTGGTAAAGCTAAAACTGGTTTTTCAGTAATTTTTTTCTTCGGCAATTTAAAGTTTCGATCTGCTACTTCTGTCCATTTGAATGGCTGATTAGTTTCTCTGATTGTTTCAATAATGGGTGCAAAAATATGACTAATTCTTCAGATAAAATTTCTGTAGAAACTTGCAAGACCATGGAAGCTTCTTACCTCAAATATGGTTCTAGGAGTTGGCCAATTCACAATTGCTTGATTTTTTTCTGGATCCATTTTCAACCCTTCTTTAGAGACTACAAATCCCAAATAAATTATTTCTTCTTTCATAAAGCTTCATTTCTTCAAATTTCTTAGCATTTTTTATTTTTGCAATTTTTTTAGAACTAATTTAAGGTGTTCTAGATGGTCCTCTTTACTTCGACTGAAAATTAGAATATCATCAAGATTTTCAATTACAAACTTGCCTGCATATTCCTTCAAAACTTCATTCATTAACCTCATGAAGGTACTGGGTGCATTAGTAAGCCCAAAAGGCATTACTAACCATTCATACAAAACACTGTTTGTTTTGAATGCAGTTTTCCACTCATCCCCTTCTTGAATCCTTATCTGATGATACCGACTCTTCAAATATATCTTAGAAAAATAATTCAACCCACTCAAACAATCCATTAAATCATCCATTCATGGTAAAGGAAAACGATACTTGATGGTGATTTTATTTATGGCTCTAGAATCTGTGCACATGCGCCATTCACCTCCTTTCTTTGGACTGAGTATTGTTGGTACAACACATGGAATGAGGCTTTCTCTGATTAATCCTTTATCCATTAAATCTTGCACTTGTCTTCCAACTTCAGCATTTTCCTTTGGCATTAGCCTGTAAGCTGCTTTATTTAGAAACTTGCTCCAGGGATTAGATCAATGTGGTGACTAATACTCCTGATTGGTGGTAACACATTTGGCAACTCATCCACAATAAGATCAGCAAAATCATTCAACAGATTTCGAATTTATTTAGGTAAATCTTCTAAATTTTTAGAAGTTAAAATTACCTTGGGTCTCCCTACAATAGAAAAATGCATCTCCTCACCTTTCTCGACTTCTTGCAACAGGGCTTTACCACTCATCAACATAATGTTGTTTCCAAGCGCTTCCTCGTCAGCTTCAGCTTTCAATGGAAGTAATGTATGCTTGTTCCCACTTTCTCGAGAGTATAAGTGTTTCTTCTGCCATCATGTATGGCTTTTCGATCAAATTGCCAAGGTATTCCTAACAATATGTGAAATACATCCATCGGCATTACATCACATAAAATAACATCCTTATAAGTATCAATCTAGATTTTGACCTTACAATGTTCAATTACAATAATTTGATGGCCTTTTTGGAGCCATGATGCTTTATAAGGAGTGGGGTGTATTGTTTTATCTAAATTCAATTTGTCCACCATTTTTGTAGAAACAAGGTTATCAGTACTTCCACTATCAATTACCAATTAGAAAAACTTACCTTTTGACTTACATATAGTTTAGAACAGATTCTTTCTCTGAGCTAGTTCTCTAGATTCCTTAGCTGCTTTAAGCAATATCCTCTTTAAAAACAAGGATTCTCTGACTTCAGGTGGTTCCTCTTTGGCTGCAATCTGAGGAATTTCTTCTTTTGTTTTAGCAACATTCACATTTTTCTAGGTTGTTTTATTGTGAGGACAATCCCATGATCCATGACCTCACTCACCACATATAAAGCACCGAATATCTCTTCCTCGGCCTCTACCTCTGGGCACAAAAATTCCGCGACCAGAGTCTCCTCTCTGTGGTGATCTATTACTCGAACTCTCTGCTTCATTCTGGGAGTGTTGAAATCTGGACTTAAATTTTCCTCTTCCTCTTGCCGAGTTCTTGCCTCTATTCCTCTGGTTTTGTTTGCGCAACATTTTCTCCTCTGCTCTTAAAGATGCTTGATAGGCATCCTCAATCGTCTTCAAATTTAATAAGTTGATTTCATTCTGTATTTCATATCTTAAACCATTTATATATCTAGCTACTTTTTCTATGTCATCTTCAATATGTCCCACTCTAATACTCAGCTTATAAAATTCTTCAGTATATTCTTTGATAGTCATCCCTTTCTACTTTAAGTTTTGCAATTGTCTAAAAAGATTTAATTGATAATATTTTAGCATGAACTTACCTTTCAGTTTACTCACCATCTTATCCCATTGCTTGATTTTGGGTTTCCCTTTTCTTTCTCTGGAAAATTTCAATTCATCCCACCACATGGCTGCATGACCCTTAAATCTCGTGGCTGCAAACTTCACTTTCTTCTTGTCATTGAATTCTTCATAGTCGAAGTATTTTTCTAATGCACTGATCCAGTCCATTAGTACTTTCACACTAAGGTTTCCATCGTATAAAGGTACTTCTATTTTTTGTCTGCTACTAGTCTTTGCTAGCATCTTCATAACTTTCGCTGCCTCTCTTTCTTCCTCTATTTCTTCTTCGGTGGTCTCTTCTTCATATGCACTGGAAATTCCATCATCTGTTGCCCTCCTCTGAGTAGTTTCTGTTGTGGCCATCCTTGTACGCAGGTGTCAGATTTCTTCTAGCAGAATTGGGTTTGCTATAGGTCTTCCTTGACCTATTCCAACTCCCCTTCTAGGCGGAATTCTCTACAATTCTTAAGAACAACTCAACGACTCTGATACCAAATTTGATGTAGGAACAAATTTGCACGTTAATATTTAATGTAGCAAGAATTACATTATACATAAACCCAAAACAATGGACACTCGATATGTGATGGAATTCATACTTTCCTTTGTTTTAGTGTGTGACTCTAATTTTCGAATAATCATAAAATTTAGAGGCAATGATCTATATTGGCCAAGATCTATGAGTCACAATTTCACTTGTAACTTCACTCTTCATCAACGCAAATTCCATTGAGATACAATGTCAATACAATAAATAATGCAATTATTACCATATGTGAGACGTCATCATAAGAAAGAGAATACTATAACAACATTTTGCTATGTTAATGGAATCATTGCCAAACATGGGATATTGCACAAGAGAGAAAATGAACTGTATGGCAATTCTCTATGCTACTGGAATCACTACCATACATGAGATGTCGCACAAGAGAGAAAATGTTGTATGGCATTTCTCTGCATTACGACAAATGAAACTGGACCTTTATAGCCAATGCTAGAAATCACATACTGCTCAATGTGTCTTCTACAGGAATGTTAATGCTGGTTGCAATCATTGATTTCCAACTTTCCCTGTACGGTATGGTCCCCAGTGTTCTCCAACGTCTGCGTCCAACCATCTGCGGCCTCTGCACTCTGAAAGACACTCTAGCCTACAGTGACCGACTTCCACCCTACGCTGGCTATCTTCAGCTTTCTCTTTCCAATTGAAACCATGCCATTCACTTACTCGGTATATTCCAATGTTGCCCAATCTAAGATTGCCTTTGCCATCGTTGTTTTTTTTGGATACACAAATTTTGATGCGGTTCACACACTCATCTATGACATATATATAATTGCAGATTCAACAGTTAACAGAAAACATGTAATGGCAAAACAAAAACTATATTAATATCGCATGGCCCAAATATCTCATTAGTTGCCCCTTTGCATTTGCTATCCTCACACTGGGTTCTCTTGGTTTTTCCTCTCTACTTCCCTATTATTTATACTTGAATATGAAACTGTTCTTCGTAGAATAGATTTCTTCTTGAATTTTTCCAACAAATCAATACCTCCCTATTTTAAAGTGCTTATCCCTATTTTGGCTCTGTTTCCACGCAGGGAAAGAAACCAATTCCTAATTTTATTCCTAATTAATTAAAAAATACAAAACAATTAACTACTCTAATAAATAAATAAGTAATAAAATATTAATACTAATGCTTATTCCTCTTGGATTAGCCACAACATGTGAACAAAAAATCACATTTCTGGCTAAGTCCAGATGCTCCTGCATCACTAACACTATGTATTGTCACATAAGTACAATCACTGTCATCGCAAAGTGTATCTTTAGTGTCGCACTTGGAGCAAGTTGTCATATTTTTGTCTCATCGAGGGGATTTTTTTCTTAATATGTTCAGAGTGATCAATGTTTTGTCAGGAATTATTCTAAGTGCGTGATCATGTTTAAATTTTGACCTTATTCACTTTGACGTCACTGATCCCACACTTAGGAACATTATGAAAACTTCTTACGCAAGAAACTTGGCTTCACTCAACCCTCCTGAACTGCACACTGTGCAATCTGAGCCCTCAATATCAGCCCTTGCCTCTTGGAACTGCATAATGTGTAGTTCCTTCCTTCTATATATGTTCACTTTGTAATCTCATTGATCAACCTTAACCCATTGAGATTTATAATTGTGTAAACCAACCTCCCAGTTAGCTCCTTCTATGAATTATGAAATATCAAGCTTCAAGATTCTATCTTGACTCCTTGAACTACACAACTATGCAAACCATGGGCATCTCTCTCTATAGAACTACGTAGTGGGAAAACTCAAGCCTCGAGCCTCAATCCTACCTCCTTGAGCACCTCCACTATGAATTCACCTTTCCATGGCTTGCCTAAACTAAACATTTCCTAGTATCAGGCCTCAATCCTTGCTCCTAATCCCTTGAGTTGTGAAACTATACAATCCCTGAGCTATTCCCTCAATCCAACACCCATTTTCAACTTGGTTATAGATTTCATGAAGTATGTTATATTAGGAGTTTTTCATATTGATGTCATCTTATCATTAGTGATTTCCAGTTGCGAGTATTATATATTGTTATGATGGGATGATGATGAATGGGAAGAATAAGGAGACCCTAATAGAAGACACCTTTGGAGCCATAAGATAAGTTGATCATCAAAAATAAAATGAAGAGACACTAGCTTCCAACAAAAGATCAAAGACTGGGATCGCATGAAAACACTATATCAATCAAACTCTTGGAAGATGACTACAAAGCACATTAAATATTAATTATGAAGATTTAAATAAAAAAAAAAAGGAGTAGCTTGGAATCGCTACATCATCAAGAATTTCCATGTCATCATTGTCAAGATTCATATCAAGAGCCACATGTGTCATAGTGTGTTGCCACATCATCTATGGAATGCATTTACGTAGTTTTCGAAAATAAAAAAATGTCAAATATGTGGAGGACCAAGGGTCCCACATGGAATATGAATAGTCACTATTTAGTTCTAAAGCCATATAGAAGCTTAAAGGTCATGTAAGAATTTGAAAAAAGTCATTGTAGAAGCTTAAGAGTCATGAGGGAGGTCAAGAGTCAAATGGAAGGTGAATAGTCATGTCATTTATCATAAATACACTCTCATCACTCAAGAAAAGGTACTTTTGGGGACTTAAAATTTCACCTTGGCTTCTCTAGCATTGGCATAGGAGATAATACCTTTATTTAGAGAAGAAAGTGCTGACTTAGTGCTCCATAGTTGAGACTAGTGTGGTAGCATTAACTTCTATACCTTGGAACTTCCACTTAATATATGATGCTCGATGAGCCAACACATTTTCATGCATGCATCGTGAATATTTTAGGATGATTTTTTATATTTTTGGAGTATGTGTTTCAGACATATGTACTAAGGAAATTGAACTATTTCAGCCTCTTTGGTACCTATCTTGTTGAAGGTATGTTGTATTTGGTTTTATGATCATGATTGGATTGTGACCTACTTTGTAGACTTACTTTCGATCCTATTATCCTCTTGTGTGTCTCTTTTAGAATGGTATTATTACTTTTCTTCTAGAGGCTCACCTTCTTTCTCCCTACCTTGAAAGTACCTTGTATACATCACAATTGTTTTCTCATAGTGTCAACTTACTTCCTTGCTTCAAGGGATTTTTGTATAACCTCTTATGTTAATATGGAATCCAAGGAACATCCCTAAGGATAATTGCAACTAACCATACTTTTGGTTGGCGATCCTACTCCAAAGGGTTTGAGGTCTAATTGTGACTTCACATTGGGGATACCCATTTGGTTGATGGATTTCCAACACCGTAAACAAATGGTGATAGAAGGAGGGCTAGATGACAAGTTTGTGCACATTGAGTCTGTTTTGAATCTCTCATCTTAAATGGAAATTTCCCAAATCATATTCCTGGTTTTTTTTTTCAAACCTATCCTTTGGTAAACTTTTCATATCCACAGAATAGTTTCATCACTTTTCTCAATTCAAGTTTGATGGTGAGGATTATACTTTTATAGCCAAACATATATTTGATTTTCTTGGTTTTTTGTAAATCTAATGAAATCGATGATGAAGATGTTGTTTCTATATTATTTGTCGTCACTCTTGAAGGTTGAGTTAAGATGCGGTGTTATACTTTACCATCCGCTTCCATTCATTCATTCAATCATCTCTCAAGGAGCTTCATAAATCCTTTGACAAGTATGATTATCAATATGTATGCAATAATATTGGTCTGCTCATAATGAAATCTAGTGAATCTATAAATGATTTTCTTAATCATCTTTTCACCTTTGCATGATAAATTTCTCGGGGGAGTGATTGATTTATATTTTATTAGTGAAAATTTCCAGAGCTTGGTTCTCCTCTCCACGAAATAATTTTCATTTTAAACCTTTGATGATTCCTCTCTCCCAAATTATGCTCATTGTGATACACCCAAAATTTGGGAGGATGAGCCTAGTATTTTGTTTGTTTCTTGTCCTCCTTTTTCAGTACCAATTTGGGTGCCTCGTGTTGATGATGTTAAAGTTGGGAAATCTGAAAATTGTATTGTTGATCCATCTATTCAACCTCCAACCAATTCCCATGATTCATATCCTATTGAGGAAAACTTTCAATGGTTTAGAAATTACACAGAGCCTAAATTAAAAGATGATCCCTTACTTTTTTAACATCGCATCAATGTACATAATCCTAATCTTGAAGTTGATATAAATGAAAAAAAAATTCCTCAAGGAATAATTTTCAACCTCTACCATATACATCTCATGATTCCTTATTCCATGATGTATTGGATCAACCTAATTCAAATCTTAAAGTCGTTCAACCTATTTTTTCAAGCAATCATCAAGAACAAGGTGGTTGCATTTCACAGGTACAAGTGCAGAGTGTTGAATATATGTTTCATTTTTCTTCCCTCTTTTAGGATGACAATCTCACATTTTCAGCCGTTCGTGCACTCATAATCTTGATAACCTATTGTTGTACTATACAACACCCACCCATTTATTTTAATAATAAATAGGGACCCTTTAAAAAATAAATAGAAATTTATGAGCATGATTCCATTTTAGCGTAAGTTTTAAAACTTTAGGAATAAAGGTTTTTTCCTTTTCATTTTGATTTCAAAAGTGCTCACCAAAAATCACATAACATACAAGCTAATTAAATTAAAACATATATAAGTATTGCGAATTTTGATATGCACTTCAAAATTTTTAGAATTATATAAAATCCCCCTTGAAAATTCTTTAAAAACCCTTTAAAGAGAAATCAAATCGCGCTTTTTAAAAAAAATAACAAACTTATAACAATTCAAAAAAGTTTCGATGAGTTAGACCTAATGAAACGATAAATAAAAAATTATAAATATCCAAAGGTCCGATAAAGTGCAACAATGTGAGTCTTTAGCCCATTTCATGTTTCACGAAGAGAAACCAAATGGAAGGTTTTATTACCACAATAAGTTGTGATGTATAATTTGCGCATATCGCATTTTGGAAGATTCATCGGTGGCAAAAACATAACTACTGGTAACTGTTAAAAGTTGTGATATAAACACTTATTATTCAAGTGCGCGAAATTATTCTTATCTAGTCAATCTGTTATAAGATCTAACGTCTTAGATCGTTAGATTAAGCATATTACGAAAGGTGTGTAAGAGATTTTATAGAAAGAGTTATGGGTTATTAATGACAGTTAATGGGTGCAAGGTTCAAAAGATTGATATCTACATGAAGTGTGTTTTGAAGAATAGAGCGCCAAATTTTGATTATGATTTTTTAACTCTATCCTTCTCTCTATTTATCTCAGATCTTATTTTACTCTTTCACTTGAATTTAGGAAACCGCCTAATGAAGTGACAATAACTAGAATGAAGAAGAAAGGCAAGTTAATTAACCAAACTTCCACTGCAGAAGACACAATCATGCCTCCATTGTTCTTATACACGACCCGCAACAAGGATTGCGGTAGTTCTTCATGGAAATAAATGTACCACCTTTTTTAGGAAGAACAACCAAGAGAAATATTCAAAACAATAATAGCATATGCGACAGTTTCCTCAGACCTGTCCTACTTTGATGTTGCATGTTCGTTTCTTCATAGAATAGAAATGAGGTTGAATATTTTACCTTACACAGATATGGTAAAGTGGGTCATTGACCACCTTAACATAGCAGATAAATCATTCAAGAATTATAAGCTGGAGAATATTGGTTCGTTCACTACAAAGGATTTACGAATAATGTATCACTTGCCCATGCAGTAGAAGAAATGTGATAAAGTTTTTTTTTCAAAGCGTTACCAAGAATAATATAGACCTCATGAAAGTGATAAAGAGATGGAAAGAAGATCAAGGCAAGCTAAAGCGGGAAAAACTTGGTATGTACCCAATAACACAGTTACCCTCCCCTTATTGTTATGTAGCTGGAATGCTATGTAGGCTATTTTCTAAACCAGTTACCACTAGGTTTTCCATAGACTGGGTTCCTTTAATTGACGTAATTTTCAATTCCTCTATTATGAATTGGGCGAGAATTCTATCTGATAATTTGCGTAATATTCCAAAATTAGCATGCAGCTAATTGGAATATTAAATTTTTCTGTTTCCGCTTAGGAGAGGAATAAATGGGTAAGGAGGCCCATGAGTAGGAATAAAATCCCTCATAGTGTGAAAGAGATCATCATTGGAGCTGTTTTTCACACCCTCATGTGTGAACAGGGTCATTTGCATATGGACAAGGTCAAGTTTGTCCAAGTCAACAACGCTGCGATAGGAGGTGGAGAACACTTAGAGAAACAACGTAGTATGAATGGGAGGAGGTTTCTTTGGTGAAGGAAACCCTAATGAGTGGGACCCATGGTGAGAGGGCTTCCATTTTTTTAAAATGAGGGCAAGGCAGCCATTGCTATTCATGTTGGTGATTATTGATTTCCTGGTCTATTTAGACTTTGTGCATTCTCCTGTTGTTTAGCAGAGTTGCAGTGCTTCTTAGCACAAGCCATTCCTGTTTAGGAATTCCTTCTCCTTTCAAGAGAGGCCTCTTGAGGGAGCTTGCTCTTCATTTCTCCACATTCAGGCTTGAGGCCAAGCATCCTCCTTCAGCTACAATGTTTTTCCTGTAGCAAGAAACGTTGTGTTGCAAGGTGTTGCAATGGAGGTTACTGAACACCACTTTCTGTGCTTATTTTTTAGAGGAGGAAATCTTATTTCCTTTGAAGGATCAGTTAGGAATATATCTGATCATATTTCGCCATCTTTGGCATTAGGCCAACCGTTTCCATTATTTACATCACAATCCCTCTCTTATACTCGTTATTTCTAGTGTGTATCTGTAGTGAGGGTTTGCAGTATTGTTTGGAGGGTGATATCTTCAGTGATAGGATTAGCCTTTCACTTAGAAGATCCATTGGAGAAGTTTTACTCAGCTGGTGCATCATCTATAGCCATCTCCATCCAATTCTTAAGTTGAAGCTGCTACTCAGCCTTGCTACTCCGAAATTTTTTCCATTTTGTATATTTCAGGAAATCCTTCTAGGATTGTCTTGAGATTGTTTCCATGGGTTTAGAGTTTTGTGTTGGGTCATTAATATGACCACCTTTTAACACTTATTTCAACCATTTTTACTCTTCTTTATCATGTCATTTATTATAATTTATCATATAAATCCATTTTATAATGATTTATGCTCTTATGGATGAATATTATTTCTTCTCCTTTATTTTTAATAAATGGATGATTATTATGCATAATTTTATCAATGATGGTTTATTAATATATTTTGTAACAACACTCACCATTTTAGCCTCCAAGATATTTTCCAAATTGCAGATTTGATCTCCAAATCATCATCAAATATTCCAACTCAAAAATTCGTTGGAATAAGGAGTGACAGTTTTGCGGTTGAGATTCTGGGAAAATGAAGAAGAATATGGAAAATCAAGAACATGGGTTTTGTCCAGAACGGAAAAAATTAACTTTTTTGAAGAATGGTTTGCCCAAGTTTGGGCTGTATTGAGAGAAACACAAGGTTTTTTGAGCATGATTTTCTCATATTTACTGTTGCGGTCATCCTCCAAATTATCTTAGCCGCAAATCCAAATTCGACTTGCTCTTGTTGAAATATTGATGGAAATATATTTTCTTGTTGATCAATTGGTTAGGGACAATCCAATTTTTTTATGAGAGATCCTATTTACTATTTAATTTCTCCTCTCTTTGGTTATAAAAGGAGACGTTTGTAAAAGAGAGGGGATAGTTGTTGCTTTTGTAAATTGTAAACTTAATCAAAAGCTGTGTTGTTGAAAAACACAATTCCATTGTAATGCTGCTCCAGTTTAATGATTAATTGAAGTTTTTGTTCCATTCACATCATCTGAAGTAGCTTGAGCAGTCCCTGCTGGTGGTTAAGGGCTCGACCCCTGACAGCGTGAACTGCTCCTCTGTGTTGTATTTCCGATTCTTGCAGTGTGTGATCGATTTGATACATGCATGTTACTGTGAGTTCACTTCATTAGTTTTTTATCATCTTACTGTCTTTATGTATTACACGTTATGTTTATGAGTTATTTCATTATCGTGTGATCTAAATCTTATTTCTTACAGTGTGGGTTAATTGAGACAACATATTGCCTTAATTAGATCATCCTTGGATTCGTGGAAGTGATATTGGTTCTATCTTAATTAATTCATAATTCCATGCTTAATAATTTACTGTTTTATTATAATGGATTGCGTTGTCATTCCTTCCCAATTTAACAAGAATCTTAATGCTCCAATTACTTATCTTGTTATGTTTCGTTGTTCAGCATTTGATGTTCCATTCTATTTGCTGTTTCGTTTGACTGCTATTCATTTCAGAGTGCAGATACAAAGCTTTTCTATTCAGTTTGTTGTTCAATAGGATTGGTCGTTTAAGAGAGTTTTGTTGTTCAATCCCATTACTTATTATTTGTTGTTCGATTATTCTAGTTTCAGTTGGTTATTCACTTACATTGTTGTTCGATTTCAGTGTGTTGTTTATTTCCAATTCATTAGTTTACAGATTGCAAGGAGTTTGATTTTAAAGAGTTTTCCTAGTTTACTTTTAATAGCAGCTTTAGTTCAATTGCTATTTCTCCTTAATTTCTTTAACGCGGGGCTGTCAACTATAGATAATATTGGTTATTGCTTCCACGTTCCTAGATTGATTGTCTTGTTTCAGTTTGATTTCAATTGCATCAATTTCTAGAGGAATGAGTTATTGCTACTGTATCCTCGATTGATGGTTGTTGAGTGAATAGATAGATTTTAAGAGCATTTGAGTTTATGTTATCTTTTTCAAGCATCTGTTTAATCTTGTATTTAGAACACTGTACTACATATTGCAAGGCATTACTCTTGAATAAATTGTCGCCTCAGACTGAGTACACTCTTGAAATAAAAAGTCGTTCCTGGATTGATAATTAATGTGAGATAAATAGGTGTTAAAAGGATACCTTTTATACCTCAAAACTTTTCTCCCCCACTTATTTGAGCTATACATTTCCATATCTATGTATTGAAATTATTTCTATAGCAGTGCCTCCTATAAATTGCGTAGTCATAGCCTTGGGCTTTCTATATGTAGCAGTGTTCTTCATTTTCTTGTACATGTTCTATTGAGGCTTGCATTGCCTAGCTTGAGTGATCATTACCTCAAGGATTTGTATACATTTTCTGCTATAAGATCAATTTTATGGCTATTTGGATCTTCTAATGATGTATGTATTGAAATAACATTGTTACTCCAATATGCGTTTTTACATTGCTGCATCTCCAAATTTGGAGCTTCTTAAGATGTTCTTATTGTTGTATAAATTCCCTATTTTTGGATATTACAGTGGTATCAAAGCATCATCTTGGCTCAGCCTGTGAGTTTCAGCCAAAGAAGATAGAAGAAGATCATAATGTTGGAGAGGATGAGTTTTGTCTCATCATTCTTTAGATCTATGAAGAACCTCCCTAAGGAGGATAAGAAAAAAGAAGAGGAGGGACCATGCACTTCCTATTCTCACCAGGAAGAAGACAATAAGCATGAGAGATACTTGGATCATTTGATTCTAATTAAGTACCTTGTTGAGTACAAATCTCAACCTAGAGCCTTCAAAGAGACTCTATCTCTTCCATAGTTCATTCAGTTAAAGGAAGAGAGGAGGTCCTGCAAAAAAAGAGGAATCAAAGTTAATAGGTTTCTATTGCCTACATATGATGGATTATCTATAGCAAGAGCTCGGGCAAGGAAGCTTGAGGCATTCTTCCTACTACATCCAGTGGTAGAGAGGGAGGCAATAGAATTTTCAGCGCTGCACTTGGGGGGTGAGGCGAATGTTTGGTGGTTCAGCCACTTGAGCCATGCAAGGGTGAATACTTTTGCAGAGTTCACTCAAAGGTTGATTATAACGTTTGATAGAGAAAGATCATAGGAGAAAAAGCCCACACCACCATGGGAGGAGACTTGTACCAACGCTTTCATAGCCTTGGAAGAGCAGCCTTCTACATCTGCAAAGGGGGAAGCCATTTCATTGGAGGAAAGAACTATTGCAAACATACAAGGAGCTCCTAAGTTCCATCAAGGTACGAATGAAGTTCCACTTTCTATTTTATCAAATATTTTGGAGGGTTGTGGGAATTAATATTTATATGACCAAGAATCAACATACATTGCTAATATAGAGGAGCAAGATTGGACTGTGCTGTGCAACATTGAAATATTCAAGGAAGAAATAAACCATCATCCTCATGAGCCATTTTTGGAATGCATACCACACTTGAGGTTGGGGTTTGAAGACTTGAAGGAAGGGATGATAGATAGTAGACATCTTGAAGTGAAAAACCCTTTCTCCTTTCTAGATGAGCCTTTCTCAATGAGCACCTCTCAGCTCAAAGAGAAACTTCTACTTCAGTAGACCCAAAACCTCATTGGTTTTGGAGGACTATTGATGAGAGGGAGATCTCATGGAGAGATTTCATTGGAGGTGCACTTCAAGACATCATGGAGTGAAAGGTTCTTCAACAGTTTTAAGAAGTTCTTCCCTTCTCACACTTGGATATTTATGGATTCAAATGGGAGCCAATAGATGACGGAGGACATCTTAGGATGGAAAACATCTCTCATGTTGGTGTTGGATACTCCTTGATGAGCCCTACACATCATGATGGGAGGTTTTTTCATACCACCTATTTGGGTCCTTATGGGATGAACTTGATCATTGAGAAGATTTCATTTCAATATCCCATGAAATGCAAAGACAGAAATATGATTTGGGAGGATGGTAGTCTTTATGGGAGGGGTACAAATATTAAGAATGAAGGGAGACATCCACAAATGGATGAGTGGATGTGGATGAAGAGCAAGAATCTGGTGAGCCACTTGCAAATATATGACATTGAGTAGCACGAGGCTTGGTTGCAGTGGCTACTCTTAAAAGTGTTTGGCCATCTTGAGACATATCCTCTTTCTAAGGGTATGTGGATGGAAAAGATGTGGCAGGATGCTTGCATCATTGAGAAGAAAAGAGTATGGATGCATGGTGTTGATGTGACATTCATATCATTCATTATGTCTTCATCACATGACTTGTATGATGAGATCATGAGGAGGCAGCAAACACTTTTTTTTCTTGAGTTGTACTTGAGAGAGCAAGGGCAGATTTTCTCTCACTCTTTGCATGATGTTGCAGGAGTAGGAAATGGCACTATCATGGTGCAAAGGAGCTACTCCTTGGCCTTAGATGATCAAGAGGTACTTCCACTTTGGGAGAAACTTCTTATGTGTAGCAACATTATGGGAAATGTATTTGACAAGGAGCATGTCAAAGAATGGAGATATGAGTTGGCAGGAGCTTATTTGCGTGGGCTAATAGTGTTATCACTTGGGAGCTTAGGGTTTTTGATGGAGTGTCCCCAGGATCACTTCACCATTGATGCACTTAGTGAACAAGAAGGAAGTGAGATTGATGGAGTAGTGGATGGAAACATCTACTACATTGGTATGATCTTCTTTGCTATGATCTTCTCGACTTGGATTTCCAAGCATAAGAAGGGTGATATTCATGCAGCATATGATTCATTCCTGTTCATAGGAGTGTGTCATACCACTATGGAGGAATTATTCATATACATATGAATCATCTTACTCTCAATATTCTAAGAATATTGTTTTTGCATCCATTGATTTTCTAACACAATATTTGCACATTCTTACCACTCTTATTCAGTGCATTGCTCCACAAGAGGTCAAGCTTTTCATTGAGCTCTAGGGTCAACATTGGGCCAAATTGTATGATGGAGACAACCATCTCTTATATGGCCTTGGGAAAGCGTTATCTTTCATGTATGTTCAGTTGATGTACCCAGCCATTTTCTATGTATCAGTAGATTTCATTACATACATAATTAACCATGTAACAAAAAACAACTTGCCATGTAATTTTCTGAAGCAGCAATTTGGAAAATTGCGCTGTCACTATTGGGAAAAATGTTGGTACCTTCTTGCACCACATAAAACCTTCAGAATTTTCCTCATTTTGTTGCTGATCATGATTTCATTTGAAAATATTGATTTTATTTGTATTGGAGGCATGATTAGGAGATAGACACACGATTTGGATGTGTCCTTTGGGGAAGAGGATTCCCACACTTTTTGCATTGCATGTTCTAAAGGGAGTATGAGAGGAGATATGGCCACCACAGCCAAACACTTGTTTCTTTTTGTTGAGGTCGGCCATGTGATTGATGGGATGCCATATGGTGATGATTTCCTATCCGTCACATATGGGATGATTTGGGCCAGCTTGATTCATAACGTTGGAGAGGAGATCTTTGGAGATCTAGTCTTCATCTTGCCACTTGAGGGTAATTATTTTGTAGCCCAAGATCATCATCTTCTCTAAACTTATCATAAGTGGAGAGGAGGACAGCATGGGGTAGGCTCTTATGTCTACCATGTTCAGATTTTCAGCCCACCTACATTGCATGAACTCAAGGTGGAGGAGAATTTTCTGGAGTTGCCATGCTGGGAGGTGACTCATTTTGTATGGATTATTTCTTGGAAACGGAGGATCCACTTGGGAAAGATGTTTTCCAAATAAATTTCAGTCTCCATGCCTTGGGAGAAAACTTCTCAGTTCTATCTGTTAGCCACCTATGATTTTTTTGGCAAGCAAACAAGTGGCTAAATTATTTTCATGAGCCTTCAAGAGATACATTTCCTGTGAAAATATCTCATCCTTGAAGCCTCTGTGTGCCCTTCACCTTTGAAAAGATCCTCACTGTCTGTGAAAAAAATTGTGCTTTGAAACACCTTCATCTGCCCCTTGTATCTCTGCAAAATTCCCCGTTTTAGCCTGTTTTCCCTTTTGAAAAGTTCCCATTAACCCCAAAAAATCCCTCCTAAGTCTTTTGAACCATCTTTTTTTCCCTTTAAAACCGAGTGAAATCCCTTCAGCTGGTTTTAAAACCCCTTTATTCCCCTATCAAAACCTTTATCCAGCCTTAAAAACTCTGTTTTTTGGCTAAAACCCCATATTTTACCATATGACAGGCTTAGCCCCCCTTAGGCCCTGACCCTAGCCACTTCCCCTTCATAAACCCGAGCGCTAAGACCAAGCGCTAGTTCATAAGGTGCTTATCGCATCAGGAAGATGGGTCGGAGTGCTTGTTCTCTTTGCAAAACAAAAGTTCCGATGCGATGGTGTTATAGTCTGTCAGCTTTTGAATTGATCTCCACCATTAATCTGAAGAGATCTGACGACCTACGCAAGTCTTATCGCACCCAATCACATTTCTTTGGAAAACCTCTAATGATATTCTCCACCATCGATCCATATTTAGATTCGACGGCCATCGCTACACCTCTTCAATCGCCAATCAAGGATTCTAAATATGCCACCCTCCCGATGCCCCAATTGGCCGATCCCAATTTAATCTGAACCATTTGCCCTTTCTGATCCTACGGCCCAAATTTATTCTCGTTCCGCCCATTTCCCCGATTGGTCACCCGCCGACCCAATCGTAGCCATCCATCCTTGATGATCTAACGGCTCAGTTTTCTCCCACCCACTAACCAATTTCTACGCCTGTGTATCTCCTCTGCAGATCTCAGATGTTCATCCTTAGATCGGATGGCCCGCAATGAAACCGTCGTCCGTTTAACCCCACCTTTACCGACCTTGCACATCCCTCAGATCACACTCCTCCACCGCCGTCAGATCTCGTGGGCCCAGATCCAACAGTCCACAGCAATATCGTGTTGTTTTTGGCTCCGAGCTTTAACATTTAGAACTTACGTGATATGGGTGGTTTTCCAGAGCCACGTGTCAGCTGGAGACCCATATCGCGTTGAAAAAGTGAAATCTGCTTTCTAGCCTTCTGGCCATGTGAAAACAACTGTTTTGTATCCCAAAACCACTTCCCCACTTTTGGCCCGAAGTCTTATCTGCATATCCCGACCGTTGATCTGCTTTGATCAACGACCCTTAGTTCATCTCACATTCCCTTCACAATTTCTCATTGCGCGACCCCAACATTGCATCGGATCGTTTGAGTCGTTGATCTCCTCCTGAGATCTAACGGTCTGTGTTGAATCGCCCTCCGCCCATGACCGGGTCCCACCATCTCAACTTATTTCATACATTTTTCATTCAATTCTGTGTATTCCGCCAAAGTCCAAGCTTTCACATTTTACATTAAAACATTATATCATTTCGCCAACATTAAAATTTTAATGTTTTATATTAAATTTTTTCCATTTCACCCAACCTTCTAAAGGTCATTTCATAAGTTAACCTCTACCGTCGATCATCGCCTCCTACTATGATCGAACGGTCCATGTGCATCCCACATCCAAAACTTCATCAATTGCATTTTTCACCATTATTCTGCATTTCTCCACCGTTTACCTTGCATCCACCATTGCCACCATGCTGTGATGCCATCATCATAGTATTCCACTACATCCATACTCCCATGCATGGATTTCTTAACATGTTTGTTTTGCAGGTTACAGGCGGTGAGAACCGCCATTGCTCACAGTCACTGTTATAGTGACACAGAGCAAAAAGAAGGATATTTTCTGAGCCTGATATTGCAACTAAAATGTTTTGGAAGGTTTCTACAGGAAATATTTCATTAAAGGTACAGTATTCGACCCTGTTAAACCTCTCCAGCATCATGAAAGCTCAAATTTCACAGACAGAGACAGTCATGAAGTGACAAAGAGTATCAGTGGATAATCAGAGAGTTTAATGCTTGTAATTGAAGATTTTAAGCTCTAATTCAGTGAAAAAAGGCAATTGTACCCGATTGAAGACCTCATTATTTTCATAGAGGGCCTAAAGAGGCCTATAGCACAGAAAAAAATATTGACATTGTTTCACATCAGCAGAAGTCTCCTCCCAAGAAAGGACACAGTACCCATAATGTTTTTATTCTACACTGTGTCCCTGAGAAGAATTCCACCCTGACAGTAGTCATAATGCTACCAGATAATTTTTTACATAGTATGGCAGACCTCATAGTCATTTATCTGCCTTTTTGTTTATTCACCAGAGTACTGCAGAGTACTACAGCCAAAGTACATCAAGAACATACCTGGAGTAAATTTTAGCCTGTTGAAGACCACTCTTTCATCCAAAGAGTACCAGAAAATCAATACATAGATATTAAGATAGAATGGGCCTCGACCCTCTTCTTCTAATATGTTTTAATGTTTCATTTAGTGTTTCATCTACCTCCTCTAACTCTCTTTCAGCTATAAAACTCATGAAGAAACTCATTGTAAAGGTTGTTGATCGGATATCTGTGGATTGTAAGTTGTTTCTCTTGAGATATAGTTCTCTGTGGAAAGTTGTAAGATAGGCTGGGGAAGATGTTTTTAGACTGAATATCAAGCTGTTGGAAATGTTGTACATGACTGGTGTTACTCTTTAATATGACAAGCACATTTCTTTGGATCCTATTTTAAAGCAGCGGTGATGCTTTTCTATCTCTGTCTTTGTTTTCCTTTGTAATTCGTCATATTTCAGTTCTTCTGGTACGCATCAGAAATATGGCATAGGATTTACCCCCGCATGGTACCCTATGTTTCTGCTATCCCTACCTTCGATGTTTTCTGCTGTATGTGTTATCTGAGTACTGATTTAAGTTATTTTAACCAGTGTAGTAGCTAATATTTACTGCTAGCTGATGTCTGAATTAATAAGTCTGTGCTTGGATGTTCTTATTGGGTTTTAATTGAAAGAATTGGGATACTGGGAGTTTAGAATGCTGATTCTATCTCACTAGGGTCCTTCTCAATTAATTGAACCTTTCTGAGTTCCCTTAAGTTGGATGTCGAAGCATTGAAAGTTCAAAGCCTTTCTCTGATCTCAGGTGCTCACCTTTGTGTTTAACTCTTTAATGTTCCCTTTGTCTGAAGAGTTAACCTTTTAGGAGTTGGATCATAGGTGTCTAATGGCATGTCCTGTCCCTAGACTTGATTCCTAAGTGGTCATCTTGGAGGTTTCCTTGCCTTTCGCCTTCCTTTTTACCATTTCATATCACACTATCATCTTTAAGATCCAATGCTTTAGATGACTAGCCTAATTGAAAGCTTGAATACTGAATATAAAGTAAACCCTTTCCTGACTCCATTGTCCAATGGTCTTGAGTGTTCTCTGAAATCATTCCTCCTTTTCCTAAAATCCTCTTTTCTCACCCTTGTCTTATACTAAACCTTTCCTTCCTGATTCCCATCAACCAAACAAACAAATCAAACAATACAAACCCGTGCCTATAACTAGCTTAATATCTCAACATTTGAACTGCAAAGACACCTTTGCCTTTATAGAGAGATCCCTCTCTGGACCTAGGAGGGCTAGATCCTTAGGTATAAAAGCGGTTCTGATGTTGTCTCATATTTTGGTATTACCAGACTTGCCAAAACATGGGAACTCCAACACTATCCTTGCAGTTGCTTGAGGACAAGCAACATTTGGGAGGGGAGGACTGTAATATTCCAAAATTAGCATGCAGCTAATTGGAATATTAAATTTGTTGTTTCCACTTAGGAGAGGAATAAATGGTTAAGGAGGCCCATGAGTAGGAATAAAATCCCTCATAGTGTGAAAGGGATCATCATTGGAGCTGGATTTCACACCCTCATGTGTGAACAGGGTCATTTGCATTTGGACAAGGTCAAGTTTGACCAAGTCAACAGCACTGGGATAGGAGGTAGAGAACACTTAGAGAAACAACGCAGAATGAATCGGAGGAGGTTTCTTTGGTGAAGGAAACCCTAATGAGTGGGACCCATGGTGAGAGGGTTTACATTTGTTTAAAAGGAGGGCAAGACAGCCATTGCTATTCATGTTGATGATTATTGATTTCTTGGTCTATTTAGACTTTGGGCATTCTCCTGATGTTTAGTAGAGTTGCAGTGTTGCTTAGCACAAGGCATTCATGTTTAGTAATTCCTTCTCCTTTCAAGAGAGGCCTCCTGAGGGAGCTTTCTCTTCATTTCTCCACATTTAGGCTTAAGGCCAAGCATCCTCCTTCAGCTACAGCGTTATTCCTATAGCAAGAAACATTGTGTTGCGGGGTGTTGCAGTGGAGGTTACTGAACACCACTTCCTGTGCTTATTTTTGAAAGGAGGAAGCCTTCTTTCCTTTGAAGGATCAGTTAGGAAGATCTCTGAGCATATTTCACCATCTTTGGCATCAGGCCAACCATTTCCATGATCTATAGTGCAGTTCCTCTCTTAGACTATGTTATTTCCAGTGTGTATTTGTAGTGAGGGTTTGCAATATTGTTTGGAGGGTGAGATCTTCAGTGATAGGATCATCCTTGCACTTAGAAGATCCATTGGAGAAGGTTTATTTACCTGGTGCATCATCTACAACCATCTCCATCCAGTTCTTGAGTTTCAGTTGCTACTCATCCCTACTACTTCGACATTTTTTCCATTTTGTATATTTCAGGAAATCCTTCTAGGATTGCCTTGAGATTGTTTGGAGGGGTTTAGAGCTTTTCTCCCCCACTTATTTGAGCTATACATTTCCATATCTATGTATTGACATTATTTCTATAGTAGTGCCTCCTATAAACTGCAGAGTTATACCCTTGGGATTTCTATATGTAGCAGTGTTCTTCGTTTTCTTGTACATGTTCTATTGAGGCTTGAATTGCCTAGCTTGAGTGATCATTACCTAAAGTATTTGTATGCATTTGCTACTATAAGATCAATTTTATGGCTATTTGGATCTTCTCATGATGTACGTATTGAAATAACGCTGCTACTCCAATATGTGTTTTTACATTGTTCCATCTCCAACTTTGGAGCATCTTAAGATGTTCTTATTGTTGTAGAAATTCCCTATTTTTGGATATTACAATTTGGCAAGAACTATCATGGATTACAGAAGAAAAATAATTGTTTCCGCTAGGACAATACCTCCCTTCTACATGAGTGCTTACGTTATGGTTGCAATTTTCTATTGTTCAAGCTTTCCTATCATGGGATGGAAATGGACAAGCCAGGACCCCACTCCAATTCATATTTACCATAGAGCCCTTTGGGAATCTAAATTTCATTTACATTTCTATAAAATTTTCAATGGAGTTATGTTACCCATCCATCAGATTATCTTAATGAAAAAGCCCCTAGGATTTCTAAGGAAGCTAGCACAGATATTTTACCAGTTGCTAGATGGTTTGCTGAAGAAAATTTCACTTATATCAGAGTTTTTTGGAGCTATTCATCCCCCATGTTTTTCCTTATTATTTTCCTGATAAGCTCCTAGCCAGGGAAATTTCCTACCAACTTATAGTAAGCGGTGTGTCCAAAAAACTCAAAGATGCCAAGAAGGCCATTTGGCCTACTTTACCTTTACAGTGTGGCACTTTTTCCCTTTTCGACACTGGTCATGCATTCAAAGTGATTTCAAATGTCACTTCATTAAATCTGGCTCTAATTCCAAAGAGGCCATATGATCCTAGTAATGTGGTTAACAATTTTACCACTGATATTAAACCTAAACCTTTATTGAATGAGAAAGATATTTTTGATGATTTATTTGAAGGTGTGGAGAAGTTCACAGATGTATTAAAATTTGCATCAAGTTAGCTCAGTAAAATAGACTTTGAGGCTTTTCAAGCATATATAAATAAGAGGCTAGAAATAGTCCCTTTGGAATTGTTATTTATTGAAGATGTCAACATGACAACTCCCAGTATTAGTCTGGATAACGAGGCTAAATATATGTCAGAAGATGAATCTCAAGAGAAAAAAAAATCACGAGTGAGGAAAATCACATCATAATTCTCATAATTCAGATCACTCTGACAATCAATCTTAAAGGAGGAATGAGAGTCCTGAGAAAATAATTGAGAAAGTGATTAAAGGTATTGAGATGCAAACTAAAGGAGAAATTAATGGAGTTAAATCACCTTTTGAGGAAGTTCAACATATCCAAAATACAACCGAGCAAACAAAGAAGCTTTGATCAAAATATTTGAAGAAAGAATGGGAGAATTTTTCTAAGGCACTAGAAACACCACCACCGAAGCCTAATGTTGATGAATCAAAAAGTTTCCAAACTCCAGAGCAGACCCTGAATTTAGTGGAAACTGCAATACCACCACATCAGGTACCAAAAGTTCATGGCCAAGAGATCATCCTAGCATACCCTACAAAAAATATTATTTTAAAGATTGAAGAGATACCCTCACTTGATGTATTCTACAGTCCGATTCATAAGGCTGTAGTTAAGAGAAGAAAGATAAGAAGAATTGATAAATCAGTTTAAAATATTATGAATGAATATATAAGTTCTATGGAAATAACCTTTGGCTGATCCTACAGAACATTTGACTAAGTTATCATGGTTCGCAAGAGCATATGCTACTGCTACTATTGAAAAATCTACATAGGTACAACTTCTACTTAAGAAAAAACAAGACAAAGTTCAAGAGTTGGAGAAACTGCTAGAACATAAAAATTTTAATTCCAGTAAGAAGATTGAAATGAAGATGTCTCAATTTAAAAAACATTTTCAAAGACTAAAGTTACAAACCAAGTGCATATTACAGAGAAAGAAACATAGCTTGAAGCAACAATGGACAAATTGAAAAGCCAGCCTCAAGTAGAGCAATTCATAAAAGAAGCACTCGAAATGAATGAAAAGTTACTATTAGGGGAATTTTGAGGTCTAAAATGGGCCTCCTAAGAAAAATGTACAACCAAAATAAAATTTATAAGAACCAATAGGATTCAAGATGATGATGTCAACCATGGGGGATGATTCACCATTTTTAAAGTAAAAGGGTAAAAAGATTCAAAAGTAATAAAATAATAAAACAAGTTTTTCAACTCGTATTTTCAACTTATCTCTCAAAATTTTTACTCAAATTTTCGGTGGAAGTACTCGTTGGATGAAAAAATTAATTCCTCATCCAAGGATTACCCATGTTGCATACTTTCGATGGACCCTGATACGCCAAAAATTAGAAATACATGAAAAAATGTGATTGCAATCACGTTTTTCATGTCTTTCTCATTTTTTGTGTAGCAGGGTCCATTGAAAGTATGCAACATGGGTACTCCTTGGATGAGTAATTAAATTTTTCATCCAATGAGTACTCTTGCTCGAAATGTGAGTAAAAACGTTGGGGGATAAGTTGAAAATATGAGTTGAAAAATTAGTTTTTTCTTTCCCTCTAAAATTTGATGATGTCATCAAATCTTATTTTATTATTTACACTATTATTTTATAATTTCCTTAGGAGGCCCATTTTAGACCTAGAAATTCCCCAAATGAAACAATGGCAAGAAACCTTTTTTCAACAAATTTGAATCACCAGTTCTCACTGTGATACAAGAAAAATTCTGATCCAACAAGTGGCTAACATGAGGCTTCAATGTGAAAAAGTTGAAAAGAAGATTACTGAGTTTATTCAGTAGCAAGGGTCTGATGTAGGAAAGAAATTTGACCTCCCTAATATAGATAAGTTTCGCAAAGAGATTTTATTTAAAGATTGGGAAATGTAGTTGAGACAAGCAGAGAAGGCAACAACAAAGGTATCAAGGCTAACAAATGAATTCATTGAATCTGTTAATGAAAATATTTTAAAGGAAGAAATTATTAAATAATCCACAGCTAAAGTGCTCCAATCTACATCAAATATAATGGTAGTCTCTCACACCATTGAATATAATGTTTAAATGTAGTTCGGGATATGAAAAATACCAGGGCCAACATCAAAGATAATGGTAGTCTCTCACACCATTGAATATATTGTTTAAATGTAGTTCAGGATATGAAAAATACCAGGGCCAACATTTCAATCCATAAACTTACTAAACTAAAATAGGAGCAGAAGATTTTACTTATAGATTTGAATGCAGTCCCTCCTTCAGCCTTACCAGCTCTGGTAGTTGTTCAAGCTGCTAATCAAATGGTTAAACCTCCTTCTCCTTCAACTAAAATAGATGCCACATATATTATTATGATAGTTGATTGATCCATCTATCATACTCCTCCATTTCTCTCAACCTATGATATATCTATAATAAGAACGTCCATAATTGTTTAATAGATTCAGGGGCTTCCTCTAATATCAAGCCAAAATCAGTATGTGCTAAGTTGAACATAACTCCTCAAAGTTCTCATGTTCATATAGTACAACTTGATAGAACAAAAGTAGAGGTTGTAGGAGAAATAAATTTTGTTTCTATTAGATTGTCATCAAACCCTAAGGTTGCCCAAAGAATTGATATATTGGTGGCTGATATTCCTGAATTTTATGGCTTAGCATTGAGCAGGGACTGGTTTGAGAAGCTTCATGGATATTTCGCAACAGATTGGTCACATATGTGGCTACCTCAAAATGGAAATCCAAAAACAATTCCGGTAGATAGTGAGAAATTCATGAAACATACGGTTACTGATCTTGAAGCAATCAATGAGCCAGTAACATTCAATAATAATATTATTGGAAATTACTCAACATAATCATTTCTTGGAAATTTTAATGCCCAACCATCACCCTTTTTCGACAATGCGGTTATGTTGTGTAACCAGCTCCAAAAATAGAAGAAAAGAGATATCAATGCCTTAGAAATAAGCCACTTCGAGGGGGCAACCTCCAATACATTACATAAATGAACAATTCTTGGATGATACAAATGAAAAAAACCTCCTTCTATATATAGGAGTCCATGGGTCCACAATATAATCCTAGTGGGGCCACAATGTAATCCTAGCCGACCTAACAATAATAATGTAAGGGCACAATAATAACAATATGGGGGTTACAGGGGTACAATAATAACAATAAGGGGGGCTACACTAACAACAATAATGGACTATACTAGTGATATAGGGACCTAACATGCCCCTCCTTCAAAAAAGTGTTGTCCTCAACGCTTGAGTAGCTCTGGGTGCTTCTGTATAAAATTCTCATCCTCCCATGTAGAATCTTCAGTGGGTAAGTTCTTCCACTTGATGAGATACTCTAAAATTGATCGATTCCGTAGCTGTCGAGTTCTTGTTTCCGTGGCCGCTTCAGGTTCCAATATGATTTTTCCTTCCTCATCAAGTTCCGGAAATATTGTTTGAACTGGAATATTTTCACTCATAACCTTATTTAAGCACGAAACATGGAAAATTGGATGCACTCATGAGGAAGCATGAAGCTCCAATTTTTATGCAATAGTACCAATCTTTTGAAACACCTTGTAAGTACCATAGTACTTTGATGATAATTTATTATCCTTCTTAGCTTTCTTGAGGGACATTTGTTTGTATGGTTGTAGCCGTAGAAATACCCAGTCTCCTATATCAAAACTTCTCTCACCGCGATGTTGATATTGCCTGCTGTTTCATTCGGTTTTGGTGCCAAATTCAGGTTGTCCTTTAAGAGTTGGAGAACTTCTTGTTGATGCTCGATGTGATCTTCCACTGCTTGAACCTTCGAATTTTCTCTAAAGATGATGTGATGGATGGTGGATGATATCCATAAAGTGCCATAAATGGGGTTATTTTTGCTACAGTATGGAAGGAAGTTTTATACCACCATTCAGCGAGAGGTAACCACTTGACCCAATGTGTTTGTTTATCAGATACAAAACAACGAAGATATCCTTCCAGACATTTATTTACTATCTCAGTTTGACCATCGGATTGAGGATGATAAGATGAGCTATGAGCTAATTGAGTACCCAAACAAGAAAATAACTCGTTCAAAATTTCCAAGAAAATGGGATTCTCAATATTCACAATAACCCTTGGGCTTCCATGTAGCTTTTCAATTGTGTCCATAAATGTAGTAGCAACTGTACTTGCTTTAAATGGATGAGATAATGCACAAAAATGTGCATACTTGGTAAGTCTATCAACTACCACCATGATGACACTCTTTCCTTCGGACTTAGGTAAACCTGTGATAAAATCCATTGAAATCTCCTCCCAATGTTGACTTGGAATGGATAAGGTTGTAGAAGTCCCGCGTCTTAATTTGTCTCAACTTTATTCTGCTGGCAAGCCAAACATTCCGCCACAAACTTTTGAATATCGTATTTAAGGCCATCCCAAAAAAATTCTTTCTTCACCCTGTGGTAAGTTTTTAAAAATCCTGAGTGTCCTCCTAAAGGAGAAGTGTGCAATTCTAGAAGAATCGTTTGTTTTAGTTGGGAATTATTACAAAGATATAAGCAATCTTTGTACCATAAGGAATCTTTTTTCCAACTAAACGTATCAGATTTACTAGGATCTTGCTGCAAATTTTGAATGAGTGTCCATATATCTTTTTCCTTCTTCCATTCATCTCTTGCTTCGGTTATCCAATCTGGTTGGATAATAGAAATGGCACAAAGCAATGCTTCCACCTCTTCATTATTTCTTGAGAGTGCATCCGCAACAACATTAAGCTTCCCTTTTTTTGTAGATTATTTCAAATTCATAACCCAACATCTTTGTGACCCATTTTTGCTACTCTTCTAAAGATAGTATTTGTTCCAAAAAGTGTTGAATATCATGATCAATTTTTACCTTCAAGTGTCTTCCCATTAGGTAAGTTCACCATTTATTTAGTGCATGCAGTATTGCTAACATTTCCTTCTCATAAATAGGTTTCTGTAAATAATTTCCTTTGATTGAACAACTTTCAAAAGAAATAGGTCTTCCTTCCTACATTAAAACAACACCAATTCCATTCGCTGAGGCATCACATTTCACAATAAAGTTTTTGTGAAGTCTAGCATAGCTAAGAATAATGCTAGGCACATTACCTCTTTAATATGTTCAAAGGCCTTAGTTGCTTCAGGAGTCCATGAAAATGCATCTTTATTCAATAATGTTGTTAGAGGTGCCGCTATTCTCCCATAATTCTTAACAAAATTGAGATAATACCGTTAACTCCGAGAAATCCTCGCAACTACTTTATGGTTGTGGGGACTTTCCATTTCTTTAATGGCTTTAATTTTGTTAGGGTCTACCTTAACACCCTCGTGAGATACAATATGACCCAGATATTCCACCTCTTGTACTCCAAAGAAACATTTGGATGTTTTTGCATATAATTTTTTCTCTTGCAATAGTTTCAGCACCCTGTCAACATGTTGAACATGGTCCTTCCAAGACCTACTGCAGATTAGTATATCATCAAAAAATACTAACATAAATTTTCTTTGGAAGGGTTTGAAAATGAAATTCATCAAACCTTGAAATGTAGAAGGTGCATTGGTAAGGCCAAAAGGCATAACCAAAAATTCATAATAACCCTCATGAGTTCGAAAGGTTGTTTTCGGAATATCTTCAGTCTTCATTCTAATTTGATGATATCTTGAACGAAGATCCAACTTGGTAAAACAAATTGCTCCATGTAATCTTCATCCAATAATTCATCAATCACAGAATGGGAAATTTATCTTTAATGGTGAGCTTATTGAGCTCCCTATAATCCGGACACATTCACCATGATCCATCCTTCTTGTGTACCAATACTACAAGAGCGGAGAAAGAACTTTGACTAGGTTGAATTATACCCGCCTCTAACATTTCTGCAATCATACGTTCAATTTTTCTCTTTTGGACATAAGGATATCTATAAGGCCTGATGTTTGGAGGAACACTTCCCGGAATCAAATGAATAGCATGATCATGATCGAAAATAGGTGGGAGTCCTTTTGGAGTTTCAAAAACCTTGGAATGATTGTCCAAGACTTTTTGGAGATCTGCAGAAATAGATGATTTTGATGTTGGAACTTCTAGTGAGCATAATTGTGAAATTACGCCTCGTTCTTATTTCTTTAGAAGCTTTGTTGTGACATTAGAGTTTATTATCTTTCCAGGCTTCCCTGCAACACCCAGTAATTCAAATTCCTTACCTTTTGAAAAAAATTTCAAGAAAAGTTCTTAAAAATTAAAAGCTACCGTCCCCAAAGATTGTAACCATTGTACTCCTAGTACAACATCAACACCTCCCACAGGAATCGAAAGCATTGGACTATTCAATACATATTCCCCCATGGTTAGCTTGATATTATGGCATTTTCCAAAGCAATTTATAGTTCCTTCATTTGCAACCATCACTTGACATTCTGGTGCTGGGTATAGGAAACAATTCAATTTTGGCTACCTTACAATGAATAAAATTATGGGTGCTCCCTGAATCAATCAACACTATTACCTTTTTCTTCTTGATATGTCCTTCTATCTTGAGAGTTTGAGGAGTGGTAATTCCTGCCAGTGCATTACACGATATGGTCAGATTCATTTTTTCCCCTTCTATGGCTAGTTCCTGGTGTATGTCCTCTTCTTGTTCATTTTCTTCTTCCTCTTCACAATCTATGTAAAATAATTTCTTCTCAGCACACTTATGACCTTTAGTGTATTTGTTATCACAACTATAGAAAAGCTCTTTTGCTCTTTTTTCTTCCAATTTTTGTGGTGTCAACCTTGTAGGTTGTGGAAATCTAGGCGTAGCAACACTTCATTCTTTATAGAAGTGAGTGGTAGGCTTCCTTGCCGCCATAATTTTACATTCAATTTTTCTTGCCAACCTGAATGCCTTCTCCAATGAATCAGTTCCAAAACATGAACTTCATGTTGGATGTTATCCTTTAAAGTGCCTATGAAGAGATCAATCCTGTGTTCCTCTAGAATATCAGTTATCCTTATATTCATTTTTTGGAAGTCCTCAATGTGCTCCCCCACTAAGCCCTTTTGTTTGAGATTTATAATTTGGCTAAAGAAGGTGTTTCTCTTTGTATCCTCATAATGTGCTATCATTTCCTCCATAAAAATTGACCAAGTGACAATTTTTTTATGGGAGCAAAGCCATCGATACCATACAAATGTATTTTGTTCTAAATGTAAAGTTGCAATGCGTACCTTTTGAGTGTTTTTCACGTTATGGAGATCAAAATATTGCTCCATCTGTAGTATCCATGTTACAGGATCCTTTCCATCCAAATTCCTCATCTCCATTTTTGGAATATGGTGGTTCTTCCCGCCAACATTACAGTTTATGAAATCATGATTAAAATTTATTTTGTTCTCATCATGAGTTTCTTCTACTATCTTTTGACCATTATGAAACATTTCTTGTATCAACTTTGTCAAACCTTCCATGTTTGCTTTTATATCCTTCTTCATGTTTTCCATTTTTTATTTCATGTCATCCATCTTAGCTTCCATGTTAGCTTCCATGCCATCCATCTTAGCTTCCATGCCTTTCTTCAAAACTTCCATTTCATTTTTTGTTGCTCTTTACGAGAGTGACATTTGGTGCACTTGCTCTTGTAATTTTGATAGATCATGTTGCAATTCTTCATCTTCATGAGTCATAGTAGAGCCTTCTGAAGGCTTAATGGGTGCTAAATTATTTTTACGGGGCATATTTTAGAACCCAATACTGATATCTATTCTACAATATGCCCTTGGAATCAATTCAAATTGATTCTTCAAACAAGACTTATGCAATTTAGAAAACAAATACACACCTTTTTCTTGCTTTTGAGGATCTCGATATTGAAATTGGATTATCTCTATGATTGTAGCACTTAAATATTTGAATTTTGGTACTAATGTAGCCCTCTGAATTCTCTTTCGAATTCCATAGGTCTGACCTGATTTCGCTTCTCCAAGGCAAAGTTGTGTCCAATCTCCCACAATGACCTAATTATGGACTGGTTCAATAGAGCAAACTTGTATGACTTTCCACGTGTCACTGTTTCATCCTTCAGCTCTAAAATTGATAGCCAAGAAACTAAAGTATGTGTACTTGTGACCACTTTTTACGACACTCTAATCCGATGCTCATAGAGAGATTTATGAATCTTTTCCCACGATCACCTCTTTGAGATGAAATTTGGGAGCCTGAAAAAGCACTACCTTCCATATATCATATCTCTGAAAATATTGTGAACCAAGATCTAAAATTGTTTGACGAGTTTCCTTAGGATTGCAGCTTTTCACCCTAAAAATTTCAAATTCTAAACCTTCGTAGAAAAAACGTTATAGCGAAAATGCCATGATGACCTGTTTAGAGCAGCGAAACCCTAGAATCCAAAGCTCTAATACCAAATGTTGTGTAACCAGCTCCAAAAATAGGAGAAAAGAGATATCAATGCCTTAGAAATAAGCCACTTCGAGGGGGAAACCTCCAATACATTACATAAATGAACAATTCTTGGATGATACAATTTACAAAACCTCCTTTCTCTATATAGGAGTCCATGGGGCCATAATGAAATCCTAGTGGGGCCACAATGTAATCCTAGCCAACTTAACAATAATAATTTAAGGGCACAATAATATCAATATGGGGGTTACAAGGGTACAATAATAGCAATAAGGGGGTTACACTAACAACAATAAGGGACTATACTAGTAATATAGGGACCTAACAGGCTATCTCTCAAATTGAAATTTTTTCCCATAGAGACACTTCTAAGTGTAAAAATTTTGTAAGTAAACCAGTAGTTAATTATTTATTTTGGATTCTGTATTTTGATGGTTCTAAATCAGAAGTTGGTGCAGGAGTTTGTTGTATTTTAATAAGCCCATAGGGAGAAAAAACCATGCTAGCCTGCAGACTTGAAATCGATTGCACAAACAATATAGCAGAATATGAAGCATTAATTCAAGGTTTGTACAAAGCAATTGACCTTGAAATTAAATATCTAAAAATATGGGAGATTCAGAGATCACTGTCAAAAAAAGTAGGAAATGTTATCCATTTTCATTCTGGACATCTTAAACATTATAAGTTATTAGTCCGGGAATTGACTTCTTATTTCTTAGCCTTCACTTTGTACCCATAATACAAAATGCTAGTGCAGATTTATTGGCTAATGTAGCATCGAAATTAATTCCATCTCAAGAATTTAGTCCCAATAGGTTTTCTATTGAATTGATTTTTAGACCATCTGTTCCTGAAAATATTACTAATTTGAGTCTTTAATCATGATTCGGATATCATATATTTCCTTACATCTAATAGATATTATGATAATCAAATTCTAGATGAAAATGAACTTGATACTCATATAAAGGAAGAACATGATGAAAATCCAATACCAAAGTCAGATGTCAAATTATAAGACCTTTATGATTTAAAATATAGGTTTAAGAGAGTTACTAATTCTAAAACTCAAAGTTCAACTTTAAGATTTGAATTAGTAAATCTTGGAACCAATGATAAACCACAACATGTCAATTCAGGTCTTGGTTTGTCTTTTGAACAAATATTATCACTTCTCAAGTTACTAAGGACTTACAAAAGTGTTTTTTCTTGGGATTACACTGATCTTAAAACATATGACACTTCTTTTATTCAACACACTATTCCTATGATTTCAGATGAGAAACCAATACAACAAAAGTTGAGAAAAATTCATCCTAATCTTGAAAATCAAATCAAAACAAAGTTTAATAAAATCCTCAAAGCTAAGATCATATTTCCAGTAAGACATTCAAAATGGGTTTAAAATTGGGTTCCTATCAGGAAGAAAAATGTTGACATTAGGATTTGTATCAATTTTAAATTTGAATAAAGCATGTCAGAAAGGCAATTTTCCATTACCAACCATGGAACAAGTACTGAAAACTTTAGCTGGTTCTGAACTTGTGTCTTTTCTAGGTTAATTTTCAAGATATAATGAAATCCTGGTACATCAAGATGACAGATTGAAGACTACATTAAGGACTAAGTGGAGAACTTATGCCTATCAAAAGATGTCATTTGGGTTAATCAATGCAGGTGAAACTTTTCAAAGAGCCATGGACACAACTTTTAGAGGACTCATTAACAAATTAGTGGTTATTTATCTAGATGACATTACAGTATTTTCCAGACAATCAATCAATCATGTGAATGACCTAAAACAAGTCTTTAAGCAATGTAAAAAGTATGGAATTTAATTAAACCCTGTTGGAACACCTAATCCTACATGGGTAGGTATGGAATGCAAAAAGTCACAATGGAGTCCAAGTGACCTTGGAATGTGAAACCAAGAGTCACACCATTGTATTATAAATGTACATCTTTGTATAATGGAAAATATGAGCTACACGTTTATCCTCCATTGTGTTGAGTTTTTTGTTGTGTGTGTGTTATCTTCCTCATACACCATGTGTGTGCTTCAACATGGTGTTTAACATGGTATCAGAGCGGGAGATTGTTGGCCCTGCTCCAATTTGAGTGAGCCATTTGCGTTTATGGCCTGTGCATATCTGCAAAAATTCTTGACATTTTTGCAGCACTAAGAGTTTTTGCAGCAGTGTTTTTGCCGCCATTCAGAAGTGTTTTGAAGAGGAGCAGCATTCAAAATCCCAACATTCAGAAATTGGTTTGGAGACGCAGCTTTGTGCATCTGAAGGTTTTCTCACTGCTCATTTTTTCTGCAATCTCTGCATTTTAAATTCTGCACCATTTTGGAGCTGCTGGAAAAGTGTTTAAAATGAGTTTCTGGAAAATTCTGGGTTTTTCCTAGAAAGATTTCTGAGTTTTTTCATTGAAAGTTTCTGCAATTCTGCATTTTCCTGTTGCTAGGCTACTGAAAGATTTCTAAGTTTTCTGTTGAAAATTTCGTGAAAATTCCGCAATTCTCTGCTGCTGAAAGTACATTTTCTGCTGTTGTTATATTAAAAATAAAATAAAAAATAAAAATAAAAAATCGAATTCTAAACTACACCCTGCACCCTACGCTCCCTTTCCTACCACACTCCCTTTCCTGCCCACGGCATTAAAACACTCATCCTCCACCCAACGCATCAAACTCGTCCGCCTTGCAAACGAGCTCCCAACACGGCCTCCCCAACTACTTTACAACTCTGCCTCGCCCTATTCGCTCTCCCCCTTGTGCTACACTCTGCACACAACAAATTTTTAAGTAATAAACACTCACCCACGGCCCTCACGGCCTGCTGCTCCAACGCTCCCCATTCGGCTCTGCACCTACCCACTTCACTCCATCCCTCTCTTACCTTACGCACCATCTCACAACTAATTCCAAATTCGACTTATATAAATCTTCTTCATTTTTTAATAACTTTTTTATTAACATTTCTTTTAGTTTTTCCCCTCCCATATTTATAAAAACCCCCCTCCCTTCTCAATACATTTCTCTCCACTACTTTTTAAATTCGACCTTTTATTAAAACCTCCCCCTTCCTTTTAAATTAAAACCCCTTGTCCCCTCCCTTTTAATTAATCTTTCTTTTCCATTTTTTAAATTCCCCCCATTTTTAATAAATCCCCTTCCCATTTTAATATCCCCTCCTCCCCCATTAAAATTTCCCTTCCCTTTTAATTCCCCCCATTTTTAATTATTCCCATTTTTTAATTAATTAAAAAAAAAAAACAGTAGAGAGAGAGAGGAAGAGAGGAAGAACAAAGAGAACATATGAACAATAGAAATGAAGGAATTGACATATGAAGCAGATGGATTGAATACATAAACAAAAGTGCAGATTACATTATATGATTTGTGGCATTAATATAAAGGTGATTTTTTAAAGAATTGACATTTGAAGACAAGTTTGCCATCATTGAAAACAGCTCTTTGAAGGAAAAATACGCTGCCTTAAAGACCTCTTGCATAGTGTTTTCAGCTGCACATCTACAAAATATTTTGCAGAGATATGTATCGAAATAACATTGTATTTTGAGTGGAATTTTCCTCTTCATTCATAGTTGGAATCAGTGAATTTGAGTTGTTGATGTAAGTCATTGTTGATTGCCCTCCATCATTTGAGGAGCAGACTTTGTACTTGAGATTTCCATAGTTGGAAGTTCTTTTGAGTCATTTGTATTTCTTGTTGCATCACATTGTAAACATGTGCATTTTCGGTTGAAGCCGACACCCTTTCATTTTTTGAGCCTAAGTTATTGAAAATGGCTAAAATCAATGAGGCATTAGAGTTGTTGAATAGCCTCATTCATTCCAATGTTGATGACATGATAAAAATGAGCAAGGATGCTCTTTGTAACATTCAAAGTTGTTTGCTATATGCACATGAGAAGATTGAGTTTTTGCAGTTGGAATCTCAGCTCCAACAAGATGAACTTCACCAAAAGAGTCACCATTCTGAACCTGTTTCTGTTCAGAACATTGTGAAAGACTCCCATCAGCAGCAAGTCAGCAAAGTTCCAGTTGATTCCCATTCAATTCATTGTACTAGAGCAGATTTACATGCAGATGCAGCCACTCAGCCTGCACTTCCTAAGCCCATCATCAGACCTTGGGAAGAGCTTGTCCACAACAAGCACCGAACTGGTCTTGGATATGACAAGGATGTGTCCTTTCATATTCCGGACTACACCAAGCCCATCATATTTTAGAGTGCCGGATTCCTATATGACAGTTCACCTGCAGCTGTTCCAGATCCTGTTCCACAACAACATCAGATTGTAAAATGCGAACACTGTGATCGAGTTGGCCATATGAAAGATCACTGTTTTGATCTTCATCCATGCAAGCACTGTGGTCGGCACACCCATTCTTCAGACAGATGCTTCAGAAACAAGCCTCCTGCAAGAACCAAGATTCATCTTGGATGGATCGCTTCTTGGCAATGGGCATCAGCAGCCAAGAAGATGTTTACAACACATGTTAGAACTTGCTCACGAATATTGAACAAACTTGCAGTTGAGTTTTCGCCATCATCTCACCTTGTCCCTGACAGGGGGGAAAATGGTGGTCATGTACAAGCTTCAACGACAGATCAAGCGAGCCTGAGCCACAATCTCTCATTCCATGTTCAGAGTTGTAGCCAGCAGTTCAAGCGAGCCTGAGCCACAATTCGTCATTCCAGATTCAGAGATGTAGCCAGAGACACGGATGCCCATGAGCATGCCTTGGTTGGTGGACAACCTTAAACCATCGTCTTTGGTTGGTGGATAACCTAAAACCATCACAGGTAGTAGACCTCCCTTCTTTTAGGTTGAAGGTCTCCCTTTCATATATGAGGAACACTTCCTCTAGCAGAAGCCTTCAGCTTAGCAGCCTTCAGCTTCTTGCCAGCTTTGGTTGAGTTCCAGGAAATGCTTCAAAGCATTCCAGAGTTGTTGGTAATCCTAAAACCATCATAGGTAGTAGACCTCCCTTCTTTTAGGTTGAAGGTCTCCCTTTTTTATGAGGGACAATTCCTCTAGCAGAAGCTTTCAGCTTCTTGCCAGTTTTGGAAGAGTTCCGGGAACTGCAACAAGTTTTGCGTTCCAGTGTTTGTGGTCATCCTAAAACCACCTCTTTTTCCAACATTTCAGAGAGTTGATTCAGCCCAAGTGCTGCCATGTATACTTGCATATTTGTATTACAACTCTTTTCTTGGACTCACACATACCCCTTCGGATTAAGAGGGGATGTTGGAACACCTAATCCTACATGGGTAGGTGTGGAATGCGAAAAGTCACAATGGAGTCCAAGTGACCTTGGAATGTGAAACCAAGAGTCACACCATTGTATTATAAATGTACATCTTTGTATAATGGAAAATATGAGCTACACGTTTATCCTCCATTGTGTTGAGTTTTTTGTTGTGTGTGTGTTATCTTCCTCATACACCATGTGTGTGCTTCAACATGGTGTTTAACAAACCAAAAGAAGTCATATTTTTCTCTAGATGAAGGAAAAAATTTAGGATTCATCGTGTCCAAAAAAGCTATTTATATTGATCCTGAAAGAATCGATGAGATTAAAAGGATTCCTTCCCCCCATAATAAGAAAACCATGCAGTCATTTCTTGGACAAATAAATTTTGTAAAAATATTTGTCCCTGACTTTTAACAAATAGTTTTACCTTTACAAACATTGATTAAGAAAAAATCAGTCTTCAAGTGGGCAAATAATGAAAGGGAAGCATTTGATTGAATCAAACAATCTATTATCAATGCTCCATTTCTTAACTACTCCCAATTTTCTTAATCCTTAGTGTTATCACATAGAAAAAATGAAGCATCATTTGACAAAGTACTAGAGGTTCATTGTGTTAAGGGTAGGGTTATAGGATTCATTTTTCATTACTTGGTCAAGGAAAATTTTTAATTTTTCTTATTTAGCCTATCCTAAGGTCTAAACCCACCCTCATTCAAATCCTCTCATGTCACATCAATCATGATTTTCTGACATTTTTCATTTTCCTATGTTATAGCATTGAAAGGGTCATTCTAGCCAAGAAACCACACTTTTGTAGTGAAATACACAGATAAATTTCACTTTTCACTACGAAACCCCTAATACTTTCGTAGCAAAAATGCCCAGAATTACACTAGATATGCTACGAAAGTAAGGTTTCCAGTCTGTCATGTGAAATTAGTTGTTAGGTGTCAGAAAATGATTTGAAAGGGATAGGTTAGATACCATTCGAGTCAGTTGGGGTAAATATCAAGGTACATGGTTAGGGCTGAAGTCATCATCACCATTTTAGGCATGTATGAGTCATCATTATGTTATGAGTGGTCATCGAACTTCAAAATTTTTCCAAATTGAGAAATTTGTCATTCTTCATTCCTTCTCTGCATGTTATTGAGCTTTGGAGAGCTATCTCATTGAGCCAAAGCTGTGGCTGGTATTTTCAAAGGTTTGCAGAGAATAATCAAGAGAGGTAGAGAAGACATTAAAGAACCATGGCTGCAAAATGGAAGACAAATAAAGGTGGTCATTGTCTTAGATATGAGCCATCAGATATGAACCTGATAAATGAAGACCCAACAGTTGTAGAAGTCTTCAGAAGGACAGGATGTTTACAGTTTTGTGAAAGACTACAAGGATGCCATGTATAGGTTTCCAAAGAATTTTCTCTAAATTTCAGTGGAATGGCTACTAAAGTGTGAATGTTGAATCTCACTATCACACCAGAGATCATTGCAGCAACAACAGGGATTCCAAGAGGACAAACGAAATGGTTTAAAGGTTTCAAATTCAACATGGAGGATTGTAAAGAGTTTATAAAGCTAGAGAAGAGTGGAGTTGACCTTACAAATGCCATTCCAAGGAGCTGCATGAAAGATAATTTCTCAAAGCTACTGCTTATCATCCAGAAATATTTCACTTGTGAAGGGAGATACCATAAAGTCTATTCTTAGCACTTGAAGCTTCTCCTACACTTTTTTCATAAGATATCTCTTGATCTGCCTTTCTACTTACACATAAGTTTAGTAAAAATGGTAGATAAAATCCAAGCAAAGCCTAAGGGAAGTGAAACCTCACTTTTTCATCATGGCTTAATAAAATTGCTCGTTTTAGATGAGTTACAAAGACTAGGCAAAGATTGGTCTTCATTTCTATTTGTTAGTGGTTTTGAAATGGATACCCTTACTTCTAAAAGAACTCCTAAACCTAAAGGGACTCCATCACCTTTAGTGGATGAACAAATTGAACCAATCATGATGGAAACAGAGCAATTGCAGAAACTTGATACACTCACTGTTCCACCTGCAAAACAAAAGTAAAAATTCAGCAAACCTGCAAAACAAGAGCAAAATGTGAGTAAAAAAGGCAGCAAAAGGATTACAAGGAGCCAAACAATGGGTAAAGGAAAATCAGAAGACATACTACATGCCATTGATATTGAAGAGATTCCTATAGTCCATACTAAGGATATAGATGAAAGTGGACAGAAACTCAAGAGAGCGAAATCATAAAAGAGGTTAGAATTTGAAGGTGAGGATGTGTTGGGTTCCTATGATTTGGCCGATTGGTAAACCAAATGACAAGGCAACATATAAACCAGTCTTTATAGCTCCAGTATCTATCCCTCCTAGTCTCAGAGAGGGATCTCTCAATATGTTTGCAAAGATATGACTTGTTTTCTTGTAAAAGGTTGATTTTAGGCTAGTTATTAAGCATGAGTTTGCTTGTTTGTGTTTGGTTGTTTGGACATGAATAATCTAGGAAAAATAGATAGAAAGGGGAAATATCAGAGCCATTGGGCAATGGAGTCAAGAAGAAGCTATAACAAGCTCAATAATGGATGTGGTGTGGGATATCAAAGGACAAATCTAACTTGGCCAGTGGATCTTGGGTTTGGTGGATAAAATGAAATGGACATTAAGGATTTAGAAGGAGAAATAGAACTAAGGGCAGTTAAGAATCTTTAGTTATATGTACCTCTCAACAAAGGGACTTAAAACATCATTTAAACATGAAGAAGCATTTCATAGAGAGGGCTAACCATAAATTCTAGAAACCATACTTCAGCAAACAATAATTCCAAGACAAACTATTCAAATGAAATCTAGGAGTTGGGGAATGCCCTATTTCATCAAAGATTTCACTTTCAAGGATACGAAAACATTCAAGATTCACAAGTAACTACATTCATATAAGAGGGAACTCCTAAACATCCAAGACTGCAATTATAAAGACCTTCAAAAAATTTATTTGAGCAAGTACAAAGGGTATGATCAAAACATACCTCTTTGGCAGACTTTGGACAATGGTACTTTAAAGGGAGACTTCAAAAACTGTTTTTAGGAGGCAGCAAGCAAGCAGGGAGAACCATAAATCATTATTGAGGCCACTGTATTGAACTATTTAAGAAATAAACAAGCATGAGGGTTGAAAAGTAGTCAAACTACTTAATAAAACCTTTAGAAGATGAAAACATGAAGACGGTGAAGAGTAAACAGGTTTAAGGTGCTTCTGGGAGACATTTCTTAGCCTAAAAATTTTACTCTACTGTAAGCAAAGCATAATGGAACAAAATGGAAAACATGAAATAAAAATAATAGATCAGAATACATCACCAACAGCCATGCTCAGGGATCTAGTGATAGAGCCTTCTCATTAACAAAACATGTTAGAACATCATCAATCTTCCAGAACTTCAATTTCTTCTTAAACTTCAGCCAGACTATGTACAATTACAAAGAGTTTGAATGCTAGCAACCAACCCCTAACCAAGAGCTCCTCATAGAGTATTTATAGAAGAATGAGGAGGTGGAACTCTTTTTAGGGTTCAAAACATTATTAATTACAGAGTAAATGCCTTCCTAGCCTTGGAAACCATGCAAGGCATAAGGTAGGAAGATGTTCAACTACTCTTCTATTATAATAACTCTGTCTTAACTTTTGAGAGGCAGATGGGAGAAAATATTGACTTTTAAGGCTCTCCCATCTCTTAAAATAACTATTCTAATAGCCAAAATATGTTCTATCAGTGTGATAACTATCAAAGTGTCTTTGTAGGTGAAAAGCAGGCTATAGGTGGCCTCAGATATTTTGATGAAGTAATTGCTTTGCTTTAACGTGCATGAGGCCTTTTGCCTTGTTGATGTGTCATTGTCGACTAATTTATCCTTGATCACTTGTCCTTACGCTATTTTATCCATCAACAGTGGATTAAGGTCTTTGATCTTCAATCTTCGCACTTTAACCCTGTTTAATATTTTAATTCTCTTCATTGTTCTTCATTAACTTCTATTGTTTGTTGACATGTACTTTCCTTGTGCGCTGGAGGGTTTTAATGAATGACAAGTGTTCATGATGCACTGGCAAAAACTTGGAACTTTAACCCTTCGTCCCTTTCTTTATTGAATTAGGCCCTGAGGATCGTCATCCTTGACTTCTGCAACAATTTTTCTGTGGGACAACTTCAATATTTAACCACCATAAAAACCTGCAACCAAACAATAAAAAATGAAATAAAACCTGCTTTTTTGGGTTTAAACTGCTTCAGAAGGCTTCTAGTGGAGGCGAAGAAGAGATTGTAGAGAATTTGTATGCAGCAGAGGATGGTTCCATGGCACAACACCATGAAAACCAGGGTTCAAACTGAGCTTGGCGCGGAAAAGGGACAAGTGTTATTGGAAAACTGGCAACGGTTTTCATGTGGGGTGAAGGCAGTAAATGTATTGGGCCAAACGAATGTGATACATGCCAATGGCTGACACGTATGCTCCTGGAAACTGCCCATTTCACGTTCAAAGTGCACTAAGGGGAGGAGGGAAAAAATGGACGCGAAATGGAATATGGGTCGTTAGATCTGGGGGTTGCAGATCTACGACTGAGAATGAGCACAGAGGGATAAGAGCAGCACGGCGGAAGGAGGTGGTGGGGTCGGGCTAATGCATGCTATGGGAGTAAAACTTCCCTTTTGCGTTGAAAACGGGTTTCAGAGCATTATGGAGGAACGGGTGCGAAAACGCCTAGGGTTTTTGGATCTAGAGGGGGAAAATAGATCAAGGATGGAGATTTGAAGGAAACACGGTGGAAAGCCCCAGCATGGTCGGGTGCGACCAGTGGGTTTCTAAATAAAATTGAAGAAAATACACATAAAGGTGGCTACAGGTGTAAAAGGAGGTGAAATAATGTGGGTTTTCGGATCAGTGAGACGAATGGTCAGGATTCAAATCGCGACATTGCACATCGGTGGAAAAGAGGCTCCGGGGACAAGAATTTTAGAATTTCCATGCGTCGATAGAGCGATGCGATGGAGTGGTGTGCGATAGAGCGAGGGTCATCGAATCTAGATTTAAATCGACGTCGGAGATGCGATCGGGCTTCGCATATCGGTGGAGAAAAGGTTCAAGGGAGAAGGAAATGCAAAGGTGTGATGAAGCGATGGGCGATGGGTGCGAGAGCCATCGATCTTGAAGCAAGATCAACAGTGGATATGGAATTGGGATATCGGCATATCAGTGGAGTATGGGTTTGGGAACATTTCAACGGGGAATGCCGATATGCGATGGCCGAAGCGATAGCAAAGTGCGATGCGATGGAGTGATCGGGACTTCGCATTGGCGGAAAAAAGTTTAACAAAGGAAAAAGGTCGCGGGGACAGGCAAAAAGGCCAAAATGTGATGGGCCTAGTGCTTTGGTCGTGAAGCAGGGTCATATGGTAGAGAACGGGGCTCAGTGATTAAGCGGAATGGGCTTAAGGCCTTAAAAGGAGCGAAACAACTTTTTCAAAGGTTTTCATGTGTTTTTTATGGTTTTTTGAGGTTCCATATGAAGTAAAAAGGCTCTTAAGACTAAGTAAAAAAGGGTTAAATGGTTTAAAAAGGAATTTTAAGGAAAATAAAGGTAAATGAGGGAGGAAAGGGGTAGTTGTGGAGATGAAATGGGGGGAATGAAGTGATGGAAATGGGGCCTTTAGAAAATAGTTTTTTCTTTGGAAATAGCAAGATTTTGAAGGATTTCTTGTGGAAACAGCAGTGAATATTACTTGTAAGATAAAAGACACCAAGAAGGCTTCAAGAACTAGCAGTTTTCCATGGAGATTACTTCTTGAAGGCTTAATAACATATTTAGCCATCATTTGGTATAACATAAATTATAGATGGCTAACAGTGGCTCCACATGGGGAGGATAGTTGTTTTTTTAGGTGTCTAGAACCCCAGAATCTCTAGCTTTTAGTAGACCAGTGCCTCATCCATTAGGCAGAATTTCTTTGTTCTCTTGCTAATTTTATTTGTATTTCTTCAATGACCTACAACATGAAAACACTTTAAGACAATACCTCTACCTACCCAAACTACTTGTCCTAGCATTTTTTCTTCTATTGAGTGCACTTGGACTAGCATCTCTTTTACATATTATTTTGAAAACAGAAAGATAAAGCTATCTAAGGCTACCCTTGTTTCTTCCAAGGGTCTAGATTAAACAGTTGGACTCAGAAACTTCTCTACCTAATCTACTCTTTGTCAAGATTAAGTTGTTTGACAAATCTGCATTCTCTATATTCTAAAGCAAAAATTTAAACATAGACAAACCAGGAATAAACAATCTGATTTGTTGTAGTGTCTATGGTTGTATGTACAAGCTACACATAGACTTTATTTGCAAAAAATTGAAACAAAATTGTGAAGGCTTAAGATCTGAAAATAAAAGACATCCTTCTTTTCTTTTTCAACTCTGATTTTGATCCTTTTGAGCTGTCCTCTTCTTCTTTACTTCGTTCAAGTTTTCAGCATGTTAGAACCAGTCTTATTTGTCTCTTTGGCTTAGGTTTTGATCTGATTAGAGCCATTCTTTTTGTGCTTCCTTGGTTCAGGTTTTGAGCTTATTTGAACCATTCTTTCTTTTATCCTAATCTATTCTATTGATAAGCCAAGATTAAACATTTTGGAAAATCTTCTTCAATAACCTATCAGCAATAAATTGAAATCTATCTAGTCATGATTAGGCTGTATGACTAAATAGCAGTGTTTTTAGTAGTGGCATTTAATCTTGCACACTTCCATATTCTTCTTCTGTTTTTTGGTATGTGGCTGTACCTTTATTCTTTTATATTTTCCCTCTTTTCTATTTTTCTATTGTTTTTGTATTTGTTCTTTTTTCAATTTCAAAGCAAAAAACTAACTAAATGCTCACAGGCTGAGCTTATTTGATTTCCTCTATAACCTAAACTAACCTGGAAAATTTACATATTTAGCTAATGAACTCCCTTCTCCAATGTAGCCACTCAATTAAATTGTTCCATGATTGGTCTTTTCTCATCTCCTTGAGCATGCTGGACAAACAGGGCCACTCCCCTCTCACTTGTTTCTTAGCAGCAGTGCTAAAATTTTTTCTTACTTTTGGTAATACACAGCTCCTATCGACATTTATCCTTTCTTCGGGATCTTGAAATAATGCCTGGTTATGAATATTTGGAAGATAGGTTTTAACCAAGCTTACTTTTTCCTCCACTGGATCAAGCCTAAGATTCTTTTGAGAACGAGTTTCTTCCTCATCTTCATTATCATATGAGCTGGAGGACTCATCATATATTGCAATGTTTCCCTCTCGTAGTCCTAGTATGCTCTGATTTAGTGGATTGTACTATGTGAAGAGATCATCATATTCTTGAGTAAGGGTATCTTTTATTACCTCAACCCTTTCAGGAAAAGGCTCCTTATCTTCAGCTTGCTCAAGAAATTCCTCTTTCTTCTCAATCTCAACATTATAACTGATAGATTGTTGATTCCCAATTATGCGAAAGATATTTTTGATGTGCTGCATCGTTTGAATACTTCTTTCAAGATGGTGATAATGAAATTCATGACACCAATCCACTGCTGGTTGGCCTACATGGTTAGTTTCTATTTGGACCTCATCATCATCATCAGACTGATCAAAATTGGAAAATCATTAGTATAAACAATTTCACCAATCAAACATATTGGGTTATCAGTTTGTTTTTCTTTAAGCTGATCTACAAGTTTATTTTATGGTTCAAGACAACGAGGTTTAGTAGGTAGATGAGAAGAAGTGTTTTGTTCAAATGAAGTTTTGAGGGCTGGTCGTTTGTTTAATATTTGATCAATTTCTTCTTTTCTCAAAAGAGGAGGGATTTTTCTTTCAACATATATAGAAGAACAACAGTCCTCTTTCTCTTTTGTTAACTAGTTTTGAGGCTAGATTTTTTCTTGAGCCTCTTCTATGGGATCTTTACTTGTGCTTGTAGGGAGATTTTGAGGATTTTCTTCTTTTTCCTGATCTTTTCCGCTCTCAAACAACTCTTCTTGATATCTGTGATGGCTAGTTTGAGGTTCATGAATTGTTTATGTTATATTGTCAGGATGCCACTCTCCTTTTAAAATCTGAAATGAGTTATAACACAGAGGGAGAGTCCCCATAGGTGTTGATTTTTCTTCTATTTCAAGTTCTGTGTTTCCTAAGAGGCTTATTGTTTCCTCAAAGCACTACTCACTTTTTACATTTTCATTTTGGTCGTAAAGATCTCTTAACAACATAATACAAGATAAAGGTATGCTGTTAGGACTTTCTAGACAACTTTCTTCATTGTTTTCTCTGTAATCCTCCTCTTCATACATGTTTTTCTCGTTGTATATGTCTTGTAGTGGTTGAGTTTGTGTTTGATTAGGAGAAAGTATGGGTTGTTCTGGATAATAAATATCTGTGTCAGCCTCATGCCTATCCAATATTTCCTTAAGTATGTACATCATTTTTTCCATTCTGTCCAATAATGCATTTATTTTTGCTTCTCTGTCCATACTTGGATCCATGTTTGCAAAAAAGAGGTCATTGTATCTTTTCAACCAGTTCAGAGTCTTCTTCCAATGGAGTCATTAGGTCCTTTGGAGGTTGTGGAGTCACCAGGTGGAAGATTTGAACTTTTTTGTCCACCAACAGTATGATTGGGCTTCCTGAATGCATTCCCAAGGGATTTTACAAGGACTAGTGAAGTAATAGTCCTATTGGAGGCCAGTGGAGTCGCCAGGTGGAAATTTTTAGCTTTTCTGAAGGTAAAATGTTTTATGGTCCACCACCAATGTTTATTATGAAAATAATCTGAAAATTTTTTGTGTTTTTTGAGTTTTTGTGGTTGTTGAAAGACTAATGAGTCTATAAGAGCTTGCTAGGCAACTATGAAGTCAGAGGTCCCACCGTGATTGCCAAAATTTTGTTTTGTCAATGAGGTGGCAGATTCACTTGGTATTCTTTGATTTGTTGAGGGTCTAAAGAGTTTTAAGAGGTATTTATGCAATTATATACTCATAAGTCCCACCGTGATCACCAGAATGGTGGGTTCCTGTGATTTGGCTGATTGGCAAACCAAATGACAAGGCAACATATAAACCAGTCTTTAGAGCTCTAGGATCTAGCCCTCCTAGTCTCAGAGAGGGATATCTCAATATGTTTGCAAAGATATGACTTGTTTACTTGTAAAAGGTTGACTTTAGGCTAGTTATTAAGCATGAGTTTGTTTTTTTGTGTTTGGTTGGTTGGACATGAATAATCTAGGAAACATAGATAGAAATGGGAAATATCAGAGCCATTGGGCAATGCAGTCAAGAAGAAGCTATAACAAGCTCAATCAATCGATGTGGGATATCAAAGGGAAAATCTAACTTGGCCAGTGGATCTTGGTTTTGGTGGATAAAATGAAATGGACATTAAGGATTTAGAAGGAGAAATAGAACTAAAGGCAGTTAATAATCCTTAATTATATGTACCTCTCAACAAAGGGACTTAAAACATCATTTAAGCATGAAGAATAATTTCATAGACAGGGCTAACCATAAATTCTAGAAACCATGCTTCAGCAAACAATAATTCCAAGACAAACTGTTCAAATGAAATCTAGGAGTCGGGGAATGCCCTATTTCATAAAAGATTTCACTTTCAAGGATAAGGAAACATTCAAGATTCACAAATAACTGCATTCATATAAGAGGGAACTCCTAAACATCCAAGAATGCAATTATAAAGGCCTTCAAAACAATTATTTGAGAAAGTACAAAGGGTATGATCAAAACAGACCTCTTTGGCAGACTTTGGACAATGGTACTTTAAGGGGAGACTTCAAAAACTGTTTTTAAGAGGTAGCAAGCAAGCAGGGAGAACCATAAATCATTCTTGAGGCCACTGTATTGAAATATTTAAGAAATAAACAAGCATGAGGGTTGAAAAGAAGTCAAAATACTTAATAAAACCTTCAGCAGATGAAAACATGAAGACAGTGAAGAGTAAACAGGTCTAAGGTGCTTCTGGGATACATTTATTAGCATAAAACTTTTACTCTACTATAAGACAAGCATAATGGAACAAAATGGAAAACAAGAAATAACAATAACATATCAGAATACATCACCAACAACCATGTTTAGGGATTCAGTGATAGAGCCTTCTCATTAAAAAAACATATTAGAACATCATCAATCTTCCAGAACTTCAATTTCTTCTTAAACTTCAGCCAGACTATGTACAATTACAAAGAGTTAGAATGCCAACAGCCAACCCCTAAAAAAGAGCTCCTGATAGAGTATTTATAGAAAAATGAGGAGGTGGAACTCTTTTTAGGGTTCAGAACATAATTAATTACAGAGTAAATCCATTCCTAGCCTTGAAAACCATGCAAGGCATAAGGTAGGAATATGTTCAACTACTCTTCTATTATAATAACTTTGTCTTAACTTTTGAGAGGTAGATGGGAGAAAAGATTGAATTTTAAGGCTCTCCCATCTCTTAAAATAACTGTTTTGATAGCCAAAATATGTTCTGTCAGTGTGATAACTGTCAAAGTGTATTTGTAGGTGAAAAGCAGGCTATAGGTGGCCTCAGATATTTCGATGAAGTAACTTCTTTTCTCTGACGTGCATGAGGCCTTCTGCCTTGTTCATCTATCCTTGCCAACTAATTTATCCTTGATCACTTGTCCTTACATTTTTTTATCCATCAACAGTGGATTAAGGTATTTAATCTTCAATCTTCGTGCTTTAACCATGTTTAATCTTTTAATTCTCTTCACTGTTCTTCATTAACTTCTATTGTTTGCTGACAGGTACTTTCCTTATGCGCTGGAGGATTTTACTGAATGACCAGTGTTCATGATGCACTGGAAAAACTTAGAACTTTAACCCTTCTTCCCTTTCTGTATTGAATTAGGCCCTGAGGACCGTCATTCTCGTCTTCTGCAACAATTTTTCTGTGGGAAAACTTCAATATTTAACCACCATAAAAACCTACAACCAAACAATACACAATTAAATAAAACCTACGTTTTTGGGTTTAAACTGCTTCAGAAGGCTTCTAGCAGAGGTAGAGGAGTGATTGCCGAGAATGTGTATGCAGTGGAGGATGATTCCATGGTGCAACACCATGAAAACCAGGGTTCAAACAGAGCTTGGCGCGGAAAAGGGACAAGTGGTATTGGAAAACTGGCAGCGGTTTTCGCATGGGGTGAAGGCAGTAAATTGTATTGGGCCAAACGAACATGACACATGCCAATGGCTGACACGTATACTTTTGGAAACCGCCCATTTCACGTTCAAAGTGCATGGAGGGGAGGAGGGGAAAAATGGATGTGAAATGGAATATTGGCCGTTAGATTTGGGGTTGTAGATCTATGACTGAGGATGCGTGCAGAGGGAGCAGCATGGCGGACAGAGGTGGTAGGGTCGGGCTAATGCGTGCTCTGGGAGGAAAACTGCCCTTTTGCGTTGAAAACTGGTTTCAAAGCATTATGGAGGAATGGGTGTGAAAAATCCTGTGGGTTGTTGGATCTGGAGGGGGAAAATAGATCAACGATGGAGATTTGAAGGAAACACGGTGGAAAGCCCCAGTGTGGTCAGGTGGGACCAGCGGGTTTCTAAAGAAAATTAAAGAAAATACACATAAAGGTGGTCGCAGGTGGAAAAAGATGTGAAATAATGCGGGTCATCAGATTAGTGAGACGGACAGTCGGGATTCAAATCGCAGCATCGCACATCAGTGGCGAAGAGGATCTGGAGACAAGAATTTTGGAATTGTGATGCGTCGATAGATTGATGCGATGGAGTGGTGTGCGATAGAGTGAGGGCCATCGGATCTAGATTTAAATTGACGGCAGAGATGCGATCAGGCTTTGCATATTAGTGAAGAAAAGGTTCAAGGGAGAAGGAAATGCGAAGGTGTGATGAAGCGATGGGCGATGGGTGTGACAGCTGTCGATCTTGAAACAGGATCAACGGTGGATATGGAATCGGTATATCAGCATATCGGTAGAGTAGGGGTCTGGGAACATTGCAACGGGGAATGCCGATATGCGATGGCCGAAGCGATAGCGAAGTGTGATGCGATGGAGTGATCGGGACTTCGCATCAACAGAAAAAATTTAACAAAGGAAAAAGGTCGCAGGGACAGGCAACAAGGCCGAAATGAGATGGGCCTAGCGCTTTGGTCATGGAGTTAGGTCATATGGTGGAGAATGGGGCTTGGTGCTTAAACGGAAGGGGCTTAAGGCCTTAAGAGGAGTGGAACAACTTTTTTAAAGCTTTTCATGTGTTTTTTATGGTTTTTTGAGGTTCCGGATGAAGTAAAAAGGCTCTTAAGACCAAGTAAAAAAGGGTTAAATGATTTTAAAAGGAATTTTAAAGAAAATAAAGGTAAATGAGGGAGGAAAGGGGCAGTTGTGGAGATAAAATGGGGGAATGAGGTGATGGAAATGGGGCCTTTAGAAAATAGTTTTTTCTTTGGAAACAACAGGATTTTGAAGGATTTCTTGTGGAAACAGCAATAAAGATGACTTGTAAGATAAAAGACACCAAGAAGGCTTCAAGAACTAGCAGGTTTCCATGGAGATTTCTTCTTGAAGTCTTAAGAACATATTTAGCCATCATTTGGTATAAAATAAATTATAGATGGCTAACAAGATGCAGGTTTTATGTTCCAGGCTAGGAAGCTGATGACAAGACATGCCAAAAAACTATTGGAAAGCAGTAAACAGGGTCATCCAGCCACTGACACAGTCCAACCACCACAAGACATTATTGATCTTTCATCACCTGCAGAAAAAGATCCAGTCAACAAGCCAAAGAAAGGAAAGGAGAAAGTTATTGAAAAAACAGAGTTCGAACTCCTTGAAGAACAGCTAAATTTAGATAATCATGAAATAGAAATCATGAAGAAGGATGCAAGAAACATAATGTTCATAAGGTTCAGTTTGAGAAGGTGAAAGAGATTTGGGAAAAGCAGGTTGATAGTGTGTCAAAGACCTTAGATGAAACACATAAATTAATCAAATGGACTATGCCATTGAGGAAAGAGGTGAAATGTATCAGAATAATGAACATGCACTTGAAATATACCAATATAAATTTGAAGGATCAAGCTAAAAACCTCCAAGAACAGCTATAATTGATCCATGAGGAGCTGGAGAAGAAAGGTCTAAAAATGATAGTAGTTGAGGAGCCAATAGCTCAACTCATCATCAATGAGGAAGAAACACCTCAAGACTCTTAGTTTGGGCTGGTTTATATTTTTTAAGGTAAATGGCATGTTGAAAACCAAATCATTACATCTGGAAGGTACATTTTTGAAGCTAGGAAAAAAATCTAGAATTTACACAGTTTTCCGCAGTTTCGTAGCATTTCCTAGGCTTGAAGCCAAGAAAATGTTACGAAACCACCTGTAGCCTTCTTTTTACATTTAAAACCACTCTGGGTAGTTTCCAAGGAGAGGAAATGACATGGAGAATGTGTCGGGTCATGATGAACACAATGCAAAAGGAAAGAGGCAGAAATTTTGATGGCAAAGGTCATTTTTTGTACGCTACAAAAGTACACTACGAAATTGTCATACTTTCGTAGTGTGCTGTTTTGAAGGTTTCTGCGCATGTTTTTGGGCATTTTTGGACGGTGGACACTTTGAAGGGGTCAAGGGACTTTTCTAGCAATCATCCAAGACTTGAAGACCATGAGATGAAGACAACTCATCAGCCAAACCAATCGTTAAAGATAAGGACCAGTTTTCCTAAAAAATAGGGGTTGTTTCCAGATTTTGAAGAGGATAATCAAGATTTCACGTAGTGATGAGTTCTGTAATAGATCATTTGAACATGTGAAGCATTAATTTTCAGATGTGCAACTTTTTTAGGAGATAAGTTAGTTGATGTAATAATTAACAGTTTGAGTCCTTTTAGGAAAATAATTGTTTTGTAGTGCAACTGTCATTTTCTCATTAAAGCACATGTTTTCTTGTTATGCAAGTTGTCATCAAGAAAATTTCAATGAATCTAGCCAAGAGGTATATCATCTCTCATGTAATAAGGTATATTAAAGGGCAGATATTCGAATTTGTAAAGGGTTGGAGATTTTTTGGCAATACTGCAGCTTTATGTAATTTAACTGATATCAGTAATACAGAGGAATTTTTCTTGACCAACCTGAGATTCTCATGGATTTTTTTGTGCTTATCTAATCTATATTTTCTATGTGTACCATTTGTAGTGGTTTTCATATTTAATACTCATAATTCATATATATATGCTATGACTTCCTTCATTGATGAAATGGTTGTGTTATTTCATGTTCCATGTGTGATTTACCTCTACTCTAAACTCTTACCTGCCTTAGCTTCCATGTCAAGAGAAATTACCACTGAACTACTAAATTTGTTGACTCCATAAGCCCAATGATTGCAAACTTGGACTCTTTTCAACCTACACACATCACAATCAGTTTATTTTCCAAATAGAGTTAGCCATCTACTTTCATCATTATCAAATATCATTAACCCATTTGAGAGAGTCCTCTCAGACTGAAGAGGCTAAGCTTAAGTCACAAGTTGGTTTGAAAAAATTATATAGAGTTGTCTTATTAGAAGCAAATCAGGTGAAATTTTGTGATCACATTTTGGTGCGTCTGTCAGGAGCCTAAAGATAAAATTTTCCCGAAATTTCGAAGCTAAACTTCTGAATGTAGCAAGAGGTCAGAAAGTTGTTTGAGGCTGCATCTACCTTGATGACTCCATTAGAAATTCATATAATCAAAGGTGGCTTCCAGAAGGCAATACACGAGGAGTAATCCTGACCCAGATCCACCTACCATTCTAGACAATCCAAACACCATCTCCAGAGCTAGTCAAGGCATTTCTGCAATATCAGGTACTCCATTACATAAAAAGTCCTTGTCCTCTGAAGTTTTAAGTAGTCCTGAAGATAAAAATTTTGATGATAAAATTTAGGAAGTCTTGTTTAGGTCTGAAAGTGAAAAAGAATTGATTGAAATTGTATTATACCTACATAGAAGAGTTATTGATACCTCAGCCTTAGTGACACAAAAAGATAAAGAAGAGTTTTGGGAAGTAGTCACTTCAGAGTTGTTCTTAGAAAAAGAATCTTTGGATAGGTTGAAGGAACTAAACCCTTTTGAAATTTTGTTAAGAAGTAAAATTGGTTTTCCTCTTCCTGATTGGAGTTCAATTGTCACTGGAAAACAAAGACCAAACAAGCCTCCTCCTAACAGTTCCTTTTCCTCTACTGTTGTTGTCCCTAAAACTACCACAGTTCAATTCATCATGGCAGGAAATGTACCACCTCTACCTGCTGCTGCACCTCCTAGGTATTCCCCTCTTATTCTTCCAGCTGTCTTAAATGCCCTTCCTAGAAAATATTCTGCTAGAATCAAAACTATGGGAAGTATTGAAGAGATTATGGCTGAAGAGCATGTAGATCAGTTCAATGAATTTATAGATAGGGAGGAGGTTGAACATGAAGATGTCAAATTGAGAATTTTTTCTCATAGTTTTACTAGTGAGGTCAGAAAGTGGTTCAAAGCCCTTGCACCAAGAAGCATACATAATTGGAATGATTTTGAAGATAGCTTCTTAAAAAAATTGGGAAATAGAACCAATCATGTACAATCCCTCATTGAATACAATAGTTTGAGAAGAGCTGTTGATGAAACTGTCCAAATTTTTTCAAAAAGGTTTAACAAATTTTATGACTCCTTCCCCGCCCATCTAAAACCTCCACCAAAATTAGCTCAAATGCACTATGTTGAGGCCTTTGATTATGAATTTTGTATCCTGCTAAGAGAAAGAGAATCCTATTCACTTTCTAAAATGAAAAATTATGCAGTGAAGGTGGAGGTCAATATGATAGCAGCAAAAAAGTCCAAGATGGGAAAGACTAATTGAAAGAAGAAGATAATCCTTCCACCTCAAATGACAAATTTGATTCTATGATGAAAAAAATGGAAAAACTGATGGATATTCTTGCCCTTGGGAATGCCTTTGTTCCTCCTACACAACATGAGCCTCAGTTTAGAAATCCTCAATTCAGAAGACCTCAAAACCAACAGAGACCAAGAGAAAACATAAATCAGCCTCCTGGCCCTCAAGTAAGGCCTCCTTTTTAGCAAAACTTAGTTCATGAAGAATATCAGTCTGAGATTCCATAATAATCCATGCATTTCTTAGATGAGGACATGTCTGGGATATTTTTGACTAAGGAAGAACATGATGAGTCAAATCAGGATGCAAATAAGGGTGAGGAACCACCTAATTATTTTAAGGGATATCAACATGCAATATTTGATATGCATAAACAATACAACCTCAAAATAAAAAAATGTCCCAATTACTGCAAACAAAACACATCCCAAGAAATATTTCCCTAAAGTTGCTAAAGTTAGGAAAGATACATCACCTCCTCCTCATGTCAAAGAGACTACAAAATATACTTCTGTTTTCAGTTTGGAGAGTGAAATCTCTAAGATCAAAATCCTAGTACCTTTTGAAGAAATTCTTAAGGTGAATGAATACAAAAATAAGATTGTAAAAATGCTAAATTCCCAACCAGAAGCTGATGATATCCTAAATGTTCAATAAGATCATCCAACCTTATACTTGGGTCCAATATTAGAGGATGAGCAGAATGAAGAGGTGCCTCCTTTTTATGTTAGCCTTAGCATTCATGACATGAAATTGCATAATTCCATGTTGGATTCAGGGGCCTCTCACAATATTATGCCCAAATTAGTCATGGAAATGATGGCGTTGGAAATTACTAGACCATATAAGGATTTGTTTTCCTTTGATTCAAAAAGAGTTTAGCTCATTGGTTTAATAAAAGATGTTGTTGTTGGTCTCACACAAGTTCCTGCCAAGGCAATGGTCATGGACATTGTGCTAGCAGAAATTCCACCTAAATTTGGCATGTTGTTATTAATGTCATGGGAAGCAAAGATCAGGGGTACAGTGCAGATGGACCTAACTTATGCCACCATTCCTGTTTTTGGTGAGAAAAGGAGACTTTATAGAGAAAAAAGGATGGCTTACATGGTAAGTAGTAAAGATAAACCTCAGAACTTTCCAATATATGATGTTGATACTGAACTTGGATCTGCTATTATTTTCAATGAATTGACTAATGAAACAGAGGATGAAAAGAAGGCAGAAAATCAACAAACTATAAAGTAGCATATAGAAAATCACCAAATCAGTGAGGAGAAGGCGAAGGGTTGGTGGTTGTTACAGTTTGATGGGTGAGCAGGAAGAGAGGAGGTAGGAGCGGGAATTTGGATCACAACTCCAGAAGATAAAAGTAAGTTATTTTCTTACAAATTCAATTTTGATTGCACAAATAACATGGCTAAGTATGAATCTTTATTTTTGGGCTTAGAAATTTTTAAAAGAATGGGTGCCCAAAATATTTCTGTTTGTGGAGATTTTGAATTAGTCATTAAGAAATTTGAGGGTGCATATCAAACTAAGGATGTGAGAATGAGGGCATACAAAAATTTGATCATGGAGATGTTAGAGAACTTTCAGGAGTATTCCTTTATTGTGAAGACTAGAGATCAAAACTCAGTAGTTGACTCCCTAGATGTCTCTGCAAGTCTATTTATCATTCCTATACATTCCAATGAAATATATGAGGTTGAATTTCATCATAGAACTGCTATCCCTGATAAAATTATCCATTGGCAAATTTCTGAGGATGACCAGCAAGTCAAAAAATTTATAGAGCTGCAAGAAGAGTTTGAAAGTACACAAGTAGATCAGCAAAATATGCTTGATGAAACAAAGGGAAATTATGAAGTGTTACAGATGAAGAATAATTCTATACCCAAAGGTCTCATACCCCTTGAGAAGCTTTTTGATCAGAATGATGTGTTCAAGTATCCTAGGATACCAATTGATGATGAAGAGGTAGAGAGTTGTAACCTTGGTACAATAGCAATGCCAAAAATGATTAAGCTTTCAATTTTTCTTTAAGTTGACATGAGACAAAAATATATTGAGATGATCAAAAGGTTCATAGATGTTTTTGCTTGGAGTTATGATGATTTGAAGAATTATGACCCTACTATCATTCAACATACCATTCCCATTAAAGAAAATGAAAAGCCTTTCAAGGAGAATCCGAGGAGGATTAATCCACTTCTCATGCCTCTAATTGACAAGGAAATCAGGAAACTCTTTGGTGCCAAAATTATTGTTCCAATCATATTCTCAAAATGGCTTGAAAACTTGGTTCTAGTAAAAAAAAAGAGTGGAGAAATCATAATATGCATTGACATCAGAAACTTGAATAAAGCCTCTCTGAAGGACAACTACCCTCTCCCAAAGATGGACCAAATTTTGCAGAACATTGTTGGTTCCCAAAGGATGTCTATGCTTGATGGTTTTTCAGGGTACAATCAGATACTTGTTCATCTAGAAGACCAGGAAAAAGCAACTTTTACCACACCATGGGGCACATTCATGTATGCAAAAATGCCATTTGGTCTGATGAATGTAGGAACTACCCTTCAAAGAGAAATGGGGATTGTCTTTGCTGAGGAGAAGGAAAAGATGGTGGTTGTCTATCTAGATGACATAATAGTCTTCTCAAGGAGAGAAGAGATCACTTGAAGCACCTAGAAAAGATTCTGTTGAACTGTAGAAGGTTTGGAATTTCTCTCAGTCCCACTAAAATAATTTTTTCTCTAACTTCAGGGAAGTTACGTGGGAATATTATTTATAAATATGGGATTAATATTGATCCAAATAGGGTCAATTCAATTCAAAAAGTGGATCTTCCTAGAAGCAGAAAGGAAATTCAGTCTTTCCTTGGAAAGGTAAATTTTGTGAGGAGGTTTATTCCTAATTTTGCTGAGATTGTAAAGGACATAACAAAGACGCTGAAGAAAGGAGTTGACATCAAGTGGACAACAGAAGTAAAACACTCATTTCAGGAGATTAAGAATGCACTCACTTAAGCACCAGTGTTGATCAGCCTAGATTTTTCAATTGAATTTCTGGTTTTTACATTTGCATTAGAAAATACAATTGCTGGAGTTTTGTTGCAGAAAGGACAATAAGGTACTCAGCAGCCCATTTCATTTTTTAGTAGGACATTAGTTAACTCATAGCTGAAGTACAATATCTTAGAGAAGCAAGCTTATGCCTTGGTCAAGACCATCAAAGATTTCATAATTTACATTCTGCATTCTCATGTTATAGCTTTTGTTCCTAATGTTGTTGTGAAAGACATTCTAACTCAAACTGATCCTGATGGTAAGAGAGGGAAATGGATTTCTAACTTGCTGGAATATGATATAGAGATCAAGCCCACAAAATTGGTCAAAGGTGAAGGCCTAGCAAAGCTGATGGCACAGTCAAACTTTGACTGTCTTGACATGAAATTTCAAATGAAGATGAAGATCTGATTCCCATAGAAGAAAATTACATCATTTTAGATTGGTACAAAAACATTTTTTTTGTCTTACATCATCATAGAGCACCTTCTGAGTTGAAAATTTCCAAGGCAATATTTGTGAAGCTAAATTCTTTGAGTTATTGCATCATTGATAAAAATTTGTATTGGAAAGATACCGATGGTATTCTCTTGAATTGTTTGTTGGAAGAGGAGGCTGAAAAAGTGATTGAGGAGTTTCACAAAGGATATTGTGGAGGTCATCATTATTGGAATGCTACAACAAATAATATTCTCAGAGCAGGTTATTATTGGCCTACAATTTTTAAAGATGTGTACAAAAAGATTGTTGCCTGCCATGAATGCCAGATTTTTTATGGTAAGAAGAAACTTGTGCCTTTACCCTTGATGCCTATCTATGTTGAGGAAAAATTTCAGTCGTGGGGGCTATATTTTATTGGTGAGAATAATCCATCATCTTCAGGTTAGCATCACTGGATTCTGACAACAACTTATTATTTCACCAAGTGGATTGAGGTAATACCAACTAGGAAATCAAATGATTCAGTTATCATTACATATTTTGGAGAATAAGATTTTGTCTAGATTTGGCTGCCCTATGAAAATCATCACTGATAATTCATAAGCATTCAAATCTAAGAAGTTGATAAGCTTTTTTCATCAGTATCGCATTGCACTTGGGCATTCCACTGCATATTATCCACAAGGTAATGGTCTTGTTGAATTTTCTAACAAGAGCATTGTGAGGATTATTAAGAAGGTGTTGGAGGAAAATAATAAGTCATGGCATTTAAAGCTGAAGTATGCTCTGCGGGGTGATAGAGTGTGCACAAATATATCAATTGGAACTTCACCTTATGAGTTGGTATATGGAGCTGAAGCCATCTTTCCTACATCCTTGGGGGTGCCTGTCATGAAGTTGCTGCAAGGATGGGCGGAGGAGCCAAATGCAATTTAGAGGAGGATTAATCAGTTGATAGCTTTTCAGGAGAAAGGGGAGGAAGTCTGTAACAGTAATTAGAAATCTCAAAACAAAATCAAGAATACATTTGACAGGAAGGTCAAGGAGGAAACTTTCAAATCCAAGATGTTGTTTTGAACTGCGAGGCCAAGATTGAAGAAAAGGGGAAACATGGTAAGTTTGAGAGCATTTGGAAAGGTCCATTCAGAGTAGCTGCATTTCATGGAAACAACACTTACATTCTACAGGAGATGGATGGAAAACCTTGTGTTGGAGGACCTGTCAATGGCAAGTTTTTGAAGCACTATTCCTCTTAAATTTTGTTGGTCATTCATTCCATTTTATATATTCCATTTTATATGTTTTTCTGCTAATAATGACAAGCTGGTCATCAATATTGAGCCCGAGGTGAAGGCCATTAGTGTTTGAAGGAAATCTTGGCAAATTTCAAAGTTTTTTATTTTCAAGAAGATGGAGAGAAACACTGGAACTACAGGTTCTTTGGTGTACCACAGGGGCACACCATCCCAAGTGGAGCCACTGTTATCACTCAGAAAAAATGAAGCATCATTTGACAAAGTATTGGAGGTTCATTGTGTCAAAGGTAGGGTTACAGGATTCATTTTTCATTACTTGGTCATGGAAAGTATTTAATTTTTCTTATTTAGCCTATCCTAAGGTCTAAACCCACCCTCATTCAAATCCTCTCATGTCACATCAATCATGATTTTCTGACATTTTTCATTTTCCATAGTTATAGCACCGAAAGGGTCATTTTAGCCAAGAAACCACAATTTCGTAGTGAAATACACAGAGAAATTTCACTTTTCACTACAAAACCGCTCATACTTTCGTAGCGTAAATGCCCAGAATTACACTAGATATCCTACAAAAGTAAGGTTTCCTGTCTGTCTTGTCAAACTAGTTGTTAGGTGTCAGAAAATTATTTGAAAAGGATAGGTTAGATACCATTTGAGTCAGTTAGGGTAAAGATCAAGGTACATGGTTAGGGCTGAAGTCATCATCACCATTTTAATCATGTATGAGTCATCATTATGTTATGAGTGGTCATCGAACTTCAAAATATTTCCAAATTGAGTCATTTGTCATTATTCATTCATTATTTACATGTATTGAGCTCTGGAGAGCTATCCCATTGAACCAAAGTTGTGGCTGGTATTTTCAAAGGTTTGTAGAGAATTATCAAGTGAGGCAAAGAAGACATTAAATAACCATGGCTGCAAAAAGGAAGACAAATAAAGGTGGCCACTATCTTAGATATGAGTCATCAGATATGAACATGATAAATGAAGACCCAAAAGTTGTAGAAGTCTTCACAAGGACAAGATGTTTACAGTTTTGTGAAAGACTAGAAGGATGCCATGTATAGGTTTTCAAAGGATTTTCTCTAAACTTCAGTGGAACAGCTACTAAACTGGGAATGTTGAATCTCACTCTCACACCAGAGATCATTGCAACAAAAACAAGGATTCCAAGAGGACAAGAGAAATGGTTTAAAGGTTTCAAATTCAACATGGAGGAGTGTAAATATTTTATCAAGCCAGAGAATAGTGGAGTTGACCTTACAAATTCCATTCCAAGGAGCTGCATGAAAGATAATTTCTCAAAGCTACTGCTTTTCATCCAGAAATATTTCACCTGTGAAGGGAGATACCATAAAGTCTATTCTTACCACTTCAAGCTTCTCCTACAATTTTTTGGTAAGATATATCTTTATCTGCCTTTCTATTTACACATAAGTTTATAAAAAATGGTAGATAAAGTCCAAGAAAATTCTAAGGGAAGTGAAACCTCACTTTTTCATCATGGCTTAATAAAATTGTTGGTTTTAGATGAGTTACAAAGACTAGGCAGAGACTAGTCTTCATTTCTGTTTGTTAGTGGTTTTGAAATGGATACCGTTACCCCTAAAAAAAATCCTAAACCTAGAGGTATGTCGTCACCTTTAGTGGCAAAACAAAGTGAACCAATCATGATGGAAACAAAGTAGTTGCAGAAATTTGATACACCCATTGTTCCACCTACAAAACAAAAGTCAACAATGAGAAAATCTGCAAAACAAGAGAAAAATGTGAGTAAACAACGGAGCAAAATGATTACAAGGAGCCAAAAAATGGGTAAAGGAAAATTAGAACACATACTACATGCCATTGATATTGAAGAGACTCCTATAGTCTAGGCTGAGGATATAGATGAAGCTGAATAAAAACTCAATAAAGCTAAATTAGCAAAGAGGATAGAATTTCAAGGTGAGGATGTAGGTTTTATGTTCCAGGCTAGGAATCCCATGACAAGACATGCCAGAAAACTATTGGAAAGAAGTAAAGAGTTTCATCTAGCCACTGACATAGTCCAGCCAACACAAGACATTATTGATCTTTCATCATCTACAGAAAAACATCAAGCCAACAAGCCAGAGAATGGAAAGGAGAAACTTATTGAAAAAATAGAGTTTGAACTCCTTGAATAACAAATAAATTTAGCTAATCATGAAATAGCAGTCATGAAGAAGGAGGCAAGGAAAAATAATTTTCACAAGGTTTAGTTTGAGAAGATGAAAGAGATTTCGTAAGAGCGCGTTGATAGTGTGTTAAAGACCTTAGATGCTACACATCAATTAATCAAATGGACTATGCCACTGAGGAAAGAGGTGAAACATGTCAGAATAATGAACATGAACTTGAAATATACCAATAGGAAGCTGAAGGATCAAGTTAAATACCTCCAAGAACAACTAGAATTGATCCATGAGGAGCTGGAGAAGAAAGGTCTAAAAATGACAGTAGTTGAGGAGCCAATAGCTCAACTCATCATGAGGAAGAAACACATCGAGACTCTTAGTTTGGGCTGGCTTATATCTTTTAAGGTAAATGTAATGTTGAAAAATAAATAATTATGGCTGGAAGGTACATTTTTGAATCTAGGCAAAAATCTAGAATTTACACAGTTTTCAGCAGTTTCGTAGCGTTTCCTAGGCTTGAAGCTAGGAAAATGCTATGAAGCCACCGATAGCCTTATTTTTGCATTTAAAACCACTTTGGGTAGTTTCCAAGAAGAGGAAATGACATGGATAATTTTTCAGGGCATGATGAACACAATGCAAAAGGAAAGAGGTAGAAATTTTGATGGAAAAGGTCATTTTTTGTATGCTCCGAAACTGTCATAATTTCGTAGCGTGTTGTTTTGAAGGTTTCTGAGAATTTTTTCAGGTATTTTTGGATAGGTGGACACTTTAAAAGGGTCAAGGAACTTTTCCAACAATCATCCAAGACTTGAAGACCATGAGATGAAGACAGCTCATCAGCCAAACCATTCGTTGAAGATAACTACTAGTTTTCCTGAAAAATAGGGTTTTTTTCCAGATTTTGAGGAGGCTAATCAAGATGTCAAGTAGTGATGAGTTATGTAATAGCTCATTCAAACATGTGAAGAATTATTTTTCAGATGTGAAATTATTTTAGGAGATAAGTTAGTTGATGTAATAATTAACAGTTTGCGTCCTATTAGGAAAATGACTGTTTTGTAGTGTAGCTATCATTTTCTCATTAAAGAACATGTTTTCTTGTTATGCAAGGTATCATTAGGAAAATTTTGATGAATATAGCCAAGAGGCAGATCATATCTCATGTAACAAGGTCTATTAAAGGGAAAATATTTGAATTTGTAAAGGGTTGGAGATTTTTTGGCAATACCACAGCTTTATGTAATTTAACTGATATCAGTAATACATAGGACTTTTTCTTGGCCAACCTGAGATTCTCATGGAGTTTTTAGTTCTTATTTGATCTATATTTTCTATTTTTACCATTTGTATTGGTTTTCATATTTAATAATCATAATTCATATATATATGCTTTGACTTCCTTTATTGATGAAATGGCTGTGTTATTTCATGTTCCATGTGTGATTTACCTCTGCTAAAAACTCTTGCCTGCCTCAGCTTCCATGTCAAGAGAACTTACCACTGAACTACTGAATTTTTTTAATCCATAAGCCTGATGATTGCAAAATTGTACTCTTTTCAACCTACACATGTCACAATCATTTTATTTTCCAAATAGCGTTAGCCATCTAGTTTCATCTTTATCAAATATCATTAACCCCTTTGAGAGAGCCCTCTCAGATTGAAGAGGCTAAGCTTCAGTCGCAAGATTTTTTTAAATGTTACATATAGTTATCTTATTAGCAGCCAATCATGTGCAATTTTGTGATAACACTTTCACTTTAGATACATTCTCATCAGATACATCTTATGCTTCTATTCTAACATAGCTTAATGACCAACAAATTGAAGCACCAATATCATTTTTTAGTTCCAATTTGCAAGGTGTAGAACTAGACTATTCATCTATTGAGAAACAACCATATTTTTTCTTTAAAGCTATAAAAAAAATTAGGCCATTTCTCCTAAAAAATCACACCAAGATAATAGTTCCATTCTCTACAATAAGGCAATTGTTGATGTGAAGAGAACTAGGAGAGAAAAGGGCTAACTGGGTTACTTCTTTACAATAATATGATGTAGACATTAGATCTTATAAAATTGTTAGAGGTTAAGGTTTTTGCAGAATGCTAATAGGAGCATCCCATTTATCATCAGAGGCACACTAAGGTAATGATGTGCAAGTGTCAGAGGTAACCCACAATGATGCTCAGTCTCAATATGCTGATCTCAAGTTATATTTGAAAAATGGATATGCCCCAACACATCTCAGTTATAAAACAAAGTGTGCTTTAATATTGAAACCCAAGAAATATGAAATTATCAATGATGTATTATTTAGAAGAAACTTTGATTTTTTTTTATTAAGATGCTTAGAGAAAACTGAAGAAGAGAAAGTTTTGCAGGAACTCCATGATGGACCAGTTGGAGGACATTTTGGAGGGAATACAACATCACATAAAATCCTGCATGCAGGTCATTATTGGCCAATACTTTTCAAAGATGCTCATGATTATGAAAGGAAATGAAAATTTTTCCAAAGTGCATTTGGAAGACAAAGGAAACCACCTTTCCCGTTACAACCAGTTAATATTGATCAACCATTTGAGAAATGGGGATTAGATATAATCGGTGAGATTATTCCTAAATATTCCAAACAAGAAAAATACATCCTCACAGCTACTAATTATTTTACTAAATGGGTGGAAGAGATTCCACTAAAGGTTTCCAACTCTGAGAATATTATTGAGTTAATTGACTAGTTTATCATAACTATATTTGGTTTACCTACTCCTTTGATGTTTAACAATGCATCTTGTTTCTCAGGAGCTGCTATGATATAATTTTCTATCAAAAGAGGTTTTAAACTTGAATATTTTTCTAAATATTATCCTCAAGGAAATGGTTTAGAAAAATAAACAAGTAAAACCTTATTAGAATCATCAAACAAACTGTTGACCAAAACCAACGAAATTGGCACGAATCATTAACATTTTCTCTTTGGGTAGATCAAATAACTCAGAAGGCCTCCATTGACACTTCTCCATTTAATCTTGTTTATGGGAAATAATTTTTTCTTCCTACCAATGTAGTTATTCCTTCTCTTTCCTTAGTCCAATTTATTGATGAATCACCTTCTTCTTCTTTTCAAGTAAGACAATTTCAAATTCTTAAACTTGAAGAAGAAAGAGAAAAAGCTAAAGTTACTCATGCACATCATCAATAGTTAGGTAAAGCGTCATTTGATACAACTTTTTTTACTCCAAAAGCATTTCAAATTGGTGATCTAGTATTAAAATAGGATAAGGAACACGAGGAAAAATATAAACATACCAAATTCCAAAGACCGTGGCTAGGACCATTCAAAATCATTGAAGAAATAAGCCCATCAACATTTTTATTGCAAGGTCTATTAGGAAAAAGAGATTCTTTACCTGTTAATGGGCAGATTTAAAAAAAATATTTTTCATAGGAGGTAACCCCTTCTATTCCCTGTCTATTATTGTCTTTTCTTTTTTTGGAAAATAAAAGTTAAATGGTATTGATTTTTGGCTTTTCAAATAAAAATCTCTAGGAATTATTTTTGATTTATCGCTTTTATAAATAAGAATTGTTAAGGAAACAATTGAAATATTCGAATATCAAATAGATTTTATTTCACTGAAAAATGTGATATCACCGAACTTATTTATTCTTTGATAAACTCTCATTTTTATAAATTATGGTTATTCTATTATCATTCAAGAAAAGAATATCTAACATAGTAAAGACTCTTTTACATATAAGCAATCTTAAACTCTAAAATTATCATCCAGAATCCTCAAAAGGGCCAATGATTCACCCCATCTAGAAAAAATTTCAATTTTTACAAAGTAATTCAAAAAAATATGCTAAAACTCTTAGAAGATAATAAGTCTCATCAAGAGCTTGTTTACTATGTTCATAGGGAAATAGTTGAACTGACATTACCAATACTCCCTACCAAAACAGGGCAATGACTTGAGATTATATCAAAGGATAAGGGGTCTCATCAAGAGCCAACTTGATCAGTTTAATTACAACCAGTGAATGGAATTTTCAATATTTGGTTACCAAGCCAAGACAATGGCTTTTAAGTGATTAAAAATACATAGAAAATATCTACAGAAAAGAAAACAAGTTCCAAAAGAGATAAAGTATATAAAATTGAACTTGTTTTTTGAATATTGTAAGAGTAACTCGATGGGACACTGAATCATTGCTGGGTAAAAGGTAACCCTACCATAAGCTTAAATCGCCTATTGGATCAAAGGCTCTACTTGTGATAAAAGAGTATATATTTATAAAGCTAATCTGAATGAGCCACCTGCTTCATCTTTTTGAACTTAGTAAAGACCAATATAGATATTCATACTTTCATTTTTAAATAGGAATTCTTATGAATTGTGATTAAATAAGATTTTATTTCTTAGTGAGATATTATTTATTGAAATTCATTCCTGCAATTTATTTTGAAAATTTTTAGAAATTTAAAAAATCCAATTAGAGATAACTTGTTCTCCCAAGTGAATCACCAATTGTTGTACTATAAAACACCACCCATTTATTTTAATAATAAATAGGGACCCTTTAAAAAATAAATAGAAATTTTTGAGCATGATTTCATTTTAGCGTAAGTCTTAAAACTTTAGGAATAAAGGGTTTTTCCCTTTTCACTTTGATTTCAAAAGCACTCACTACAAATCACATAACTTAAAAGCTAATTAAGTTAAAACATGTATAATTATTGTGAATTGCGATATGCGCTTCAATATTTTTGGAATTATATAAAATTGCTGTTGAAAATGCTTAAAAGACCTTTTAAAGAGAAATCGCATCGCGCCTTTTAAAAAAAATAACAAACTTATAACAATTCGGAAAAGTTGCAATGAGTTGGACCCAACGAAACAATAAAAGAACAACTATAAATATCCAAAGGTCTGATAAAGCACAACAACATGAGTCTTCAGCGCATTTCACGTTTCATAACGAGAAACCAAATGGAATTTTTTATTACCGCAATAATTTGCGATGTGCGATTTGCACAGATCACACTTCGCAAGATTCATTGGCGACAAAAACATAACTATTTGTAACTGTTAAAAGTTGCGATGTGTGGAGTATTTTGAGCGTGCGCGCTACTGCTCTGCGCGGCCAGACCTAGCCGCCGACTGATCTCCTCCTGCGCGAGGCCCTCGGCCTCAGGCCCTCCATGGCCTCCTCGATTGCCGCTCCGGAGGGCCATGCCACTCAGACAGCGGAAGATGCGTTTTCTGCATTGATCAAATCACTTGATCCTCAGCGAACTCGCCCAGCTATGACCAAGTTTGTAAAGAAGCTGGACGGATTGCAAGAAGTTAATCTCCCTCCAGCTCTTCCAAGGATGGCTGCACTCTCTTTAGCTGAACGGGGGCTCATCGGTCAGTTCACTGGCCTTTGGCCCTCCCCGAAAACTGTTCAGCGATGGATTGAAAGAAACTGGGCAGACAAAGTACAAGGGAAAATCTCCATTCGTTTTTGTGGAAAAGGTTATTACACATTCCATTTCGAAACCAGAGCAGACAAGGACCTAATCTTCAGAAATGGGCCGTACTTCATGGACTCTCGCGGATTATATCTGAACAAATGGACACCAGATTTCGATCCTGAGCTGGATGTCCCAAATGTTGTTCCGGTTTGGGTTCGTCTTCCACATCTCCCACTCCACTGCTGGGGAGATGACTCGGTCCGTGCTATTGGCAATGCTGTTGGAAAATACATTGATCGGAGCGAGCCCAAGGATAACATGCAGGCATGTGCGCGTATATGTGTCGAAGTAGATCTTGGCAAGGGCCTTCCAGAAGCAATCAAGCTAAAGGTGGACGAGTGGACGCATATTCAGCAACTGGACTACGAACAAATTCCATTCAAATGTAAGGTATGTCACGAGTACGGTCATTTTGCCAATCGCTGTAAAAAAATAGTTAATGATGAACATGCTCAAGCTGGAGAACAATGGGAAACAGTTAAGAAAAAGAAGACAGCCTCTGGCGAGAAAGCAATCCATGAAGAGGCCCCTCCCAAATCTGCCCCTCCCAAGCCTAACCCCCCCTCCGCTCAGCCCAAAGCCTCATCCTCAGCAGTTCCCCCCCCCTCCTCTCTTCCTGGCCCACCCATCTTCCCCACCACGGGGCCAACCTCTGATCCTCCCCTGATATCCTCAAATCCCTTCAGTTCCCTTTCTATTCCTGAAAATGAACCCCTGAATGAAAATGACCCTTCCATCCCTTACTCCCCTTCTCACTCTTCTCCCTCCCATTCTCCAGACCCCCCCCCACCTCGATCTACTAGAAGCTCCTCGAAAGAACATGGAGTCAATCAAGAATCCCAAAAAAAAGGGCCTGGTAGGAAATCAAGCAAGCAACAGAGAAATGAAAATGCTCAAAAAGACATTGCTATGGGAACTCAAAACCCCATAGAAACCTACATACTGAGTCAAAACAGCAAAGAAGCAACACACAAAGAGCAAGGGGGACGAGCATCCCTCCGAATTTCCAATACTCAATGATGAAAGTTATATCTTGGAACTGTAGGGGACTGGGGCACCCCTCAAAAATTGCTGCCCTGAAAGATCTCACATACCATGAGAAGCCAGGAATTGTAATGATACAGGAAACAAAGCAAGGTCTGCAAGAGATGACAAGAATCATAGAACAGCTCAAACACTATGAGGGACAAACATGTGAAGCAAGAGGCGCTTCCGGTGGCATCACCACCATGTGGAACAAAAATATCTGGATATGCACATCCAAAACTATTAATCCTCACTGGATTAAAGTCATTTTAAAAAACCAGGAAGAGCAAAAGCAAATAGTCACTTACAATATTTATACACCAAACCATTACAGAGACAAAGAGCAGTGCTGGGACACTTTACAAGAAGACATCCAAGCTGAAGACAACAGAAACATTATCCTTGGGGGTGATCTAAATCTTATATTACATGCCAATGAAAAAAAAGGAGGCATATTTGCACATGATCCAAACAGAGCAAAGCTGGAAAATATTATGCAAGAAAGTGACTTAGTAGATATCATCCCAAAAAACCGGAGGTACACTTGGAACAACCGCAGGCTGGGCAAAGACAACATAATGGAGCGCCTTGACAGAATTCTGGTAAATACCTCTCTCCTCTCTGAGTTTTCCACTGCTCATGCTGAAATTCTGCCTTATCTGGCTTCAGACCACTACCCCATTAGCATTACCCTTGAAGCTCATTGCCCCTTGGGGCCTTTGCCTTTCAAATACAACCCTCTTTGGCGCAGCAATCCTATTGTGGATCTGATTGTCAAATCAGTTTGGCAAAAACACATAGAAGGATCACCAGGATTTATTTGGGAAAGCAAGCTGAAGAATACAAAATATGCCTTAAAGGATTGGGTGAAGCAGAACTACAAAGAACCAGAAGCTATCAAAATTGAGCTGAAAAATAAACTGAAAGAAAATCATAGGAGAATAGAGGAGAATGGGCTAACTCAAGAGGACAAAGCATTAGAAAATGAATTATATTATCAGCTGTACCGGACTAATAGAGAAGAAGAACAGAAATGGAGAATTAAATCAAGACAACTCTGGCTTCAAGGTGGAGACAAAAATACAGTCTTTTTCCATAAGCAAGCAACAGTCAGGAAAATCAGAAATAACATCACCATGATCAATGATGAGGAAGGCTGCCCTCAAAAAACTCAAGCAGCTGTCAAGCAAACTGCCTCAATCTATTACAGCAATCTCTTAACTGAGACCAAGAATATAGAGGATTATTCTGACCTCCTTCAGCATTTGCCCAAAGGAATCAATGATGACATTAATGCAGATTTGATTAAGGAAATCAATGAAGATGAAGTACATGCTGCCATATGGGCCCTCCAGCCAGAGAAAGCCCCAGGACCAGATGGCTTCCCAATCTGCTTTTATAGATCATATTGGGGAATAATTAAGAAGGATCTTGTCAAGATGTTAAGATGGACTCAACGTAAATGCAAAATTGGAGGGTTCACAAATGCAACCCACCTTGCCCTTATCCCTAAAGAAAATCGACCTTTGACCTTCTCCCGTTTTCGCCCTATCTCTTTATGCAATTCCTCTTACAAAATTTTGACAAAGATATTGGCCACTCGCCTAAAACCTATCCTTCCCACTCTCATATCTGAAAACCAAGGGGGTTTTATGGCCAATAGGCAAATCTCGGACTCCATTCTTCTTGTCCAAGAGGCTATACATTCTAGTCAAACCCGAAATGAGAAAGGTTTCATTTTAAAGTTAGACTTAGCCAATGCTTTTGACCGTGTCAGGCACTCCTTTCTTTTTGCTGTGCTTGAAAAGATGGGATTTGCCACTCCCTTCATCAGCCTTATCAAAGCTTGCATTACAGGACCCTGGATCTCCCCTCTTCTCAATGGCAGACCTGGACCATCCTTTCAATCCTCCCGCGGTCTTAGACAAGGCTGCCCCCTCTCGCCATATCTCTTTAATTTAATGGCTGAATCTCTCAGCAGAGCTCTGGATTATAATCGTCGCATGGGCCTCATCACCGGGATTAAGTTTGACAATGGGGTCAAAAACATCAATCACTCTCAGTTTGCTGACGACACTCTGCTAATAGGGGGAGCCTCAAACATCATCGCCCGCCGCTTCAAAGCTCTTCTAGATAAATATATGCGCTACTCTGGAGGCCTGATCAACTACCTTAAGAGCTGTATTTATGGGTGGAACACTTCAGCACAAGTTCTCCATAGGATCGCTACAACCTTTGGGGTTCCTTGTAAGCTGAATTGGGAGCAATTTACATATCTGGGCATGCCTGTGAGTGCCGGCAATTTGAAAGCCACTGCCTGGGAAGTTATCATCGACAAGATGAAAAGGAAGATAAAACACTGGGGCACCTCTTGGCTTAATCCTGCAGGACGTATAACTCTTCTTAAAGATGGCCTCTCCTCTCTGCCTTTGTACTGTTTCACACTTTTACAAGCCCCTGCCCATCTTCATTCCAAAATGGATGCTCTTCTTCGACATTTTCTTTGGCAAGGAGGAAGAACAGAAAAAAATAAATACAACTTGGTAAGCTGGAAGCAGGTTACTCAGCCATGTGAAAACGGAGGACTGGGAATCAGATCTTCCAAATTCCTAAATCTTGCCTTTGCTGGCAAGCTGATCTGGAGACTTATATCTGGTAGGAATGCTTGGTGGAAAGCAGTTCTGGAAAAAAAATACCTTAATTATCCAAGGCAACAACTCTTAGACCATGAACTCCCAAACAAAGCATGCTCAACTATTTGGAGGCAGTGCAAAAAAGCTATACCTCTTATTACTCAAAACACTTCCAAAGTCCCAAAAGGAGGTAGCAACATCAGAATTGGGGAAGATAAAGTTCTGGGGCAGCATCCAATCAACCAAAGACCTGGAACTCAACAGATACTTGCTCTCTTTAGCAGTACAGGGATTCAAACTATGGATCAGATCTCACAATGGGAAACTCACTCTCATGCCTGGAAAGGTTGGTCCTTCCCTAATACACCTGTAGATGCAGAAATCAATCTCAGCACATTGAAAGTCTACCTTCATGGTATTTCCCCTTCCCAGCGGTACCTTGCTGATGACTTCCAATGGGACCCCTCAAGCACAAGTTACACTATTAAGGCTGCTTATCATCAGATCTGCAGTAATGAGTATCCCATGGCAATATGGGCTCACTGGTGAACTGTCTGGAAGGCAGAAACTCTCCCAAAAATCAAATTTTTCTTGTGGATCCTCCTAAGAGGGAAAGCCCTCACTGCAGAAAACCTCAGAAAGCGAGGAATAAATGGGCCATCTCGCTGTCCAAACTGCCAGAGTGAAGAAGAGACAAGTCAACATCTTTTTATAGACTGCCCTTTTGCCTCAGCTTGCTGGAAGGAAGCTTTTCGGAGTCACAATCCTCCCTGGGAGCTGGGCACTAGCATTTCTGAAGTGCTTCATATATGGAAAAAAAATTATCCATGGGGGAAAAAAGCAAACAACATTGCTCGACGAGTATGGAATGCCTTGCCCTGCACCATCCTTTGGAACATCTGGCTGGCAAGAAACAGAATGATATTCAAAGGTAAAGATACTGCTGTTAGAAAACTATACAATAAAGCATGGAACCTCAACTTGGAAGTTCTGTCCAACAACTGTCAAGGGAACCTTAAGGTACTGGACCTAACTGTCGAAGAAAGGAGCTACATTGGGTCTATTCTAGACAAAAGAAGCATAAAACATAACAGCAACGACCCCAACAGTAGGAACAGCTCCAGATGTAGATGGAAGATAAGGATGAAAGAGGAAGAATTTGCTAGCTGGCTCAGGAATAGCAACATCCATTACCTTTTTTTCGATGGGGCTTCCAAATCCAATCCAGGAAGGGCTGGAGCTGGCGGTTTTATTTGCAATGGTAATGGAGTTTTGCTATCTGAATATGAATGGGGTCTGGGCTCAGCTTCCAACAACAGGGCTGAAGCCTTCGCCCTCTTTCAAGGCATGCTCCAACTACTGAAGCTTGGTATAAATAAGGCTAACATCATTGGAGACTCCTCCATAATCATTGGTCTGATGAATAGCAACAAAAAAGCTCAAAATCTGCCCCTGCAGCAAATCATTGAACGCTGCCACTCCTTGGATCAAAAGATGAATGGCAACCATTATTACCACGTCCTCCGATCTCTCAACAAATCTGCTGATGTTCTGGCTAATAAAGCTTGCCTCCACTCTGTCGGAACCCTTAGGTGCAATGGCTTCGACCAACACTACTTCCTGCCATGACTTGGACTCAATTCAAAATCAGATCCACCCTCCAGATGACCATTGAATCTGGATCCCGGAGATCCCTTCCTAGCTCCTATGCGAAATCTCAAACCTTTGCCTCCAGTCTAATGGCGCTGACCTTCAATGAGATTACCTCCCCTGCAGCAAATCTCATCCCTCTCTGGTTTGCCTTAAACACTTCAATTCCCACCATTATCTGCGCTCTTTGTTTTAGTAATAACTCACGCCCAAATGAAAGCGCTCTACAATCAGCCAATCCATACTCTCCTCCTCCCTATCGATCTCATAAGAACTGTGGATGCTGCCCCTTGAAACCTGCGATACTGCTCCCTCAGATAGAGCTTCTCTGCCACTGTATAGTCTTCTCACAAGCCAGGATCTGTTCCTATCAAGTTCGCCATATGCACAGGAGGAAAAAACGAATAACATCAAGCAATCTTCAAAGGGAAGCTGACAAGCAGCGCTCTCCCACTCTCAGCAGGCGGCAACAGCGAAACATTTATAAAACCAAACCATGAAGTGTAAAACCAGTCTCCTTCTCTGGCAGTTTGTAAGAATTTACACCACTTCTTTCCTCTGCGCAGCAACAGATACAAGATGTAGAGCTGACTGTAAAAATGAAAATGGCATAAACTGCGCCATCTGGTGGCATTGTACACAGCAGAAGCGCAATGTAAACCTGGAGCTTTATCTCCCTCCATTTTTCTTTTGAATAATATACACCAGCAACCGACATTGTGAAAAAAAAAAAAAAAAGTTGCGATGTGTGATATAAACACTTATTATTCAAGTGCACGAAATGATTCTTATATAATCAATCCGTTATAAGATCTAACGTCTTAGATCATTAGATTAGATATATTACGTAAGGTGTTTAAGAGATTTTATAAAGAGTTATGGGTTATTCACGCCATTCAATGGGTGCAAGGTTCAAAAGATTGATATCTACTTGAAGCGTGTTTTGAATAATATAGCACCGGATTTTGATTATGATTTTTTAACTCTATCCTTCTCTATATTCATCTCAGATATGAGTTTACTCTTTTCACTTGAATTCAGGAAACCACCTAACAAAGTGAGAATAGCTGAAATGATAAAGAAAGGTAAGGCGATTGACCAAATGTCCACTGCAGAAGACACAGGAATGCCTCCATTGTTCTCAGACACAACATGCAATAAGAATTGCGATAGTTTTTCATGGGAAGCAATGTACCACCTTTTGAGGAAGAACAACCAAGAGAAATATTCAGAACAGAAACAATAGATGCAAGAGTTTCCTCAGACCCGTCCTACTTTGACGTTGAATGTTAGTTTCTTCACTCAATAGCAACGAGGCCAAAGATTTTACCATACACAGATATGGTAAAGTGGGTCATTGACCACCTTAACATAGTAGATAGATCATTCAAGAATGATAAGTTGGAGAATATTGGTTCATTCACTATAGAGAATTTACAGATAATGTATCACTTGCCCATGCCACAGAATAATTATGATGAAAATTTTGTCCAAAGCTTTAAGAAGAAGAATACAAACCTCATGAAAGTGATAAAGGGATGGAAATAATATCAAGGCAAGCTAAAGCGGGATAAGCTTGGTATGTACACGATAGCATAGTTACCCTCCCCTTATTATTATGAAGTTGGAATGTTGTGTAGGTTATTTTCTAAACCAGATACCACTAGGTTTTCCTTATACTGGATTCCTTTAATTGATGCAATCCTCAATTCCTCTATTATGAATTGGGTGACCATCTTGTCTAATAATTCGGCAAGAACTATCATGGATTACAAAAGCAAAATAAGTGTTACCGCTAGAACAATACCTCCCTTCTACATGAGTGCTTACATTATGGATGAAATTTTCTTTTGCTCACCCTTTCCTATCATGGGATGGAAATGGACAAGCCAGGACCCCACTCCAATTCATATTTACCATAGAGCCCTTTAGGAATCTAATTTTCATTTACATTTCTATAAAATTTGCAATGGAGTTAGTTACCCATCCATCAAATTATCTTTAATGAAAACGCCCCTAGGGTTTCTAAGGAATTTAGCACAAAAATTTTACCAGTTTCCAGATGGTTTGCTAAATAAAATTTCATTTATATTAGAGTTTTTGGGAGTTATTCATCCCCCCATGTTTTGCCTTATTATGTTCCTAATAAGCTCCTAGCCAGGGAAATTTCTTACGAACTTCTAGTAAGAGGCGTGTCCAAACAACTCAAAGATGCCAATAAGGCCATTTGGCATACTTTCCCTTTACAGTGTGGCACTTTTGCCCTTTTTGACATTGGTTATGCATTCAAAGATATTTCAAATGTCAGTTCATTAAATTTGGCTCTAATTCCAAAGAGGCCATATGATCCTAATAATGTGGTTAACAATTTTACCACTAATCTTAAACTTAAACCTTTCTTGAATGAGAAAGATATTTTTGATGATTTATTTGAAGGTTTGGAGAAGTTCACATATGTATTGAAAGTTTCATCCAGTCAGCTTAGTAAAGTAGACTTTGAGGCTTTTCAAGCATATAGAAACAAGAGGCTAGAAACAGTCCCTTTGGACTTGTTATTTATTGAAGATGTCAATAGGCAAACTCCTAGTATTATTCTGGATAATGAGGCTAAAGATATGTCAGAAGATGAATCTCAAGAGAAATAAAATCACAAGTTAGGAAAATCACAACATAATTATCAAAATTCAGTCACTCTGACAATTAATCTGAGAGCAGGAATGAGAGTCCTCAGAAAATAATTGAGAAAGTGATTAAAGGAATTGAGATGCAAACTGAAGGAGAAATTAATGGCTCTCAATCCTCTTCTCAACAAGTTAAGAATATCTAGAATACACCTAAAAAGATAAAGAAGCCTCAATCAAAATATTTGAAGAAAGAATGGGAGAAGTTTTCTAAGGCACGAGAAATACCATTACCGAAGCCTAATGTTGATGAATCAACAAGTTTCCAAACTCCAGATAAAACCTAGAATTTAGTGGAAACTACAATACCACCACAGCAGGTACCAGAAGTTAATGATCAAGAGATCATCCTAGCATACCCTCCAGAATAGATTGTTTTAAAGATTGAAGAGATACTTTCACTTGATGTCTTCTACAGTCTGAGTCATAAGGTTGTAGTTGACAGAAGAAAGAGAAGAAGAATTGATGAATCAATTTCAAATCTTATGGATGAATTTGTAGACGTTCTATGGAAAGACCCTTTGGCTGATCCTACAAAAAATTTGACTAATTTATCATAGTTCGTAGGAGCATATGCTACTGATACTATTGAAAAATCTACAAAGGTACAACTTCTACTTAAGCAAAAAGAAGACAAAGTTCAAGAGTTGGAGAAACTGCTAGAACATGAAAATTTTTATTATGGTAAGCATATTGAAATTAAGATGTCTCAATTCAAAAATATTTTCAAAGACTAAAGTTACAAGACCAAGTGCAGACTACATCTGAGAAAGAAACACAGCTTGAAGAAGAAATGGACAAATTGAAAAGCTAGCCTCAAATAGAGAAATTCATAAAAGAAGCATTGGAAATGAATGTAAAGTTAAAACAATAGCAAGAAACCTTTTGTAAACAAATTTCAATCACCAGTTCTCACCGTGATACAAGCAAAATTACAACCCAACAAGTGGCTAACAAGAGGCTTGAATGTGAAAAAGATGAAAAAAAATTACTGAGTTCATTCAGTGGCAAGGGTGTGATGCACGAAAGAGAGCTAACATCCCTAAGATAGATAAGTTTCACAAGGAGAATTTATTTAAATATTAGGAAATGTAGTTGAGACAAGAAGAGAAGGCAATGACAAAGGCATCAAGGCTAACAAATGAAATCATTGATTCTATTAATGAACAACTTTTAAAATCTTAACTTAGTAAAGAATCCACAATTGAAGTTCTCCCAGAGCTCAAACCAATAGAATCACAGTGGAAGGAAAGTACAGAGATGAAGGTGGAAACTATTAAAAAGATAAATAAGTTTTATCAAGAAAATTACCGAATTTTCTAATAAAAACTTATCATTAGTGCCTAACTCTACAGTCATTAACTGATTCTACAAATAAATCACTGCCAACACTTTCTAATACAGTGTTTAAAGGCCAGGTCAGATCCGATATTACACAACCAGCTCAGCTAAAGCCAATGGTAGATATTTGTCACCTCCGAGATCAAATGCGCAAAGAGGATCAACCCACATAAACATGTTACTATTTTTCTATCCTAGATTGTTGTTTAAGTTTACTTATTATGAGGATGGTTTTTTGAAACCTCCTCCATTTTTTATGTAATAATCTATTTTAAACATATTTTAGTTTAGTATTTAAACCCTTCTCATGCATTTAGAGAAGGGTCTAGAAATTTATCAAAAACATTTGCAAAGAATGCACTTCTGTAAGTTTGTGAATGCCTTTGATGAATTAATGGAAATAAATCTGTTATCTTTTGACATTGAATCTGTTTAACTGAAGTTGCACTACTTTACTCATTAAATTTCTTGAAAGTGAAGAGGAGAAGAAAAATACTGTCAGTTTGAATGAGTAGAACGTCATATATATGGTACTTCTACACGTTATATTAAGTTTTTCTTCTTAAATTGACAATCATCTTTTTATCTGTATTATATATTAGAGTTGTTATCATAAGTTAATGTTAAATGCACTTCTGTATTGATATTTTTTATGATTTCTTATCTCATATATAATCAAAAATATAAATTCGATATATATTTTACAATCCTTTTGATTAAACTATTTTGTCAAAATAATTATTTTTACATAATTTTCATCTCTTTCAACTTTTAAATAATCTTCATTACTAATTGTTGGAAGATATCTTTTTAGATCGCATGAAGGAATGAACACTCCCAGGTATATAGTAGAATAAATATTTTAGTTAAATGAATATGATAGATTAAATCATTTTCCATTTTCATGTTATAAACAAAACACACCCTCATCATCTGTATTTGGAAACTGGTCTCTTTATCCCTGGTTGGAGCCACTACACCAAACGGAAAAGGACTTGCTCTAAGGTCCAGAGCTAGTGGTTTTCCCCCATGTTGTGGAAATGGAATTCTGAGGCTTCAACACCTATGAATTTATTTCAAATCATTCATTCATGTTGATATTTTAGACAACCATCACCATGACATCCTTGTTTCCATTAACACATGTGGTGATGGATATGCAAGTACATCAAACTATAGCTTTCCTTTTTCTAAGGACTTGAATTTTTATGGTATTGTTTCATAATATGCTTCTCATAGTTTTCAATATTAATTTATGCGGTGAGATTCTCCTTCAATTCATAATGATTCTAAAATTTCTTCCAGAAATGCATCTTCAAATATCAAATCTGAAGAAACAAGTCGTTAGGATTTTGAATCTTTTGTTTACCCCGTTGAAGAAAAGAAATATCAATATCGATGTTGCATTGGTATGTCTATATTTGATCCTTAAAATTATGAAGAAAATATCATGGGACATAACATGCATGTTTATCCATTGTTCCTACAAGCTCAATCTAATCTTACAACTAGTTTTTATCCTCGTGATTTGTTTCACATTTCCTCATCTCTAGCACACTATTCATCATATTCGTATGTTGGATAAGTCTATTAGAATAACAACTTCTCTTAATCCTTTATATATTTATTCGGATGGTCATGGTAGAAATCAGGTACAGAATGGTCTAGTCTTACGAATGGAGGATGAAAATATTGAATTATTATTCATGATCTATTCAATTTCAATGATTTCATATGCCAGGAGGAAGATGTTACAATTATAAATAATCAAGGGATTTTTCCTGCTAATGCATATCAATTTTCCATCCATCAAGAATATGATATGTTAAATCTTTATTATGATCAAACCAGTGGGATTAACAATATTTTCATTGATACATCTAATGTCAGTGGTGGATATCTACCTGTTGATTTTTCTAAGACACCCAAATTTGATGATCCGCCATCAGAGAGGTCAAAGACCCATCAGGAATTCGTGGCACTTCATCCCTCACTCATTTTTATTTCAGGTTCTCTTAATCCTATTATAACCTCCAAATTTATTTGGATCCAGAATTTCACACATATTTCTTGCTTTAACATCTTTCCATTGTTTTGATTTCATTCTTGAAGGAATTTTGATATTTTAAAATTGATCGTCACTATATTCAAGACAAAATTTATTATCATATGAAATATTCTTGTTTGGTTAATATTTTTTCATGATGTGAAACCATTGCATCGTACTCATGGTTGGAAAGGACATATTTCATGGATCCCTAACATTTCAAATCCTTCCATTATGTTTATCAAGATAAAGGTCACTATAGTTTGAAGGATTTATCCTTGTCAAATTCTTCTAAGATTGGTGACCTTCCTATCACTTTTGTGAATGTCATGAGCTAATAATATTTTTCACACAATCTCTCGTCTTGAGTGATGGTAAACACTAGAGACATTCAACAAATTAAGACCCTTTTGTTATTATGAATACTTGGTTTTATTTGACCCTTGATTTAAATATTTTACCAGCCTAATATCTTAATTGGTTTCCTAAATTTTCGATGTCAGCGATTGTTTTAAATAACTTAAGCTTTCATATTACTGGAATGGTGTCTTATAAAATACAAAGGGAACCAGTGAAGAATCAAGGATATTACAGTTCACAATCTGATCATGGTGTTGGTTCTAACAACTATATCTTAATCAATCATTATCCAGTTAGCATATCTAATGATATTTTTTGTACATTGATTGATTTTGTTGAACCCAATGATATTCAAGGTTCATTACTTGATTGTTCATATACTTGCTATATAGTTGAGACACTTTAGCGTGAGTAGATGGTTATGTCTGGTTCTCACCATCTTGATAAATTTTATGGATGATATCAAATTGGATTCCCCTCAAAATATTCTCTTTGTGATTTGAATACATTAATTAAAAATTAATTTTCTCATAATATTCAAGGTTTTCAAATTTATTGTTCTAAATATTAAGATCCAATCACTGAATAGTTAGATAAATCTTACATCGCAAGCTCTGTCGCAAATAATAACTTTTGATCTTTTCTGAAGTTTGCAAAAACTGAAAACGTGAATGAATATAATTCCACGAGAAGCCTTTAAGGTTTGTATGATCATCATTTCAAGAAACAAGGTAAAGCTTGATTCTAGTTAAAGATAGTAATTATAGCGCATATTTATGTTGATAATCAATACCTTAGATTAATTGTGCAAGTTTGTCAAGTTGTAGCCTTTTCTTGTACACAACACTTTATACTACTTTTAATTTCTTATATCTTTGTGATTGTAGGCGAGGAGTAGTTACGATGGCTAAATTGGAAATTCCATTGTAGTTATCCCTAACCTTCTAGCCCATTAAGTTAGAATTATTTTTAGGTGCATTGAGTCCCCTAGTTTCATTACATCGTCTTGTGTTTCACCCTTCACTGCCCTTCACTAGTCCTTTCATTTGGTGTATTTATTTTGTTTGTCTCTCATTCTTCTTAGTCAAGGTTTAATTTGACTCTATTTTTCTTTTGTCTTATTGTTATGCTTTGTCTTGTATTTCTTGTTTTTTTTTTTAATAAGAATCTACATGAAAATTATCTCGCTTGGCTAAAAAGACAATGTGGCAAAACCTGAAAAGGGAAATTATGATGACGAACAATGCTTGGCTTTTTTTTTTCCTCTTCTCTATTTTGGTTTGCACGTCTTTAAATTTAATGATATATAAATGAAAATATTCTCCTTTCAAATGGAAATCCTTTGGTCAAACCATAAAGCCTTTATCTATTCTACACTCTTCATTCCTTGAATTGTTGTTGTAATTAAATGGTGTTCTTCTTGTTGATTCAATTGAGTAGAAGAAGGGAAGGGGAAAATCAATAGCGAGCACACCAATATCAGAGGTATAAATATCCTTCTTTTAAGGGAAAACCTCTTATGATCTCAATAATTTAAGACCCCTCTTCTGCCCCATGAAATAAATAAGTCCTGAAGCACAATTATCTAAATAAATAAATAAAGGGCAAAAGAAGAGAAAGGCCTCCTGTGGAGAGAGGTGAAGAAAGTAACCTTTCTAGGGTATTGTTCAGGCTCATTAGTAGCGAAGCAATTCATGCGTTCCTATAGTTATGATATTAGGGTAATCTCTAGGCCTGTTGGTAGAAAGGTAGCACTAGAGATGAAAACTAAGACCCAGATTATCTAGGACTCGCAATTTTATATTATTCCTCTCCTGAATAGAAAAAATTATGATTTGGAAATATTTTTGAAATATTTTAGCTTAAAAATGGAACATAAGAGACTATATCCATAGTTGGGTCAAATGGGGAGCCAAGGTAATCCATGCGATGAATCAATACTTCCTGACCTTGCAAATAAGAATAAAACATGAACAAAGAAGTTGGAGTTTTACCAATGTATTTCCAAGTGTTGACGTTGCGATCAACACCATTGAATTTTTTTCCTACATGTGAATTTTGGAGCCTAATGAGGATCTAGTGATCTTTCATTCCATAGTCGCTTCATGATTTATTATGCTATGCTAAGTGTTTAATTCTTCTTCTCGATTTCTAATTTTCGAAGTCACTTGCTCACAAATGTTAAGTTTGTAAAAAATGATGAGAGAAATCATTTATGCAAGCTTGAACATACATATCACCCTCCATGAAGATAGTGCCTATGTAATTTCAACCTCTGTCAACAGTCATTGTGCACTTTCAATTTACAGTGTCTCACTTTTTGTTTTGATTGTACTTCTATTTTGGTGAGTTTTTCCAACTGTCACTTTCATGCACCTCCACTGTCGCAAGCGTCGCTTTCAAGTGCATGACTATCACATTTTTTTCCCTTTGCTTTAATAAGTGTTTTTTCATGTTATCTTTGCTCTGGAATGTGCCTTGTTCAATGTTGTTTTCATCTTAGAAGTGTAATTTTCACTTTTCTCTTACCATCGCAAATGCCATATTTTAGTAATGAAAGTGTTTCATATTGCATATGTGTATTTATGGTTCATTTCATGGGAAATTTTAGGGGCTAATATTCGCAGGTGGGCTAATTTTCCATGGTTTTTCCAAAAAAAATATTCGCCAATTTCCATTTTTTTATAAAAGTTATTCGCCCAAAATTTTACAATATAAAATTATTTTACCTTAAAAATCGCTAATATTATATAGATAATATATATAATATCATTATAAATTTGACTAATTTTACAAATACATCAATAAACATTTTATATTTTTCATATTAGGGACTAGTGAGATTCACCAATTTTTTAAACTTCAAAATAATTTTCCATCCTTAAAATTTTCCCTGGTTCATTTAAAGGGGTAAATTTTGTAAAAATGAGTTCTACTTATCATGTAGACATGTATTACACTCATTCCCAAAATTTTATGCATTGTCACACAGGTGTTTTCATTGTTGTCACAAAGTGTATCTTTAGTGAGGAAGTTGTCGTATTGTCATCCCATTGAGGGGATTGTTTTCTTCATGTGTTCTAAGTGATAAATGTTGTGTCGTTGTTTGTTATGAGTGTGTGATCATGTCCAAGTTTTTTTCTTGTTAACTTTGACCTCACTGATCCCGCACTTAGCCAAATTATGAAAACTTCTTTCCCAAGAAGCTTTTCTTCACTCATCCCTCCTGAACTACGCATTGTGTAATATCATACCTTGATCTCAACCCTTGCCTCTTAAAATTTTGCAATGTGCAATTCTTGCCTTCGAGAACTATGCACTATATAGTCTAAGTGCACAACCTTTAACCCTTGATATCTAGAACCATGCCACCCAACCTCCCAATCAACTTCATATACACATTCCGCAGTGTCAAGCCTCAAGCTTCCAGCTTGACTCCTTGAACTGTACAACTAGACAAGCCTTATGCCTCTCTCTCTATAATTGTGCAGTGGGAAACCTCAAGCCTCAAGCCTTAAGCTTGCCTCATTGAGCCCCTCAACTATGTAGACACCCTACCCTGGCCTACCTAAACTACACACTACATAGTGTCAAACCTAAATCCTCACTCATGATCTCTTGAGCTATGAAACTATGAAATCCCTGAGCTAGTCCCTCGGTCCAACATATAGTTCTAGCTTAGTTAGTAATTTCGTGAGTCATATTAGATTAGTAGTTTTATAGACTAATGTTGTATTCTCATGAGTAATTTCTAGTTGCAGGTATTATCTCTTGTCATGACAGAATGATGATGAATGGCAAGAAGAAGGAGACCTTTCTATAAGACACCTTTGGAGTTGGAATACAAGTTGGTCATTGAAGAGAAGTTGAGGAGACACTAGCTTTCGGTAGAAGTCAAATATCAAGAGCATATGAATACTCGATATCAATCAACCCCTTGGAGGATGACTACGAAGCACATGCAAGATCCATTATGAATATGCAAAGAAAGCAAAAATAGGATCAAATTTTAAATACCACATCATCATGAAGTTCCATGTCATGATTGTCAAGAGTCACATGTGTCAAAGTGTTTTTCGACATCATATGTGGGATGTATTTATCTAATTCTCCAAAATGAGAAAATGTAAAATATGTGGAGGATGGACGGTCAAGCATGGAATATGAAGAGTCATTATTGAGCTATAAAGTCATATAAAAGCTCAAAGGTAATTTAATCATTTGAAAAAGTCATTGTAGAAGCTAAGGAGTAATGAGGTAGGAAAAGAGTCACATGGGAGGTGAAGAGTCACCAAATTTTCTATAAATAAACCCCCATCTATTAAGCAACGGAAATTTTGGGGACTTGAACTTTCACCTTGGCTATTTTATCATTGGCATAGGAGAGAATATCTTTCTTTAGAGAGGCAAGTGGTGACTTAATGTTCCACTATTGGGGCTAGTGTCGCAACATTGTACTTTTATATATTTGAACTTCCACTTAATATATGAAGCGTGATGAGCCAGCAAATTTTCATGTATGTATCGTGAATATCATAGGAATATTCTTTAGATGTCTGTGGTATGTGTTTCATTCATATGTACTAAGGAAATTAAACTATTTCAGTGAATTTGGTACATATCTTATTGAAGGTGTGTTGTATTTGGTTTTATGATTGTGGTTGTCTTATGAACTACTTTTCACACTAACTTGTGATCCTATTATCCTCTTATGTGTCTATTTTAGGATGGTACTATTATTTTTCTTCTAGAGGATCATTCTCTTTCTCCCTGCCATGAAAGTATCTTGTATACATCACAATTGTATGTCTCACAATGTCAAATTACTTGTTTGTTTCAAAGGATGTTTGTATAACCTATTATTTTAATAATGGCATACAAGGAAAATCCCTAAGGATAATGGCAACTAGCCTTATTTCTAGTTGGGGCTCCTATTGTTGGGTGCGGGAATTGCACTTAAGAAAACTCCTAAACACTTAATTGTCAACCCGAGGGTTCGTAATCTTAGAGACAAAGCACAGGAAATGACAGAAGTGGTATGAAATTTTCCTATTTTATATTCCTACTTCTTAATCGAAATCTTGCAGAATCAAATAAAAAATCCAAAGGCAATTAAAACCAAAGTAGTTCTAGTGTTGGAATGTAAAAGAATGCATCCGTGGAAGAATTAAATAAAGGAAAATTCACACTGATTTTGATCAATCTTAACTGCTAAATGAAAGCCTATTTTTATCTCTAATATAGGTACTTGGCAGTTTCAACAAGTGGGCGCTGAAGACACCCTGCCTTCTAATGATTTTCCTTCTCACACGGGTCATTCCTGTAATACTATAATCTGCTCTGCAGGCATAGAACTCTGTGTGAAAAGTATACTTCGTACTTTTATTGAAGACTTATGTCTTCGTGTAGGGTCTCAAAGCCAAATGCTTTAGAGAGATTTGTTCCTGTAACAAGACACTGGTTGTTGTACCAGAACGGAGCTTCCTACACCAACTTATCGATTTCAAGAAAATAAATAAGTGTGTTAGATATAAAATAAATTGCAAATGTAGGCAGACTTTGGAAATCACTTGCACATGAAAGGAAATGCTTTTAATTAATTGAACCTTGCAAAATGTAAATAGACAACTGAAATAAGAACAGGCTTTGAAAACTTAGAGAAAATAAATTTTTTGTCAAAGGTACTTTGCATGAAATCATATCCTACTTTAGAAAATAAAGTACACTATGATAACTTAAATCACTTTCAATCCTTTTCCTAGAAACTTTAAAGTGCAAAAATGAATCAAGACTATGCAACAATGTTTTCATGCATTTTATGACCTCATCTTTAATCGTTTTAGGAATTTAACTTTTAGTATCGGAGACACTTCCTTTTGATGCCAACACTATTTACAGAAATAAATTAAATTGTGTAAAGGAAAAGAAAAAAATGCTTGCTGTAAAATGAACTACGTAAAAACGTAGTACAGAAACCAACGTGCACTAGTGTAGGATAACATTTCCTGCTCGATCTAGGCAAAATAAATCTTGAAAAGGAAAATTCAGAAATAAACGAACTAAAATTAACTTTCACACAAACAGATCCATTCACACCTTAACAAAAGATGAAATTCATGTGCAATAAAAAGAACTTAACTCAAGCCAAACTTCTTCAATTAAATAATTCAACACACCTTGCAAGCAATGAAAATGAAAGGGGTAAACGAGCTAGGTTGGCTGGGCTCTAGCCAACCAACTTGTTTCACTGTTAAGAAATGAGACTCTTCAACATCTAAATAAATGCATCAAATATAAATTTAAACGCAGGATGAATGAAACATGGTGCAACATCCTTCTATTAATTCAATTCAACAAATAACATAATAGATCCGAGTCTAGCCCAGAACTTGGGTGACAACAAAATTACAAGCTTTATCACTAGAATTGATCAACTGCTATCGCTAGCCTAGTCCTACCTATGAATTACATTATATACAGTCCTCGGCTCATGGCCATAAAAAATCTACACAGTCATTTTCCAAATCAGGCCTCTCGGCCGAACTGCCTACCAAACGACTTTACAAAATTAAGCCTTTCGGCTATATCAATATGTGAACAAAACATTGGCCATGGATCGTATCTTGAACATAATATTTGAAAATCCTCCACTTCAATTTGATCTTCGGATATCTGCAACTAATCTGAGCGACATGGCAAGGTGCCTTCGTTGCGTGAATGAATGGGTAAGGAGATCTCGGGACAAATGTTTGCCGGTGGAGGTGCAAGAAGGTTCCTGCACTAGATCAAGCTACATTATGATTAATACCTTAACCTTGTAAAATACTTATAGGAAGTAAACATAAGTTACAAGACATTACTAAAGGCATGAAATCTATTAAAAATAATTAATTAAACACATAATAAATCCTAAACATGAATAATGAATCATTTGTGGAAATAGGTAGCTTTCCTTAGACTAGTGCAATATAGAAGTGGTTTAAGGAGTTGAAACAAAGGTAGAAGGTTTTGGTTTTATGATGGTAAAAGGGTGAAAAATAAGAAATTTCAGGACACCAACATCCTCCCATCCATAAACTGTTGTGTGTCCTCACACAAAATTTACCTGTCTGCAAAAAATCTTCAAAATAGGGGCCATCCTCAATCCTGAACTCGGATGTTAATTTCTACTGTTACCACCTTTGGCTTCCTCCCTTGGGAATCCTTCAGTTTCTTAGTCACCTTCTTGAGGTGCTTGTAGCACTTGGAAGCCTGATACTTCCATACCTTTACTTCATGTTTCTGCTTCTCCATAGCACCCTACTGGTGCCAGTTTTGCTCTTTCATCATTGGTTGAGCGCCTCCAGAACATGGATTTGTTGTTCCAATTCTATTATCTGAGTGCTGAGGTAGAGGGTAGAGGTTTGTGCGTCTGACTCATCGGGTGGAGGCACCCATTCTGCAATGGATTTGAGACATGTACCATCATTACTGAGATAAAAATGATCTTGGATGTCCAGTGTCTACATCAAGTCAACAAAAGCTTCTGTGCCAGGAATTTCCGTGGCACCGAGGGTTTCATAATCTGCCATGTATATTGTAGCATGGTCTTCAGTACCCTACACTTTTAATTTCTCAGGGGCTTCAGTACCCTGTTTCTCCAACTCATCAGGGGTTTTGACACCATGTTCATCCAATTCATTGTGGCCTTTACCCTGTTCATCCAAATCATCAGCAAGGGCTTGAGGCTCATGCTCATAAAAATTGTTAAGGGGATCTTCATACTACACCACATCATCTTTTGGCCCCTCTGGTGGGTCCTCACTTGTACTCGGGGTTGATTTATTTCACCTCAATTTTTGAACGAAGTACAACAAAAGGATGTCATCTTCTCTTTCTTCCTGCTCTTCTCTTACCATAGTGTGGGTTGTCGCGTCTGCAAGGATTAAGAGATTGTGATATTCAGGGGAAGCTTGAGGTGACTCATCTATAAGAATCAGGGAGCTCAACCGAGAAGAAACCTTCTTCTTGGTCGAGGTCCTGGTCACCCTCCTTTTTTCCGAGGATAGGGTTCCTTAATCAACCTTATCCTCTGCCTGTACTTGCCGACCTTTCTTTTTCTTGGCAGCGGTAGGGGTTTCTACCTTCCGCTTCTTGCTTGCACTCATCTAGGTAGACTTTTCTGCACTCTTCCTAGTATATTTTCTCATGCGAAATTCCTTTAAAAAAATTTCCCAGACTATATCCTTAGCCTCCAATTTGTTCTTTACCAAGATCGCAATAAGCCCATGGTGGTAAAGTCTATACTCGGCCTGGCTTGCATTCCCATTCTGCACTCCTTTTTCAATCTTCTCCAAACTCCAGAGCAGATAATACGGAGAATTAATGTCCTTTCCAAACTCAAAATGCAGCAACAATCGAAAGTGATACAAAAATATAAGGGAATATTGTCCCTCACAGGTCAGGAACTTGTGTAAAATGTAGAGAAGGTCTCGCCACTTACCAAGCAGGGCACTGCATGGAATTTCCTTCTTCCAATCGACCTTCAATTTTCTATCAACCATGAACTGGAGCCACCTCTTCTTTTCATCCTTTCCTTCTTAAACCATTTTCCCCTATGTTGGAAAGTCTCATGGCTTGCGCTATGGACTCCTCAGTAACTTTGAACGCCAAGGAGATGACCTTAACTCAGCCATCCTCGAATGTTTTCACGAACTGCAGGGCCATGACCATATCATACCCATCAAACATCAGCAAGACCAAGAGGAATCTCGATTCTTGCAATAGTGCAATATTGTTCCTGTACTCTATGGTCTATTCAATTTCCTTCAAGGATGCCCCCTCACTTCTCACGGGTGCCATCCTACTCTTTTTATCCTCAATTAGCTATCACAGTATTAGAATGACTTGACATGGTAAAGAGGCAAAGATCTATTGAGAATTTTATGGCAGAGACCTAGCCATCCATCGCCCAATTAATTCTATCTGTCCAATCACCGTTAATCATTACAAATGCCCCTTTGAAATGGACGCTGACAGGTACCATTCTCCCATAGGTGAGCGAGAATAATTGGCAGAAGCGGAGGCTTTTACGGTGGCGGTGTAACGGTAAAATGATCAGGTTATGAGGTAATGGTTATGATGAATGAGTTATGGAATGCATTTTCGGAAGGTGTAATCATAGGGTTTCGGACAATCTATACTATTCCACATTATCTCCATGATCCAGTTAAGATGTGTTTTGGCATTCATTAAAAAGATTATATTTCTGAACCCAAACATCTTGTACTTTAATAATTTCTTCCTAAATAATAAATAATAATGCAAAGTAATAATCAAAATGGAAATAATATATGCTATGATCTATCATCGTAATCCTTTAGCTAGAGGAAAAATAATTTTCAATAATAATTTGACATTAAGTGCTCCTGTATTGTGTTAAGCAGTTTCTTACACTGTGTATTTACAGTCAGGCGTGTGCTTGCACTGCAACATGCCAACACTAATCTGCTTGCATCGATTATGCACATACATGTACTAAGGATGTTGAAGAAAGGAGGAACACAAAAATTCTGTAGAACTCAGTTCTTTGGTTGCACTGAAAATTATTTTATATGAATGTACAACATGTTTTTATTCACCATTTCTTTGGTGTTTCATGAGCATGCCTTTCTGATCTGAATGCATCAAATCCTACAATGTATCCATGAGGGAGCAAAGAAGTTGGAAAGGGAATTTTTTTTAGAATGGGAAGGAACATTATGACAGGGTTTCCAAGAACAATACCACTGAAAGGGATAAATGTAAATGGGATTGGGAAAAAAAATCAGGGAGAAAGAGGGATTTCACGAAATCGGATGGGATAGATATTAGAAGAAAAAGGGAAGGTAATCATTATGTGACTAAGAAAATAAAACAATGGAAAATTACAAAATAAGAAATAGAAGAAGGGCAGAATTTTACCTATAAAATCTTCCTGTAATGGTGCCAAAAAAGTAAATACAGCAAGAATTAAGCGTTACTTGAGTAAAAATCTCCATGCTAGTTATCCCAACCTTGAGTAAGGGCTTGGTTCATCAAACTTGATTATTCTTGGTGACAGCTAGCCTATATAAAGATCAAGCAACATTCCCTTTTATTGAAATTTTGATCTCCCTGCTAGCAAGCTGGTTTTCAAGTTGATCCTTCTAATCATGTGAATAAATTGATTTTCATAATTCCCGGAAAAATATATATATATATTTTTCATTTTTGTCATTTTTTTATTTCATTTTTATTTATTAATTTTTTTTAAGGAAAATAAAATATCATGTCTTCAACAGGTTGGTGTTACCACCTACCATTTCCTTCCCAAATTGTTGTTGGAATTCTTGTCTAAAATCTTTCTTCTCAAGGGGCTGAAAATATAACTTTAATCTATGCCCATTTACAAAGAATATTGAATTTCGTCCATCAATATTTTTGATCTCTTCTGCACCATTATCGAATACTCTCACCACCTCGTAAGGCCCCATCCAGTGTGTAAGGAATTTCCCTTTGAAATATTTGAATCTAGAAATCATAAAGGAGCACCCAATCACCTGGTTGGAACTGCTTCTTTTGAATAGACTTGTCATGCCACCTCTTGCACTGTTGTTGGATTAATATGTTATTCTGAAAAACATCCCTTCAGAATTCATCTAACTCGTTCAATTAGAGGAGACATTGTTGTTGTGCTTCAGAGAGATCAAGTCCCAATTGGTCTGCAATCCTAAAGGTCTTAATCTAGAATTCTATCGGAAACATGACTTTTTTTTCGTATACTAGTACTCATATGGTGTGTGTCTTGTGTTTTTCCTCCAAGTGGTTCGGTATTCCCACAAGGCTTTCAGAAATCTATTAGCCCAATCCTTTTGATGCATATTGACTGTCTTTGTTGGATGGACTCGATCACCTTATTTGTGGACTCCACCTGACCATTTTCTTGCAGGTGATATGGTGTACATTTCCTGTGCCAGATATTGTATTTCTCCATCACACATTGTACCAGATTAGAAATAAATTGTGGACCATTGTCAGAAAAAATTTCTCTAGGCACGCCAAATCTAGTAAAGATTTCAGTAAAAATAAAATCAACAAGAACTTTTTCTGTGGCAAAGGATACAGCTTTAGCTTCTACCCATTTTGTAACAAAATCTATACAAACCAAAATATTATTTTTATTTAATGATGTTGGATTTATTGGTCCTACAAAATCAATCGCCCATTTTTCAAAAGGCTCAATCATAACTTGAGGACATAAAGGAATTTCATTGGTTTGACTAGGCTAGCCTACTCCCTGACATCTATCACACCGCTTGACATATTGTTTGGCATCCCTGAACAAGGATGGCCACAAATAGCCAGCGCGTAATATTTTATATGCAGTCCAATTATCAACGAAGTCACCTCCACAAGGTTCATCATGAGAATATTTTAGGATATCAAGAACTTATTCCTCTCTTACACATTTACAGATAATGAGATATGGTCTAGTGTAAAAGAGGTCTCCTTGAACCCAGGAATATGCGAAACTTTTCTAAATAATATTCCTCTTTTCTCGGGCGGATAAGTGGGGTGGTGTTTTTCCAATGAATAAATAGTTAGCTATGTCACGTATCCTCTCTCATGGGCCCTCTCCAACCCTTGGGTCGAATTATCATTGCACATTATAGGTTTGGAAATTAGGCTGAATGGTGAATATCTATCTATATATATATATATATATATATATATATATATATATATATATATATATATTATAATGTGCGGCAACCCTCTTTTTGACGGAGTTAAACTAAATGTGGAGGAGGAGTTAACGAAATGGTGGAGAAGTGCCACATATAATTATGATGACAAACTGGCAGAGTTACCAAAGTCCATTTAAACAAAATTTTATATCGCAGAGTGGCGGTCAAACCCATGACCTTCCTCCCGCCAGCCGCACGCCTTACCGACTCTTCTGCTCAGTGGTTCTTAATGACTATGTTCGCCATTACGTTTTATGGCTTACAAATCTGATGGATGGGGGTTGTAGAGGGCCAGCCCCCTCACCATATTATCGCGATTCGAAGACCAAGATCTAAGACAAATGCAAAACCGACGGGAAATTTTCATTAATGACGTTTAATTAACGTTAATATGTGTTTAACCCATGATAAGCCATGACTAGCGCCAAGAAGCGCTTATCCATTTTAAAACGCGCTCATCTGACCACTAATTTTGGATTAACACTAAGATAATCTCGGGATTATGTCGGCGGAAAATTTGGAGGTGGCACCAATATTTGTGGTATTGCTAAATTTAGAAATCTAACTATCATTCTCTCCACTTTTGGAGGAGAATTTGGGGCAAAAACAGTTTTGGTTAGAACTCACTCAATTTTTGACCAAACTGAGCTCAATAAAAGTCATTCCTGGCTAATTGGCATACTTGGAACTCAATGGAGAAGGTTTCAGAGGCATAAAAGGTGATTTAAAGGTGTTTTAGTACATTTGAATATTTTTTAAGGCCACGGCCAATAGGTGTTGGGGTCATTACCAAAGCATCGAGAGTCCAGATACAACAAAAAAATAGTCATTTTTTGGAGATTATGATGTTATAAACTCATTGGAACATGTTACAAGAGGTTTTGAAGCTTGTAACAGAAATTTTAGCATACTTGAAGCTAATACAAAGGTCACACTATGAAGCTGGACCAAGAAGATGTCGCCCAGGAGGGGTGAACTCCTTTATCAAAATTCTCTGTGTTAAGCTCTGTTATATGTGATTTTTATGTTTACTATTGCTTCTATTATGTCATTTAAAATTATGCTTTTCAAAATTATGAAAAACTCATAATTTCACTAAGTACATTGTTTACCAATCACATGCTCTTAAACAAACTCATGAAGGATAATTAAAACAATGCAAAGAAATGTTTATATCTAAAATGAAACTAGCACAACATTAACTAGAAAGTGATTTTAGATCAATTGCTCAACTTTGTTTTGCTCTCATTTATAAATTCATGGTGGTCAAGGAATTAACCCATTTCGATTGGGTTGGCTAGCTGGTCAACCAACAAAATGTAGTTTTGTATGTTGATGGGTAAAAAGGTGGATTTGGGTTACAATTTTGTGAGAATCGGGGGCGGAAAGCTTTTTTTCTCAAAAATTCTGCTGAAATTTTATAAAAGTTCGGCCGAATTTTCTGAGAGTTGGGCCGAAGATTAGAAATTAGTTTGACCGAACTCATTCCTTCATCTACATTGGTAGCGTACTGATGGCGTGGGAAAATATATTTTTTGTCGTAGATGGGAAAACTAGAAAAAAAAGTTCGGCCGAACTAATAGTTTGGCCAAACTATTAGTTCAACTGAACTTTTAAAATATTTTGGTCAAACTTGTTCTTATAAATATATCGGTCTGCAAACCTTAACAGGTTTCGGGCATATTACCATTGTTTGTTTGTTGTCGCACATCTATCAAACTCACGTCTCTCTGTCTCGCGTTTGTGTGTTTGTAGGGGCGACGAGGTGCGGTGTTGCTTTCTTGCGTCACGACGACGAGGTGAGGTGTTTCTCTATTTTTTTTGTAATTTTTTTTTTTTAATTTTAAATTTTTTTTTTTGTAGGGAATTTGGTTTGCATCCTCCACGACATCTTCAGTGATATCCTGGCTCGTCTTCTTATTGTAACTTCTTCCTCTTTTCGTCTAATAATTCCAGGTATGCTATCCTTCTCCTTCGTCATTTAATTTGTAGTTTTATGAAGGTTTTGTTTCGGGGCCCAGCCTCTGTAGTTCCTCTATCTCTATCTCTGTGTCTAGTTCCTCTATCTCTATGTGTGTATCTGGCTTACAGATTACAGATTACCATGTTAGTCATCAGTCATTTTTGCTATTTTTTAGATGATTAAATGCTTGTCCTGGATTTCTAAAAACAAGATTCATGAATATTGTGAGTTTTATAAATATCACTGCCTTCATTATCCTTAGGATAAATTTACACTATTTCACTATTCTATCATGTCATGGTCAGCGTACCACTCCTAGAAGACTCCTCATGGGCTCATGTCAGTCATATTTATCCTATTTTCACACCCATAACCTCAATACTTTGTTTTTCCTTGGCCTCACCCCTCCACTTGCCACTTAGGATCACCAACCAGCTTACTCCTTATGTTTCCTAGATGCCTCAAGCATTGATGGTCTCAAAACCATCTCTGAAGGGTCTTTAGATAAATTAAGTACATTATATTTTGAATCTTCAATACATCAAATTGACAAAAACTAAGTTTTTCACAGTTGAGGACCCCAAGTCAAGATTTCAGTCAAAAGCCAAGTCCAAGGAGTTGTCCACTAGGTCACTAGGGTTTCATAGGTTGTAGGGTTATCTTTGGTATTATAAATCACTGCTCTTCATGTGCTAAGAGTTTACTTAGATGTAAAATAAGGTCAACACCTATTTTTCCAAGTTAGATAAAGAAATTCTCCAAGGAAGACCTCCTTAATCAAGTACAAATTCTGCAAAGGACAACTGTTCATTTTGACATTTCTACAGGAGTGTCAAGGTAACTATCAGCAGGAAAATTGGTAAGGTAAGAGGACTGCTCCTCATTAGAAGATATACTCAAGAAAATGGAAGAGGAATAAGCCTTTGTTCAAGAAAAATCAGGGTTTCTAGGCACTAATTGGACCAGCAGTATGCCAAGAAAAGATCAATGCATCAAATCACAAGGACAGAGGCACACCAGTACAGCCAAGCAAGAATTGAAGTTTTGTAGAAATTATAAATGAATAAGGGAAAAAGGTGAGGTGAAATGGACATAAATGAATGAACTTGAAAGGGCTATAGAGAACTTAGAAGACAACACTAATGATTATTCTCTAACAGCCCAAAAACCTAAGGTTTTGGAAAGATAGGCAAAGAGGGTGAAATGAAGATTATGCACGTCCATGATGACACCAGAGAGAGAGTCTAAAGAGGCTGTTGAAGGTGACTTCTAGGGTTTTCTAATGTAAAGTGTTTCACTGCCTCAAAGGGAAAGAATGCAAAGAGTATTAGTGTAAGGAAGGTCAAGCTCCCATTTTCAGTCATTTACACTTAATGATTAAAGGAATAAAAACATAGGGTTGAGCTCTAAGAAAGAAAGCCAAGTTGAGCATGAAGTTACTGTTATGTGACTGAAAGTGTCAAACTCCAAGAAATGTCAAGAAAGGGAAAAATCAGTATGCCATGGCACCTACAACAAATCATAAGTGGCCAAAAGAGGATATAGCATACAGGAGTGTGAAAACTATGGTGCTGGCTAAACATGGCAAGTTTATCATGCCCAAAGATCAGTAAACAAGGGAAAAAACCATGTTCTTAATTCACCTACACTCAGAAAGGTAAAAAGGAGTAAAACATGATTACAACCTCATCAACACAAGCAACGAAATGTTTTGACAGTGCTAAGAAAGCTGCCACCAAAGGAAAAAGAGCCACTTAAATTTTTTTCAATTCACCAACACAACAAATGTCAAAAAGTTAGTGAAAGTTACAAAAAACTGAAAACATTAGCAAAGTTGGTTGCTGATTTAAATTTATTTCCATAAAGATATAAAGGATCATTTTTCTCTTCTCCCATCTCATTTTTCATTTGAAAAGACAGTCAGAGCATTCAAGAAGAAAATTTATGTGTTTTAGTGAGAATTCGGGTAAAGTTGTCTAGCACTACGTTTTCAAGCAGGCGCTACGCTTACAACACCCAACACTGCGCGTAGGGGAGATTTCACAGTGTAATTTTACCCTGTGCTATGCTTACATGTGAACGCACTATGTGTTCAAGAGGGCGCTACTCATTCCCCCAGGAGGAGCCCGACAGGCACAAGAGGCATACAGCGCTGCGCTCAGGGAGCCCGATAGGCCTGCACACGGGTAGCGCTGCGCTTAGGGAGCCCAATAGGCCTGCACACGGGCAGAGCTACACCCAGGAGGAGCTTGGCCCACCCAGAAAGTGCTCGGCGCTACGCTTAGAGAGGCCTGACAAGCCTAGACACGTTCAGCGCTGCGCTTAGGAGACCCGACAGGCCTACACGAGGGCAGGCACTGCACTCAGAAGGCCTGACACCTGACATTGCATTCAGGCACTGCGCTCAGAAGGCTTTACACCTGACATTGCATTCAGGCACTACGCCTAGGCCAGAAACCTTCTCCCACTTGCAAAATTGCCAAAAAACACAAGGGAGCACCTCCAATATGCCTTCAAGGACCTGTGAAGAAGCTAAGAATTGGTAGGTGGCTACTTTTCCTTTCCCTCCAAGTGGTTTTTTTGATTTAATGGTTAAAGGAAATTAATCAAACCCTAGTGAATATAAACCCTAAGTCCTCACGGCAAACACTTTGTTATGACCTCCAAGCAATAAATTATCAGTTAAGGGGGGTGTGAATTAGGGTAACTGTAGTGAGTTTAGGTTATCCCTTCATCAAAGCTCAAAGGAAATTAATCATAAACCCATACCTCCATCTCAATTATTTACAAGAACTTCCCTCACCGTATTTTCATTTCACTCCTCCTACCAAGTTCCACAAGCAGGCCTAAGGTTGTTTAAAGGCAACACTAGTCACCATGTCAGGAGAAGAAGGGAGTGTCAGCGGTGAAGGAGGCCAAGTGCCTATGAGGCAAAAGCATAAGAGTGGGAAGGTTAAAAAATTTGAACCCCAAGACAATGTGGATATTACTACCTCTCCCATGATTCTCACATGCTTTCAAAATGTAGGGTGTTTGTAATGATCCCTTTTTAAGAAATTCAACAAGGTGCTCAACAGAAACGCTGTATAAGTAAAATTGTGCCAAAATAACACATATCGGGACTTGGTTCCCCTTATTAATGCCATATGAGACTTATATATGGAGTTTCATAAAAAAAAAATTAGTTTAGATTGATTAAACAGATCTCCCAAAAGCTTGACTAGCTAAAAAGCACCCAAAGAGGAAGGCTACAACAAAATGCAAGCACTGCTTCAGGAATTGCGCAGTTTTAGCAGATGTTCAGAGGAGATCAGCAACGAGACTTATATTTCAGTTATACAGTAGAAAATCAACATTATGATAAATCCCTTTCATTATACAGTAGAATGCATGAGTCAATACAACAATAAATCTTCAGAAAAGAGAGCAGGAACACATGTATATTTGCAGAAATGCTTCAACAATGTTATTTTTGAGGCATTTCAGCAGCTGGAAGTTACAACTAAGATCTAGGATATATTTGTGGATGAAACATCAGATCTATATCAGATCTGGAAACTATATAGCTTTCTCTTCAAGATCCACTTGGAATTTTGTCAAAAGCATGCATGAATAAGAGTAGATTTGAGAAACAAGCTGCAGATCTGGAAACTATTGCAGTAAATTTCTGAATATAACATTTCATTACAATGGATCAGATCTAAACAAAACATAGATCAGCAAGCTAATCCATGGATCACCAAGTGGAAGGCAAAGCCTAGCACAAGAGATCTCTGATCTAAATTATGAGCAAGACACCCTTCAAACCCTCATACAGAAATAACACAGTTTACTCAATGGGACAATGTTGTAGCTCAAATGATGTTAAGTCCCTATATTAATAGTGTAGCCCCTTATTATGTTAGTGTAGCCCCCCTTATTTTTATTATTGTACCCTTGTAACCCCATTTTGTTATTATTGTGCCCTTAAATTATTATTGTTAGGTCGGCTAGGATTACATTGTGGCCCACTAGGATTACATTATGGCCCCATGGACTCCTATATATAGAAAGGAGGTTTTGTAAATTGTATCATCCAAGAATTGTTCATTTATGTAATGTATTGGAGGTTGCCCCCTTGAAGTTGCTCATTTCTAAGGCGTTGATATCTCTTTTCTTCTCTTTTTGGAGCTGGTTACACAACATTTGGTATCAGAGCTTTGGATTCTAGGGTTTCACTGCTCCAAACAGGTCATCGTGGCATTTTCGCTATAACTTTTTTTCTACGAAGCTTCAGAAGCTGAAATTTTGAGGGTGCGAAGCTGAAATCTTGAGGAAGGTTGTCTAAAAATTTCAGATCTTGGTTCGCAATATTTGAGGAGATATCATCTGTGGAAGTTAGGTATTTTTTCAGGCTCATAAACAGGTCATCGTGGAATTTGCGCTATAAATTTGTTTTTACGAAGGGTCAGAGTCTGAAATTCATATGGTGCGAAGCTGAAATCCTGAGGAAATTTGTCAAAAAATTTCAGAACTTGGTTCGCAATATTTTTGGAGATATGATCTGTGGAAGGTAGTGCTTTTTCAGGCTCCTAAATTTCATCTCAAAGAGGTGATCGTGGGAAAAGTTCAATAAATCTCTCTCTGGGCATCGGATTGGAGTGCCGTAAACAGTTGTCACAAGCACACAGACTTTAGTTTCTTGGCTATCAATTTCAGAGACAGAGGATGAAACACTGACACGTGGAAAATCCTACAAGTTTTCTCTACTGAACCAGTCCATAATTAGGTCATTGTGGGAGATTGGACACAACTTTGTCTTGGAGAATCCAAATCAGGTCATACCTGTGGCATTAAAAATAAAATTCATAGGGCTACTACAGTGCTGAATTTCAGATATTGAAGATCTACAATCACAGAGATAATACAATTTCAATATCGAGCTCCTCAAAGCAAGAAAAAGGTGTGTATTTTTTTCAAATTGCACAAGTCTTGTTTGAATAATCAAGTTAAATTGATCCCAAGGGCATATTGTAGAATATATATTAGTATTGGATTCTAAAATGGCCCCTAAAAATAATTCAACACCCATTAAGCCCTCAGAAATATATACTATGATGCATGAAGTGGAAGAATTGCAGTATGAGATATCAAAATTACGGTACCAAGTGCAACAAATTTCGATCTTACGAAGAGCAACCGAAGCTGACATAGATGGCTTAAAAGAAGAAATGGAGGCTAAGTTGGATGGTTTGAAGGATAAAATAATAGCTAATATGGATGATAAATTAGTGGAAAATGACATCAAGCATCAACGACAAGTTCTCCAACTCTCAAAGGATAACCTAACTTTGGTGCAGAATCTAATGAAACAACAGGAATATCAACATCACATCGAAAGAAGTTCTGAAGCGGTCACAAAAACAAGAACTCGACAAGTACGATCAATTTCAGAGTATCTCAGCAAGTGGAAGAACTTTCCTATAGAATATTTCACATGGGATGATGAGAATTTTATACAGAAGCATCAAGAAATAATCAAGCGTTGAGGACAACACTTGTTTGAAGGAGAGGGGCATGTTAAGTCCCTATATTAATAGTGTAGTCCCTTATTATGTTAGTGTAGCCCCCCCTTATTGTTATTATTGTACCCTTGTAACCCCCATTTTGTTATTATTGTGCCCTTAAATTATTATTGTTAGGTCGGCTAGGATTACATTGTGGCCTACTAGGATTACATTATGGCCCCATGGACTCCTATATATAGAAAGGAGGTTTTGTAAATTGTATCATCCAAGAATTGTTCATTCATGTAATGTATTGGAGGTTGCCCCCTCGAAGTGGCTCATTTCTAAGGCGTGAATATCTCTTTTCTTCTCTCTTTGGAGCTGGTTACACAACAAATGACATAGAAAACTACTGTAAAATTGTAGATTTGAAGTACAATAAGTAGAGACACTCTTTCAGGAGGTTAAAGAACACCTTCCATGAGAAGAGGCTCCCAAAAATACATTAGATCTCTGCAGATCTAGACTCCTACTTGCTGCAGCTCACAAGACAGCTTAGCCCTCAAGATGAGCAGCGCTGTAATGTAAGATGGAGCTTTTCCTTAAGCCTAATAGTGGTTAGATTCAACAAAATTTCCTCCTTGAATCCTCAAAGGAAGAGGTGAAATCCCTGCATAGGAATTCTAGATCCAATCCTCCACTAAAAAGTAGAGAATGGTATTTGTCTAAGCAGACAAATACTCAAAAATATGATCAATCAAAAACCTTCTCTTGTTGCCCTCCCTCTCCTTTTATAAGTTGAGAAATATTTGCAAACCCTAAACCATCTTGATGAGTTAGCCCTTTTCACATGAGAGGCTTCCTTCTAGAACTGTGCTGCCCCTTTTGGAGATGCAATGAACCTAGACAACACTGTTGATTTGGTCAAGGTTGACCCAGTCTTTAGCTTAAACCTCTTTCACACCTGCAAGTGAATATGTACATGGCCCTGATTTTTATTTGTTCATATGGGCATTGATTTATTCGTAATTTTTAGGAGTTTTACATGTCCTCCTTTATTCATTTATTCATGAAAAAGAAATTAAAACAAAATTGAATGTTCCTCTTAGCTAAGGCTAAGTGGGAACATTACAGTCCTCCCCTCCAAAATGTTGCTTGTCCTCAACCAACTGATAGGGTAAGAGTTGTAGTTATTCTCCTCCTCCATTGATGGCACCATCAAGGATCTAGCTTTCATCATGGGTCAAGTGCTCATTAAGCCAATACATCAAAAATTGCTCCTCCAAGGCTAACATGATAGGGGCATAGTCCATCCCTTCAGGAGTGTAAAAATCAATAGAAATAAACATGGGTGAAGCAATGTCACATCTAAAACATGTATCATGAAGTACAAGATGAAGTTCCATCCCATGGGGTACATAGACACTGCCCATTTTTTTCCCATACAAACCCATAAACAATACCAATATATCATCTATGTATGGAAGGAAAATCACATATATGCAAACTGAAATTTTCACTTGAGGAGGTGGGTCATGTTAGTCCCCCTATGAAATTCTTGACAAGCAAGCTGGGGGCTATATTATTTTGGAGACCTTCAAGGAATGCATCTCCCCTAAAGACACATCATCCTTGAATGTCTTCTGCCAGCCTCTACTTTGCAGTGAAATCCCCTCTGCTGATTTCCTATCTTAAACCCTCACTGGTTATAAATGTGTGCTCGAAATGGCCTTCATTTACCCCTTATACCCCTGCAAATTATCCCATTTTAACCTATGTGTTCCCTTTGTCAAATTCCCCTCTAATCCCCTGAAACCTCCCAAAGTCCCCTTCAAATTCTACCCATGTCCCTGGTTTAGCCTGATTCGCTATTTATCTTCCTACCGTTGCCCTTATAAGGCTTCAAAATGCACTGAAAAGGCTTAAAAACCCACTCTGAACCTTATGTCAGGCCTAGCCCCATGCTCCTTTACCTTCCACAAAACCCTGCGCTTCAGTAGAAAACATAAAGAGGTAGTTTGACAAAAGAGCCAAAGCTTCAGATTTCAAAGTTGGGGACAAGGTTCTGAAATGGGATTCAAGGAGAGAGGACAAAGGTAAACATGGCAAGTTTGATAGTTTGTGGCAAGGTCCATATATTATCCAAGCCACTGTGGGTCCTAATGCATTTTTCTTACAAGAACTTAATGGTACAGGGTTGTTTGGGGGTCCTGTCAATGGCAGGATGCTCAAGCATTACTTCTGCTAAATTTCAGTTTCCAGTTTCCATTTCATTGTACATACCATTGCAGTGTTTTCGTTCTTTTAAAATAAAAAAATAAAAAAAGAGGTTCAAACATGATCGAAATCTGAGCCAAAGGGAGCAGAATAGCTGGTCCTAATATGCTCAAAATCTAGACCAGCAGTGAAAAGAAGAATCAACTCTAACATGCCCAAATCCAGAGCTGAAAGGAAGAAAAAGAAGTGACTCTAACAAGCTCAAAACTTGAGCCACGAAAATAAGAAGGATGTTGCAAGTTTCATATTTTAAGCCTTCACAGTTTTGTTTTCTGCAAAATTCTATCCATGTGCAACTGTTTTTATGCCTTGGATCCACAACAAGTCAGACATTTTAATCCTGGCTTGGTTGTTTTGAATTTCCTGTCTTAGAATGTAGGAGAAGAAACCTGTTGGACAGTTTAATCCCAACAGGTAGTAGATTAGGTAGAGAAACATATGAGGCCAACAGTCTAATCTGGCCTCACGGAGAAATAAGGGTAGATTTAGAATAGGTTTTTTTTCTATTTAGAAATAAAAGGTAAAGGGTCTTCTAGCTCAAATGCACCCTAAAAGGAGAAAAAATGCTAGGATTGTAGTGTGGGTAGGTAGACTGGTTGGGAAAGTTTTCCTGCTAATGTTTTTATCATATTGTGGTAGCTGAAAAGCAGAGAAAGAAAGGGATGTGCCAAGCAGTAGGCAACTGGCCTACTCCAAAGATCATTTCTGGTTTCTTGACTCCTTCAAGAAGAAGCCATCCCCATGTGGAGCCACTATTAGCCCCCCTATGAAATTCTTGGCAAGCAAGCTGGGGGCTAGTTTGATTTGGAGCCTTCAAGAAATGCCTTTTCCTGAAAACCCATCATCCTTGAAGTCTCTTAATTTTGTGCCTAAAATAGTTTCCCCCTGCTAATCCATTTCTCAAAGGGCTTGTTTTCCCCCTTATACCCCTGCAAATTATCCCATTTTAACCTATGTGTTCCCTTTGTCGGATTCCCCTCTAATCCCCTGAAACCTCCCAAAGCCCCCCTTCAAATTCTACCCATGTCCCTGGTTTAGCCTGATTCTCTATTTATCTTCCTATCGTTACCCTTATAAGGCTTCAAAATGTATTGAAAAGGCTTAAAAACCCACTCTAAACCTTATGTTAGGCCTAGCCCCTCTCCTGATAGCCCCGCTCTCCTTTACCTTCCACAAAACCCTGCGCTGTAACCATCCGCCAGTCTAAACGGTGCTTGTTCCCCCATTTCCTATCGGGCGCGATGTCTGCTGTTGATCGTGGTTGATCAGACGGTGAACGTTAAACCCGATACCCCCCTGGCCTATCCGCTCATTTTCCTCATCGTGCCATCGCCATCCATTTCCACAAAGATCTGACGGCCCACAGTGCGTTCAATGCCGGTGGTCCCCATACGAATATTCCAAACCCGCCGATTTCCTTCGCACTGCTTATGCATGGTAGGCGGTTTCTCTCCAACGCCTAGCGATTCCATTCACCGTCTGACATGTGTCCTTGTGTACAATTTCCAAACCGCCATCTCCGCCCGTTAACTCCATCCATCGCGCGTTATTGTCCGGACACGGATGCCTAGCGAAATTGCCATAGACCATCTGATCTGGAGCAGGCCATCCAACGACTATCGCTCGGCCAAGATGCACGAAGTTTAATGTAATTGCACACGCGATAGCTCATGCCATGGCCCGCCGTCCGTCGTCCTCCGCCATTGATCCCTCCACGATCGACGGTCCCGATTTGTTCGCTCGTCGCTGACTTTTCCACCATCGTCGGGTTCCGCCATGTCATCTATTCATGAAAGTGAAGATATGCTAAACATAGGCGCTTTTGACACTGCAGAAACAGAGCATGGCAGTTTTAAAGGTCCTGTTAGTGATAAAAGCATGAAGGATGTTGAAAATTTTGATTGAAAGGACAACCAATAGAAAAGTATGGAGGATATACTCATGGAAAAAATCCATGAAGAAGGAGATAGTCCTGAGGTTGTCAATGATCAAATTTTGCAAGCAAAATTTATAGCACCTTTCACCATCACTTATCAGAGAGGAAGGAGACATGTCTTTGTTGCCTCCAAAAGGCAAGGGGCCATGCTCTCCTCCTAAAAATCAATGAAGTACAAAGGTAAAAAATCAGTGAAGAACAAATATACAAAACCAATGAAGGAGACCTAGGACTACGGGTCTTAGGAAAGCTTTGGAAAAATAGAGAGAGGAAGAATCAGCCCAAGCACAACAATTTCCCCTCACTAAACTCCTTGCCATGGAAATTGAGCATAATATAGAATCATGGCTCGAAAGGGCCAATATACATTTAGAGGCCAAACTAGAGAAGGCCAACAAATACTTGAGCTTACAAAGGAGGATGAGCGAGCACTACAAACAGAGAAATCACTTTGCAAGACAAAAGCTCAAAACTACCCAAAATGAGGGCCCGACAACAAATGATGAGAAATACCAAGCTAGGCTTGGTATTTTGGCTCAAGCTCACTACAGGTCTTCAAGGACCCTTGAGGCACCTACATACCAAATTTGAGGAAAATTGAACAAGTTTTTGTTTTTTGCAAAATTTCAAGCCTAAGAAAGCAACACCCCCTATGCTGCGATTTTTCCTAGGGAATTTTTAGAGGGATCGGCTTACATTTTCTCATTTCCCATCATGAGAGGAGAATGCTCACCAAATTTCAGCTCAATTGGAGTTGTTTTGGTCCCCCAAAAGGGTCAAACACACTCATTTTTCCACCTTTCTGCCCTCTTTTCTGAACAGGTGTTGGGCTCCTGGAATCCTTGGATTTTTCCACTTTTTGGGAAACTTGTAGAGGCCATATTGATGAAAAACAGGTATATTTTGAAAGTATACATCCACATATTTCCAATGGGCCATCATGGAGCGCTTTCTGACATCGGGAAGACCTCCAAAAATCTGTTGCAAAAGACCTTTTTTGGTGCTGCCCTCCTGGAAAATTTTCAATTTTTTGAGACATTATGCTGCGTTCCTATGTGTAACTGAGAAAATGTGCATTAGGTGAGTTTCATCATGTATGTAAAAGCCTAAAATTAAATATTTTTTCTATTTTATTCTGGAAAATATATTTTGGAAGATATTTTGTGCCTTGGACCTTGTAGGGCCTCAAGGACAAGTTAGGATATTTGTTTTTGGCCAATAGGCTTCTAGATGCTCTAGTGAGCTCTCTTCCTCCTTGCTTGTTATATAAGCCATGAGGACTCATTGTAAAGAGTTGGGACTTTATGTGTTATAGAGAAATACATGGTTTATGAGCTTGGAGAAGATATTTGGTTTTATGAAGTGAATGAATGGCTTGTGTGGCTTGATGTTGGAGAAACTTGCTTGCAGGATTCCATAGCTTGGTGAATGGTGATGTTTTTCTAACTTGTTAGTGTTTTCTTTTCCTCATTTTGTTTTAGTCTGCTTGTTTTATATATATCAAAAAATTATAGGTTGAGATATGCTCATGGAAGCACCTCAAACCTCCTATTTGCTATAGTTTTGATGTTTTCTTCTTTTAGGTCATCTTAAGGAATTCTTGACTGCTCCTTAGGCCCACTAAAACTTGTTCTTTGTTTCATGAATGATTAGTATGTTAGCTTATAAATATGATTCATGGTATGCCATGATTATTGAAAAATTTTAAAAACTTATTGTGAAGCTTTTCTATGGAATACTGATTGATTAGGTTAATACAAAGAGCTCTTTTTTCGATCTTTCCCTTTTCCCATACTCATCAACTTGTTTCAGAGTTCCTGATAGTTTGATATATGCTATTTAGGAGTTACGTCTCAATATATTGAATTGTTTGTTTATATTATGTGTTTTTTCAAAAAGCTGAATATGAATTTCTAAAGTTAGGAGTTCTAATGCTTCTATGTATCACCGGAATGTTCATCTTACATGTTTATCAGTTTGAGTATTGTTCATAGAGATTAATGGTTTTCCCTATCTCATGAGTTATTGCTTTCAGAATATATATGTTTAAGACCTCTCATTTTTTCCCAAACTTAATGTTCACCTTATACATCACATAAAGGATCCATTAACCTTGCTAAATCGGCCCTGCAATATACTCTGATTCATCATTTCGACACCCTTGACTTCATTTGACCCCATAGCCCTATTGATTTGATATTCTCTCATTCCACCTATCCTACTTGATCATCTTACCCCAACCCAAAAAAAACAAACAAATTACACTTAACAACTAGCCTAAAATCAATCATCCGAAGTGAACAAGCTCACATCCTTCGCACAATAGAGAGAGCCCTCTCTGAGTCCAGGAAGGCTAGGTCCTAGGACTCCAAACACTGGTCTGATGTTACCTTGTCATTTGGTTAGATAATCTACCAAATGATGGGACAATAACATCAATGTTGGCTTCTCGCAGCTTCAAAGGCTTAGTGACATCAACGATCTGCAGTGGGGGTCTAGCAACTGTGCGCTCTCTCTCTGACTCTGGGATAGAAATATTTCGCATGTCTTCATCACATTCCTCCATTAACAGATTGTGACAGTTGACAATATCATGCATCTTCGTCTCCTACGTTGGTACCCCATGTGTTGCACAAGGGCATGATTCATCAAATACTAAGGCATCTATATCCTGCAGAGTTTCGTCAAGTGCCTTCGTTCCACCTCCCAAACTGAATTTCCCTACAAACTCGTCCTTCAGGGTTTTCCAGTGGCGGGTGCGATGGTGTAATTCTGCATCTAAATAAAATGCGGTGGTGATTGGCCCCAAGGCATGAATGAACAGGTGGACCCATTCATCCATAGTTCTCTCGCACCATTCCTCCATCCATGCAAACAAGTTCTCATGCAGGTCCATGTGCTAAGGAAAGTATTTACGCGTAGGTGAACTGGGGGTTCAAACTACAGGACCATCATCTCACAACACTCTTCCCAATCCTGGAATGTTCCTTTATGTGTGTCCCACCATCTCGCAGGGGTTGTGTGCATGGATAGATTAAGGGCCCACATCCTTCACTTCCTTGGGACTTCAGCTTCAAATGTTCGCAAAAACTCCCTAATACTATCAGAGCCATCAAAGTAGGGAAGTTATCTTACCTTTGAGGAGATACACCGGAATTTCTTTGTGATTCTAAGACATCATAGCACAGATACATCATGTAACTGATTCTACCAATTTTCTATCTCCCCGTCGGAGACAGAGAAGCATTCAATGTACTTCTCCCAACAAAAAACATCATCAGTTGTAGGATTGATCCAATTCTCATCCCAAGCGGTTAATTTATAGATGTGATCCACATCCTCTTCTTCGCGCACCAATTCTGTATACCACTCTCCTTCCACAGGGCCTAGTGGGACTATCACCCTCGTACCCTCATTCTCAAAGACCATGCTTCTTTTATTTAGTTTGATAATGCCTCTCATATCTATAGCCCAACCCAGTTCTAGGAGCACAGGATAAGGGTCTGCATCTTCCACAATCTGAATTACTTCAAAGTCGGCGTATACCTTAACTCCTGTGATATCAACCATAATCTTTGACGGCCTCCCTAATGGTATGATATTTTGTTGGTTATCCATGCATAGCTCTATAGTAGACCATTCCAGCTTAGGATCTCTCATCTGCTGCCAAGTTTTCTTGCTTGGGTAGTACGTTCGCATCTGACCCCAAGTCCAAGATAACCTGATCCATTTCATAGTCGCCAATCTGCGCTGTTAGCTGCATTTCCTGACCAATGCATTTCTTATGCTTCTAAAGTTTGTGCACATCCTTAACTTCCATGAGAGGGTTAGTTATTTCTGTGCAGCTATCTATTAGTGCTTGAAAATTTTCTACTGCCTTCTAGTTGTGTAGAAGATTCATACAGGCCTGTAGAAATGGTTTAACTTTATCATCCATTCTTAGGGTTGTTGGAGCCTTGGAAATAGATGCCTTATCCGTAGTAAAGTATTTGCAAGCTGTGAAGAAGGTTTATTTCTCCTTCTGTAGGTCCACGCTTTCCTTCTTGATAGCTGCTTCTCGAATAAGAGACTTAGCTGCGGCCTTCTCCTCAGCTCCCTCAGTAGCCATGCCAATGCACGTTATGACATTAATACTTGGTCCTTCATCACACAATTCCGCCTTAACCCTATGTACATTCTGTGTAGGTTTCTGTTGTTTTTCCTTCATTTTTGCTATCAAGATTGGACAGTCTTCAATCACATGGTCCAATTGTCAACAATATCGGCAAGATTGTCTCGCAGGGTTTGGACAGTCCCTCACAAAGTCCCCTATGTTAGCCACCTATAAAATTTTCCATATCAAATGGTGGCTAAATCTCTTTTAGCCTTTAAAGAAACAATTCATGACCAAATTTTTAGTTCTTAAAGTCTTATGATGATTATTACTCTTTGAGTTAATCTTCACTGATGTTTCCCTTTTATCCTAACAAACCTACTGTTCACCAAGAGAAAAATTGTTTATGAAACCCTATTGTCCATCATTTTCACTCCTCCTTTCACTCATAAACCAATTCCATTGTTCATCCTTTTCCCTTCATAAAATCCTCTAAAAAACCCTTCATCTAACCTCTAAATCATTCCAAAGACCCCTTAAAACCTTATATCTCCCCTTTATTTGGTTTTAAAAATCCTTTTTCCTCTTATCGAAACCCCAAATTAGGCCAAAAACCCATTATTTCGGCCTAAAAACTTCTTTTTGTTTATATAGGGCTTAAGCACCTTTTTTATTATCCCTTAGCCCCTTTTTGCATGTAATCTAGCCTCAAAATCGAGCGCTAAGTTCCTTAGCCCCCCACTCCAGCGCTTAACCCTTTCCGAAGCCTTTATCTCTGTTTATTTCCTCATCCCCGACATTTAAAATTTAAATGAATATCAACCATTGATGTATACAGATCAGCGACCATCGGGTCATCAGGTCTCTTTTCCTCTGCCCATTCACCTGCCTTTCAAAACATTCGTTCTCATTTAATCCTGGCCATCCATCAGGAAGATCTGACGATCAGAGTTAAACCCAAAAAACCCCATCTCCCAACCCTTCTTTCCTTTATTTTTCCACCCCGACAGTTCAATTTTAAAAACAAATCAGGACCATTGATCTCTGCAGATCAACGGCCCTCGGGCCTTCTTACCTTTGCCTGTTCACCGACCCTCCCTTCGCTCCTTTCAAAACTTTCTGCCCCATCTTTAATCTTAGCCGTCCATTTTATGGATCCAACAGATCGGATCTATCCCGACCATTCAAAAAACCCCGAAAACCCACCCACTACACGACAAAATAAACGTAGACCCCATTGAACCCCTCATCCATGCAACTTCCTCCGTCGCATCCATTCCGCACCGTCTGATCCACCTTCGATGATCCGACGACTGATATTGTTAAATCTTTAATTAAACTGAGGGGGGGTGAATTAGTTTAACACATTCAAGAGCTTTTAAAACTTTTTCATCAAGCTTATTTACAACTTAATTTTATGATCAAATTTATATGTGAACAGTCTTAATATGTAGCAGCAATTATTAAGATAATGTGACACCAAACTTATTATGAGAGCAGCAAGTATCAAGTAGATTGGATAGAAAATATCAACACATAGACATCACACACAGAGACAACAGATATAAGTGGAAACCCATAAAGGGAGAAAACCACATCTTATTATTATTGTGATGCAAAGGTAAGCTCCAACTCCCTCTCACCACTGATTTTCTGCAGGCACCAACCTACAGGAGGCTCCAACCTCAGTCAGCTAAAACTGACATCTATCAAGCTTCAACTTGATAGGGAATCTCCAACTTCCTCATTCTATCAAAAGAAAACATTTGTTGATTTACCTTGGATATCTGCTCTGTTCTGTACCTTCTTTTGTGCTGTCCTTCAATCTTCAAATTTGTCTTATAGCATTTCTTTCTACTCCTCCTTCTTATCTTCTCTGCCTCAATTCTTCATACTCTGCATTCTCTAACCTATCTATGCATATCACTATGATATCCTTTATACAGTTTGCCTCATAACTGTTCATATTCTACAGGGAATTCAAAGTGAATAGCCCTAACTCTTCGCCTTCTTCCTCCTTACTTCTTTATCCAGCTCATTCAGAAAACCATAGCAATTTTTACAACTTTCAGTTTTACAGTGTAGTTTTGTTTCCTATGGAGACTTGCCAGTGCATCACAAACAATATAAACCAATTAAAAACATTTACATTTAGTTACAATGTGAATTCCAACTCAACCCATTTAGCCTTTTGGATCACTGTTTGTTGTATTTTCTGCAACTGTCTCTGTATTTTTCCTCTCTGTATGCTTTTCTATTCATTGTTGATGCGTAACTCCTGCATATATTTAACCGCGCTTTTTATATAACGCAATTCAACTCTCGGCGTAATAATAAAGGCATTTGTAATATATAAACTGCCCTTTCTACATAACGCAAATGCCTCAGTGATATAATCATGATAGACCCCTTTAATATATAAAATTCCTTTTATGTTCAACTAATCGATCTTTTCTTGTGCTCTGATGCGATTGCACCTCTTGCGATGGTTTCAATGCGATTGATCGTAATCGGAACTTTCAATGGTATGTTCTAATGTTCTGCTTTACTTTGATGCGATGGTTCACTGTTCACTTGCACTTCACAGCGCTGATGCAATTGGAATTCTCCGATGTGATTAGAAAAGGCCCCACCATGTAATCAAACAACTCATATCCACCGTCCATCCTTCAGCAAATCCAACGGCTATCATCTGTTCGCTCAATCGCAATCGAAACTTTTAGTTTGTTCGTTGCTCTTTCACCTCCGACGCAATGAATCACTCCGATGCACTTTAAGCTAGAACTCAACCAAATATGAATCACCATTTATAACATATCAAGTCCGCAATCGCAATCGGAACTTTTATTAACATGTTCCGCTACCATAATTTTCTTTGATGTGATTCATGAGGGTCCCACCTTATAATACTTTTTTTTTCCAACCCAAACAATAGAGCCTTTTGTTCTTTTAATCTCGCGCATAAGAATATAATACATATGCTTTATATTGTAACCTTGGTCCCTTGTATATAAAGTTAACTCATATATACATATATACATATACATACATATATATATATATATATATATATATATATATATATATATATATATATATATATATATATATACTTCCTGTCGTCTTTTACCTTTCTTTATGTATCCTTCAGCTTGGGTTAAGATTCTTGGAATAAACATGCATTGAACTCTTCTGTTTTACATGGGGTCCCACACTACACATATAATATCCTCCATCAACATTATATTAAGTTTTTGGCTCAGACTTAAACCCAACACTAATATATATAGTTATATAACCTTTCGAGCTCCATAGTTTATTTAACGCTTCCGCTCACAGCATAGACTTAGCCATGTAACATATTAACATTTGGCTATCAAACCACCATCGCATTACATACAATTTCCTATATTTCTCTTGGGCCCACATCTCTCGTTCAGCGCATGTCAAGAATTTAATTCATGTCCACATATTATGCTGGCCCGCTGCACTTTATTAAACCCCATATAATCATATATCTCATTACACATAAAATTCTGGTCCACAACATATTTCAAAGCCTTTGGATCAATACCCAACGTCTTATAAAATCAATACCATTATATTATAATAACGTTCGGCTTGGTTATGAAACCAAGTCTACATGTGATACTTCACGGGCATGTAGCTTACCTTTAGACCATATATTAAACTCAAAACTCCATGTAACTATATTTGGGCCCATAGTATCCCTTTGCATTCACAATATAGTTTATATCAACCCCGAAGCGTATGAAAGACCTTTCAGAATTTATATCACGACTTTGAATTAAAATAACCTTCGGGCCCACAATGCTTTGTTACTTACCTTCCGCCTGTTTATTAACTTTTATAATACACACAATAAACTGAAATTTGCATAATACTTGGCCCCGCAGCTATGAATGTAGGTCCCACAGCATGTTTTACATAATATATGTCAACAAACATTAAAACCATTATAACACCATTAATATATGTCAACAAACATTAAAACCATTATAACACCCTTTGAATGTATAACGAATAAGCCTCATAAGAAATAAGGTTCGGCTTTAAACTTTGGTTTATGTTTCAATTTTCAAAATGCATTTGACTCGGACCCATAGTGCTTTTCCTCAACTAACCTTTTTCATCACACAAGTGTGATCACCGTAGATCTTCCAGCCTTGGAAATTAGACGGACATAGCTAATATCACATTTTTCTTTGGGCAGAGGGTTAACACTCAAAAATTACGCGATGTAAGTGGTATTCAAATACCATCCAAAGACACGTGTCCATCAGCGACATAGATCGTGTTCCAAAAGAGAAATCCACTTACCACTCCCAAATGCACGTGATACTGCTGGTATTTTCAACTCTGGTTTTACAATTTATTCAAGATTCCACTCTTGACTCAAGGTTCCAGTTCTAATGATTCCGCTTCAAATTTTATTTTTCCTCCATTCTTCATCTAAATATACAGATTGTGCATTAACCCATATATATATATATATATATAACCTCGTTGTTGTTTTGATTTTTGGTTCTGCCCTTTCTACATGGTTCTGCCTCTCCTGTTTTCATTTCACAATGGATTTGTTAACGGCTCTGCCTCTGTATTCTTTGTCTCTATTTCACTGTACTCTCTGCAACCTTTCTCTGCTGCTCGGCCATTTCATTTCACGGCTGTACCTCTGTATTCTCTGCATATTCTGCAGCCTGGGCTACTTCAAATGGCCCTACTTTGCATCTGCTCGACCCTCTACATCCTCTTCAGATCTTTGTTGCCTCTCTGCTGCTACTCTACCTCTTTTTCTCAACAATCTTCTTTTGTTATCTCTCTGCATCTATGATGTCTCCTTTTCCATCTCTTTTGCCATCAATGACAACATTTCCAACAGATATCGCATTTCACAAAAGTTTTACGCCCAGAGTTTAATCCCCAAAAAATTTGCACAACCGGTGGTTTTTAAAGGGACACGCGTCAAACGCTGTATCGAATCGCATTTGTTTATGCAATACCATTTACCCCCATTTTACTTTGCGAAAACCACTAGTTTTTTTCCACCTTACCACTATTCTCCACATCGTTGTTCCTATTTCAATCTTAGCCGCCGATCTCCGAAGATCAAACGGTTCCATTTTAATTTCGCCCCATTGCACCTTTTCACCTGGCTCTCTCCCAAAACACTTCACCAAGCAATCTCCACCGTGGTCTTTATCTGACGGATCTCTTTCAACCTCGCACCTAAAACCTCCAAAGCTAGTTCTAAACCTATTTTCACAGGATTTTCTTAACTTTTGTTTGTTTTTTGCAGGTTATAAAGGCTTTTTCCACAGTTTTAAAATGAAACGAAGGCCAGGGATGACGATCCACAAGCCAATATTCATGTAGAAAGGATCTAAGAAGGGTTTTAATTCCATGTTTGTCGATGCATCCTGATCATCGACCCTTACACAAACCCTCTGCGCACATGCAAGCATACAAACACAGTCAGACCTCAATTAATTGAAGAATATCAGTGTTAAAGGTGAAGATCAGAGCATAAGCAAAGAATTAAAGGTTTTAAATCAGATTTTAAAGGGATTAAGGCATGAATTCAAGAATCAAAGGCCTAATCCACAAAGATAAAGACAGTGCTAAAGGATAAAGACCTGAAGATGAAGATCAAGGCTAGTTAAGCCTAAACACGGACCAAAGCATATCAAAAGTGTTTTAAGGAAAATAAAAGGGATATATCAGTCTGAAAGGCCTCCGCTGCCACATCAGAGGCCAATTATCATCTTCAGCTACCAAAGAGCCACCTGCAACTTTCAAAAAATCAAAAGAAGGCATAGTTATTGCCTAAACAGAAGATATTTGTCTAAAGACAGATGAACACTTATTTCAAACAAAAGAACAAATTTTAAATTGTCAGTAAAGTTATTATAAAGATAAGAAAGTGCCTTATAGTCAATATTTTTACCCACTAAGCCTAAAAATCAGAAACAGAGTAAATGAAATAGAGTTGTAATTCAATGCATTCTTGCCTTACGTCTTGCATGGTTTTCAAGGCTAGGAGTTGCATTTAGTGTAGAATTAACCACATTTCAATCCTAAAAACTCTTCCACCTCCTCATTTATTCTATAAATACTTCTGAAGAAGATGAGAGGTTGGTTGGTTGGTCACTAGTTGTAACACTAAAACTCCCTGAAATAATACATAGTCTGTTTGAATTTGAAGAAGAAATTGAAGTATTGGAAGCTTGATGATGTTTAAACATGCTTGTTCTTGAGAAGGCTCTATCATTGGATCCATGAGCTTGGCTGTTGGTGACGTATTCTGAACTATCTTTTTTCTTTCCTGTTTTCATTTTGTTCCATAAATTCTTACTACATTAGGTTGAAAAGTTTAGGCTAAGAAATGACTGGAAGCACCTTAGACCTGTTTATCCTTCACTATTTTATGTTTTCCTCTGCTGAGGTATTTTAGAGTCTTTAATGTTTCTCTTTAGTCCTCATGCTTGTTTATTTATCTAATAGTTCAAATAGTTGGTTCCAACATGATTTATGGCTTTTCCTACTTGTCTGCTTCCACTTGAAAACTTTTTTTGACATCTCCTTTTGAAGTACCATTGTTTACAGTTAGCCAAGGAGGTTTGTTTTGATCATACCCTTTGTCATTGCTTGAAAAATTGTTTTAAAGGTCTTTATAGTTGTAATCATAGATGTTTTTTAGGTGTTCCCTCTTCTATGACTGCAATTATCAGTGAATCTTTTATGTTTTCTAAGTCCTTTGAAATAAAATCTTTGAGGAAATAGGATGTGCTCCCGAATCTTAGATTTCATTTTAAAAGTTGTCTTGAAGTCATTATTTGCTTAAAGTTTGGTTTGTAGAATTCATGGTTAGCCTTGTCTATCAAATACCTCTTTATTTTTCAAGTTATGTTTTCAAGTTCCCTTTGTTGAGAATTCAAACTCTCTTTCCAAATCATTAACGTCCATCTCATTCACAAAACTAAAGGATCCCGTGGCCAAGTTATATTTTCCCTTTGATATCCCATATCCATTGAGGAGTTTGTCATAAACCTCTTCTTGACTCCATTGCCCAATGAATCTGACACTTCTTCTTTTTATCTATACTACCTAGACCTTTCATGTTCTGCTATACCAATTCAACCAAACAAACAAACACTTGCACTTAATAACTAATCTAAAATAAATACTTAAAAGCAAACAAGATACATCTTTGCAAACATTTGAGAGATCCCTCTCTGGGAACAGGAGGACTAGATCTGGAACTCTAAAGATTGGTTCTGATGTTGCCTTGTCTTTTGATTTTCCAATCTATCAAAACACAGGACCTCCAACATAATGGTGATGATAGTGGGACCTATTAATTCCATGATAGCCTAGCAAACTATTATAAACTCATTAGTCCTTAAATTTCCAAATAAAATCAATTACCAAGCCATAAGAGTAAGCTCTGTTTGTTTTAAACACCTTAGCTAAGTGTTGAATCAGATTTAGGACACTCTCATAACCCATAGGACTAAAAAAAATCAGAAAATCCAAAAACATTTCAGATTAGCTTCATAATAAACATGGTGGTGGAACCATCAAATATTTTACCTTCAACAAAAGCTAAAAAGTTTCCACCTGGTGACTCCACTAGCCCTAGTAGGCCTATTACTCATCTAGGTCTCCAGATCTCTTTAGGAATGTGTTAACCAGCCTTGAGGAAGTTTAGAAGCCTAGTCCCATACTAGATAAGACATTGTGAGAGGCAATACTTTCGAAACAATCCTAAGAAACTTCAGCCTCTCTCATTTTTGAAAAAGCATTCTGGCTTCACATAGGATCAACACTAGATCTCATCTATACCCTAATCCTCCTTCAATAGTTGACAATCTAGAGATAATTCTGTGGCAGACTTCTAAGTCTGGAAAATCAGCTACTAATAGGCGCCTCTTAAGAACAAAATCTGTCCCTGAAAACCTTGTTATCTTAGAGGATTTACACTTTGACTTACATCACACAAAGAACATCTTTAGAACTAGATCTCAAAGTGATTTAAACCAAGCTGATTTTGAAACTGCATATTTGCAACAGAGCTTTAGTAGAGAAGCATCACCTTCTACTCCTCCTAATTCCCAGCTTCTTCATCACTTTAGCCTTTTCCATAAAAAATTTGCTCAAAACCAGTTTTTTGGCCCAAGTGTTTCTTCCACTCCAATCCATACTACCACTGTTCAAAACACTCCATTTCAGCCCACTTTCCCTCTTGTAAATCCACCTTTCCTTCCAGCCATGGCAGCATGATATGCCCCACTAGTGTTACCACAACCTATGGTTCCCTTACCAAATGACTATCAATCCAAAATTCCCCATTTCACTCGAAAAGAATCTACCACAGCTCAAAAACATGTAGATAGGATGGAAGATGCATTTGATTACATGGAAATAGAAGATGAGACCATAAACATGAGAATCTTTGCCCAAAGTTTAGGAGGAGAAGTAAAGAAGTGGTTTAAAAACTTAACTCCTAACAACATCAATGATCTCCCTTCTTTGCATCAAACATTCATAAACAAATGGAAAATAAAAAAGAACCCTCTCCAAATATTAGCAGAGTATAGCAATCCTAAAAGGAATCAAGGGGAAAGTGTTCATGACTACTCCACTAGGTTTAATAGTGTTTACAATGCTCTTCCACCTCACATGAAACCTCCTCTAGGCATGGCCTTAGTAAAATATCCTGAAGGTTTTGATGCTAAAATGGCCTATCAACTAAGAGAGAGAGATTACTTAGCTCTAGAAGACATGCAGAAGGGAGCTATGAGTGTAGAAGCAAACATAATTGAGAAAAGAGCTAGGTTAGGATTAGAGAAGAGGGTAACTTATAAAGATGATATTGCACCCTCAACCTCATCTTCTGAGACCAAAATTTACAACCTAGTGATGGTAATGGAGAGGATTCTTGAAAATATCAACTTGAATGATAGAGTACCACAGAGAGAAAATCAAAACAACCCCCAAAACAGAAATAGAAATTAGAATTTTAGAAGAGAAAATAATCAAGATAGGGAAAGAGATAATGACCAACAAATTAGACCTCCCTTCCAACAAAAATATGTAGATCAAGATGAGGAAGAAAGGGAGATTGTAAGTTTGGGAGGAGATCATGTAAACTTGATTGGATCAGACAGTGGGGATGATGTTTTCCTCACTGAAGAAGAACAAGGTTTCTTCTCCTCAAATCAAAATGAAAACACCTATGAGGATTTTGATGATTATAGATTGGGGTTTGAAAATGCAATCATGGAAGTGCACAAACAATATGATCTTAGGAGAAAAGGGAACATAGATAATTCAAAAGATAAAAACACTGGTACTGCTGTTAGGAAAAATACAGAAAATTAGCTTAAGAAGACAGCGGAGAAACCCAACATTTTGGCTAAGAAAACAGATTTAAACAAAGAGAAAAGCAGCCAGCCAAATGTTGAACAAAGTAGCCCTAGCACTTCAGCTAGTGGACCTAACAAAACTGTCCCAAATAGCAGTCCAAACAAAGTTTAGCAAATCAGAATTGCTGAAAGGAAAATCAAATGTAAATATGACAAAATCAATAGTTCCTTTCAGCCTTGAGGGAGAGATTGCAAAGATAAAAATTACTATACCTCTAGCTGAACTAGTAACCCAAGAAGTGTACAAACACCAAGTTTTGAAATCTTTGAACCTAGGAAGTGACAACTGATACCTTAAACTTGACAAATGACAAACCTGAGTTGTTGTTTGGTCCAGAAGTTGAAGGAAAATACCAAGAAGGAGTTGTCCCTCCCTTCTATGTCAGTTTGAATATACATGATAGGATATTACACAATTCCATGTTAGATTTTGGAGCTTCACATAATCTTATGCCCAAATTAGTAATGGAAAGATTAAGCTTAGAAATTACTAAACCATACAAGATCTGTATTCCTTTGATTCAAGCAGAGTCAAATGCTTGGGTTTAATCAAAGATTTATGTGTAAACTTATCTCAGATCCCTGCCAAGAGTCTAGTTATGGACATAGTAGTAGCTGAAATTCCCCCAAAGTATGGCATGCTTTTATCAAGATCATGGGGAGCCAAACTTCAGGGGAGCCTTCAAATGGACATGTCTTATGCCACCATCCCAATTTTTAACGAAAACAGAAGATTATATAGGGAATCCCATATGAAATACATGGTGAGCAACATAGATAAACCAAACAACTCTCCAATATATTCCATTTAGTCAAGATTAGATTCCTTTATCTTGTACAATGAAGACCAAATCACTTAACAAGAAAAGGAAAACAAAGACCAAATCAGTTTACTAGAACAGTCATAACTTCCCTCAAATCAGATACAAAACATTGGCAATAAACAACAACAAGAAAATGAAAATAAGGCAGAAATACTTTGAACAATAAACTTTGATGGGTCTTGTAATAAAACAAGTGCGGGGGCAGGTGTATGGATTCAAAATACAAATCATATTTATTCATATAAACTAGATTTTCCATGCACAAACAATGTTGCTGCATATGAGGCACTTCTCCTTGGCTTACAGTTGCTTAAATAATTAGAAGCCCAAAAAATATCAATCCTAGGAGATTCTGAGCTTATCATAAGACAAATCAAAGGAGAATATTCAGCTAAAAACCCAAGAGTTAGAGAATATCGAAATGCTTCCCTTGATTTATTAAAGACCTTTGAAAAATATGAACTCATTTTCATTCCAAGAGCACAAAATCATCTAGCAAATGAACTTGCCTTCAATGCCAGCAATTGCCAAATACCTCAGATAAATGAACAACTTAGTGTAAAGGTAAAACACAGGCCTGCAGTGCCTGACAATGAGGATCACTAGCAAGTGTTTGACTTTGACAAACACATAGATGATTTCTTAAAATCAGAAAATGATTTTTCCATACCAGCATTAGAAAGCAGCCATGAACCAGACTGTGTAGAAAATGCACAAATCCCAGAAATAGAAATGACACATTCTGCTGATATAAATCACTGTGAGAATCCTTTTGAAGCATAATTAATTGACAATGCAGATCAGAAAGACTTGGAATTTTTACAATGCAAGAATAATACAATTCCAAGAGGTCTCACACCTTTGGAACACCTTTTTGATTTTAATGATGTAGCCAAAGAACCAAGAATGGAGCATGTGGAAACAAGTGTAAAAGAACATAACATAGGTATCCTAGCAGAATCTAAGATGATCAAACTGTCCAGCACTCTCCCAGCTCATATAAAATTGCAATACATAGAGTTTTTCAAAGAATTTAGAGATTTGTTTTCTTGGGGATACAAAGATCTGAAATCTTATGATACTAGCATCATTCAACACAAAATCCCTCTTAAGGAAAATCAGAAACCTTTCAAACAAAAACTAAGGAGGATAAACCCTATTTTATTTCCTTTAGTCAAGAAATAATTTGAAAAGATGTATGATGCTGGGATTATAGTACCCATTCGATATTCAAAGTGGGTATCAAACTTAGTTTCTGTTAGGAAGAAGACAAGGGAAATCAGGCTCTGCATTGACTTTAGAAATTTAAATAAAGCCTTCCTAAAAGACAACTACCCCTTGCCCAAGATGGACCATATACTTCAAAGGGTAGTTGGGTCAAAAATAGTATCACTATTGGATGGGTTCTCAGGTTATAATCAGGTGTTAGTGCTCCCAAGTGATCAACACAAAATTGTTTTTACTACACCTTGGGGCACCTTTATGTATGTCAAAATGCCATTTGGTTTGATGAATGCAAGGGCCACATTCCAAAGGTCTATGGACATAGCCTTCTCTGAAGATATTGGCTATTTTATAATCATTTACCTTGATGACATAAATTTTTTCTCAAAAACTGATGAAGAACATTTGATTCACTTGAGAAAAGTTATTGAGAAGTGTAGGAGATTTGGCTTATCTTTGAATCCAAAAAAGACACTCTTTGGTCTCCAAGAAGGCAAGCTTCTTGGTCACATAATTTCAGAAGAGGGAATCAAAGTGGACCCTAGAAGGATTGATGGCATATTGAAAACCAACCATCCAAGAAGCCTCAAAGAATTACAATCTTTCATTGGGAAGATAAATTTCTTGAGGGGGTTTATCCCAAACCTTGCTGAGTTATTAAGAAACATTACAAATATGCTTAGGAAAGAGGTAGGTGTGAAATCGACTACACAAGCTAAACAATAATTTGAACTGGTTAAACAAGCTCTCACTCAAACACCAGTCTTGATTAGTCCAGATTTCACCAGAGACTTTTATATCTTTTCTTTTGCATCTGAACATACAATAGATGCATTATTACTTCAAAAGAATGACTTGGGGCAAGAACAACCAATATCTGTTTTTAGTAGGGCCTTAAGAGATGCTCCTATCAAATATAACATCATGGAGAAGCAAGCATTAGTGTTAGTGAAAGCATTAAAAGACTTTAGAGTCTACATTTTACACTCTCACATAATTGCTTTTGTTCCACATACTGTTGTCAAGGATATTCTAAGTCAAGACCCTGATGGTAAAAAGGGGAAAATAGATTGCTACTATTCTTGAATATGACTTAGAAATTAGGCCCACCAAACTGATTAAAGGGAAAGGATTAGAAAAACTCATGGCTGAGTCAAACTTCCAAGCACTAGATATGAATATGGTAGATGTGTTGGAAGAAATAGAAGAATTCACTGCTCCTTTCATTGAAGAAACATTTTTTAATTCTCCTTGGTATTATGACATAATTTATGTGCTTTTATATCTAAATGCCCCACCTTCTTTGTCTAAAACTAAAGCTATATTTTTTAAACATAAGGCTTTGAATTATTTCATATTAGATAGGGTATTATATTGGAAAAATTTTGTTGGAATTTTGCTTAAATTTTTACTTGAGGATGATGCAGGAAAAATCATGCATGAGTTGCATGAAGGAGAATGTGGAGGACACCTCTACTGGAATACCACAGTAAACAAAATCCTCAAATCTGGTCACTATTGGCCCACCCTTTTCCCAGATACTCAGAAGTTACTCACGTCTTGCCATAAGTGTCAAATTTTTGATGGAAAAAGGAAACTCCTTCCCTTACCTTTACATCCTATCAGTGTTGAGACACCCTTTCAACAATGGGGCTTGGACTTCATTGGGGAAATTGACCCATCTTCATCAGCCCAACATAAGTGGATCCTCACTGCTACTGATTATTTTACCAAGTGGATAGAATCCATACCATCTAGGAATGCTACTGACTCTGTCATTATCAAATTCCTTGAAACAAACATCCTATCCAAGTTTGGTTGTCCTAGAAAAATCATAGCAGACAATGCTGCTACGTTCAAGTTTAAAAGAATGGTTGATTTCTATCACAAATACCACATTACCTTAGGCCATTCTACTTCCTACTATCCCCAAGGAAATGGATTAGATGAATCCTCCAACAAGATCCTCATCAATATCATCAAAAAATTTTTGGAGAAAAATCATAAATCATGGCACAGTAAGCTGGTTCATGCCTTATGGGCTGATAGATTAACTACAAAGAAGTCAATAAACATGTCCCCCTATCAGCTGGTCTATGGAATGGATGCCATTTTCCCAACCTCATTAGGAGTTCCAGTCATGAAACTCCTCCAAGAAGTGCAAATTGAAGAGAATGATATGCAGAGAAGAATCAACCAAACAATTCATTTACAGCAGTCCAGAGAAGAAGTCTATGAAAGAACACAGTTATTCCAAGAAAATATCAAGAAGTTATTTGATAAAAGGACTAAGGCAAACAATTTCCAAGTTGGAAATGTTGTTCTTAAATGGGATTCAAGAAGGGAAGAGAAAGGAAAACATGGCAAGTTTGAGAACTTGTGGAAAGGACCTTATATTATTCATGCTGAGAGGGGTCACAATGCATTTTTCTTGAAGGAATTGAATGGAGAAGATCTATATGGAGGTCCTCTCAATGGCAGGATGCTCAAGCATTACTTCTGTCAAGAATCATGAGTTTCAAAGAATTTTGTTATCCATTGTAAATATCATTGTTTAAAACATTGCATTCAAAGTTAGAAAAATAAAAATACAAAAACAATAGAAAATAAAAGAGGGCAGATTGTAAAATAAGAAAGGTACATCCCCATACCAAAAAGAAGAGACAAAGTCTGAAAGTGTGCAAGCTCAAATGCCACTCCTAAAAACACACTTCTAGTTACTCATACAGCCTAGTCATGACTAATTAGCTTTTCAATTTACTGATGATAGGTTAGTGAATTAGATTAGCCAAACAACATAATCTTGGCTTATCAGTAAGGTAGATTAGGATAGAAAAACAATGGTTCAAATAGGCTCAAATCCTTAACCTATGAGACTAATGAAGAGCTGGTTCAAATATGCTTAAAACTTGGACCAGAAAGAGAGAAAATATAGCTCAAACAAAATAAAATCTAGAGCTGAAGAAAAATGAAGGATGTTATTAAATTTTCAGATCTTAAGCCTTCGCAATTTTGTTTTAATTTTTTGCAAATTTTAGTCTATGTGCAGCTTGTTTTTATGCCATAGATCAGCAACAAGTTAGACTGTTTAATCTTGGCTTGGATATTTTGAATTTCCTGTTTTAGAATTTAGAGAATAAAGGTCTGTCAGACAGTCTAATCTTGACAGATAGTAGTTAGGTAGAGAAACTTATGAACTGAGTTCATGGAGAAATAGACTATAAATAGATTAGTTTCTTGTTTTTCAAAAGAATAAAATGTTGTTGAAGAGATTTTTCTAGTCCAAATTCATTCTGAAAGAAGAAAAATGTTAGGATAATTAGGAATGGGTAGGTAGAGATGTTGTTTTGATAGAATTCCATTGTTTCAAATTGCTGCAGAGATTATCAGATCTAAAGAAGGTCAGCCAAAGGAAAAGAAAGGTTACTGCCCAGTGGATTAAGGCACCGGTTCACTGAAAAGCCAAAGATCAATAGCTGAATATTCTTGACATCTTCAAGAATATGCCATCCCCATGTGGAGCCATTGTTAGCCACCTTTAAAATTTGCGATATCAAATGGTGGCTAAATCTCTTTTAGCCTTTAAAGAAATAATTCATGACCAAATTGTTAGTTCTTAAAGTCTTATGATGATTATTACTCTTTGAGCTAATCTTCACTGATGTTTCCCTTTTATCCTAAAAAACGTTTTTTTCACCAAGAGAAAAACTGTTTATGAAACCCCGTTTTCCATCATTTTCACTCCTCCTTTCACTCATAAAACAATTCCATTGTTCAGCCTTTTCCCTCCATAAAATCCTCTAAAAAACCCTTCATCTAACCTCTAAATCATCCCAAAGATCCCTTAAAACCTTGTATCTCCCCTTTATTTGGTTTTAAAAATCCCTTTTCCTCTTATCAGAACCCCAAATTAGGCCAAAAACCCACTATTTCGGCCTAAAAACTTCTTTTTGTTCATATAGGGCTTAAGCGCCCTTTTTATTAGCCCTTAGCCCCTTTCTATGTGTAATCTAGCCACAAAATTGAGCACTGAGTTCCTTAGCCCCCCATTCCAATGCTTAACCCTTTCCGAAGCCTTTATCTATGTTTATTTCTTCATTCCTGACATTTCAAATTTAAATGAATATCGATCGTTGATCTATACAGATCAACAGCCATCAGGCCATCAGGTCTCTTTTCCTCTGCCCATTCACCTGCCTTTCAAAACCTTCATTCTCATTTAATCCTAGCCATCCATCAGGAAGATCTGACAATCAGAGTTAAACCCGAAAAACCCCATCTCCCAACCCTTCTTTCCTTTATTTTTCCACCCCGACAGTTCAATTTTAAAAACAAATCAAGACCGTTGATCTCTGCAGATCAACGACCCTTGGGCCTTCTTACCTCCGCCTGTTCACCGACCCTCCCTTTGCTCCTTTCAAAACATTTTGCCCCATATTTAATCTTAACCGTCCATTTTATGGATCCAACGGCCAGGATCTATCCCGACCATTCAAAAAACCCCGACAACCCTCCCGCTATAGGACAAAATAAACGTAGACCCCACTGAACACCTCATCCATGCAACTTCATCCGTCGAATCCATTCTACACCATCCGATCCACCTTCGATGATCTGATGGTTGATATCGCATTTCGCAAAAGTTTTGCACCCAGAGTTTAATCCCCAAAAAATTTGCAAAACCGGTGGCTTTTAAAGGGACACGCGTCAAACGCTGTATCGAATCGCATTTTTTTGTGCAATACCATTTACCCCCATTTTATTTTGCAAAAACCACTAATGTTTTTCTGCCTTACCACTATTCTCCACATCATTGTTCCTATTTCAATCTTAGTCGTCGATCTCTGAAGATCGAATGGTTTCGTTTTAATTTCGCCGCATTGCACTTTTTCACCCGACTTGCTCCCAAAACACTTCACCAAGAAATCTCCACTGTCAGTGATCTTTATCCAATGGCTCTCGTTAAACCTCGTGCCCAAAACCTCCAAAGCCAGTTCTAAACCTATTTTCACAGGATTTTCTTAAATTTTGTTTGTTTTTTGTAGGTTATAAAGGTTTTTTCCACAGTTTTAAAATGAAACGAAGGCCAGGGATGATGATCCACAGGCCAATATTCATGCAGAAAGGAGCTAAGCAGGGTTTTAATTCCATGTTTTTCGATGCATCCTAATCATCGACCCTTACACAAACCCTTTGCACACCTGCAAGCATACAATCATAGTCAGACCTCAATTAATTGAAGAATATCGGTGTTAAAGGTGAATATCAGAGCATAAGCCAAGAACTAAAGGTTTTAAATCAAATTTTAAAGGGATTAAGGCATGAATTCAAGAATCAAAGGTCCAATCCACAGAGATAAAGACAGTTTTAAAGGATAAAGACCTGAAGATGAAGATCAAGGCTAATTAAGCCTAAACATAGACCAAAGCAGATTAAAAGTGTTTTAAGGAAAATCAAAGGGATATATCAGTCCGAAAGACCTCCACTGCCACATCAGAGGCCAATTATCCTCTTCAGCTACCAAGGAGCCACCTGCAGCTTTCGTAAATCAAAATAAGGCATAATTATTGCCTAAACAAAAGATATTTGCCTAAAGACAACTGAACATTTATTTCAAAAAAAAGAACAAATTTTAAACTGTCAGTAAAGTTATTGTAAAGATAAGAAAGTGCTTTATAGTCAATCTTTTTACCCACTAAGCCTAAAAATCAGAAACAGAGTAATTGAAACAAAGTTGTAATTCAATGCATTCCTACCTTATGCCTTGCATGGTTTTCAAGGCTAGGAGTTGCATTTAGTGTAGAATTAATCACATTTCAATCCTAAAAACTCTTCCACCTCCTCATTTATTCTATAAATACTTTTGAATAAGATGAGAGTTTGGTTGGTTGGTCACTAGTTGTAACACTGAAACTCTCTAAAATAATACATAGGCTATTTGAATATGAAGAAGAAATTGAAGTCTTGGAAGCTTGATGATGTTTAAACATGCTTGTTCTTGAGAAGGCTCTATCATTGGATCCATGAGCTTGGATGTTGGTGATGTATTCTGAACTGTCTGTTGTCTTTCCTGTTGTTCATTTTGTTCCATAAATTCTTACCACAATAGGATGAAAATTTTAGGCTAAGAAATGACTCCTGGAAGCACCTTAGACCTGTTTATCCTTCACTGTTTTATGTTTTCTTCTGCTGAGGTCTTTTAGAGTCTTTAATATTTCTCTTTAGTCCTCGTGCCTATTTATTTCTCTAATAGTTCAAATAGTTGGTTCCAGCATGATTTATGGTTTTCCCTGCTTGTCTGCTGCCACTTGAAAAGTGTTTTTGAAGTATCCCTTTGAAGTACCATTGTTTACAATTAGCCAAGGAGGTTTGTTTTGATCGTACCCTTTGTCCTTGCTTGAACAATTGTTTTAAAGGTCTTTATAATTGTAATCATAGATTTTTTTTAGGTGTTCCCTCTTCTAATAATGCAATTATCAGTGAATCTTTTATGTTTTCTAAGTCCTTTGAAATAAAATCTTTGAGGAAATAGGATGTGCTCCTGAATCTTAGATTTCATTTTAAAACTTGTCTTGAAGTTGTTATCTCCCCATAATTTTAGCAGATTGGTGAGATGAAAGCTACAGAGAAAACATTTGAACCACTTTGGGATTCTAGGATCTAGCCCTCCTGAATCCAGAGAGGGATCTCTCTATAAGTGCAAAGATTGATTTATCTTTAAGGTTTTTATGTGTGATATTAGGCTAGTTATTAAGAACAAGGGTTTTTGTTTGGTTTTGGATGGTTGAGCATGATTTTTAGTTGAGTGGAAAATCCTAAAATGAAAGAGTTCCAAAGGGGTGAAGGTATAAACAAACATAACAAGATTTGGTTGATAGGATAGATATGACACTGGTTTTTAGTCCATTGGGCTATGGAGTCATAAAAGGTTTTCATTGTGCAACAATTTCAAGAGTGGTCCAAGGGGAAAGTCATCTATATCACAAGATCTCTTAGATAAAATGATGGAATGGAACAATAAAAGTGTTGAAGGGGTGGAAAAAGACAATAATTTCAACTAGCATTTATCAGTCTTTCCAAACAAGAAAATCCTTTTAAGTAACTATTTTAAACCAACCAAAGAACAGGGCTAACCATAGACTTCTTTGGACAAGCTTGTATTAAAGCTAACTTATCAGAAAAACAATCCAGTAATCCACATAATTACTTTTAGAAGGGATGAAAATAGATAAGAAAACAAAGTGCAACCTAAGATCAAATAAGATACTTTTAAATCTAAACTACTTTCAGCGTACTCTTAGGTAAACTTTCAGAATTACCTTTGGAGAAAGAAACTAGAAGACAGGGCAAACCATAAACTTTTCTAGTCAAACTCTACTAAGCATATAATGAAAATATAATTCAAGAACTTCCTTTCAAGCTTTGCACATCAAGACAGGGACAAACCAACATTCCTTGATAACGTTTACACTTAACTTAAGTCATTCTTAAACACACAATTTGGAGGAAAACATTGAGATAAAGATTATCAGTCAGAGAAGGGTACTATAAACAGTAAATCCTAACTCTATGCTTGCTATTCTTTATCAGATAATAAGTGGACAAAATGGCATACATGAAAGGAAAACAATAACACAGAAAGAAGCACTTATCCAGTGATATAGACCAGGATCGCAAGAATCAGCTTGTATATTGATGTCAATCCAGTTACATTATTCAAATCCAATGTTTCAGTACAACAATCATCTTCCCTTCTCAGCCTAACTTAATTGATCACAAACAGAGATTCAAGAGCCTCTGAACACTATTTACATGTAGAAAGTTTCGAGCACAAGTATTGTATCAAATTTCAGCAACCAACCCTTTACAATGTGCTCCTCAATAAGATTTCATAGGAAAATGAGGAGGTGGAAATATTTCTAGGGTTCAAGTATCATAAATTCTACAGTTAATGCAATTCTCTGCCTTGAAAACCATGCAAGGCATAAGGCAGGAAAAAATTTGATCTATATCTCTGTTTCATAACTCTGTTATGCTTTCAAGGTTTAGTGGATAAAAGGATTTGACTTTTAAGGCTACTTCTTATCCTCGTAATAACTCTGGTGATAGTTGCAATAAGTTTCTTTGATTAGAAAGAACTATTCAATTGTCTTAAGGAAAATATCTTCTGTTTTGGTAATAACTATGCCTCTTTTGAATGCTTTGAGGCTGCAGGTGGCTTTTTGGTAGTTGAGAGGATTCAACTAGCCTCTGATGTGGTAGTGGAGGCTTCTCGGACTGATAGATATTATTGTTTTGACCTAAAACACAACTAATTTGCTTCTGATCCGTGTGTTATGCATAATTAGGCCTAATTTCTATCTTCTATTCTTCAAACTATGTTTAACTGAGTGGATTAGGCTTTAGATAGTCGATTTAGGCCGTAATCCCTCAAAACTGTGTAAACCATATTCAATTCGTCATCTCTGCTATGAGTGGATCCTTTAACATTGGTACTCTCTATTTGATTAAGTTTTGTTGTGTCTTGTTGATGTGCAGGCATTTACAGAGGTTTTATAATGGATTCGGTGCTCATGAGGCACTGATAAAACATAATTTGGAACCCTGCGAAATGATCTCTTTCATGAATAAAGGCGTGGGGGATCGTCATCCTCGGCCTTCAATTTTCTTTTAAAACAATGCACAAACCATTAAAACCTGCAAAATCAAACGAAATTATAAAAAATCCTACGGGATAGGGTTAAAAATTCTTCATAGGTTTAGGTTAGATCATAATTGTTGGATGAAAGAAACCAACGATGAGGATTTCCTGGTGGGAATAGATGGGAGGCGGTTGAATAAACAGTGGGGAGATTAAGTTAGGGTCGTCGATCTGCAAAGATCAATGGTCATGATTAATCGTGGTAATATAATGTAGAGGGGCAACATTATAATGAAATAGACAAAAATGCAAAGGAAAAATAGGTGAAAAAGGGGTATAAATGAAATTTGGGGTTTCTTGAAGGATTCTGGTCCGTTGGATGAGATCGGCCACAGAGATCAATGGAAGAGATTCTCTTACGAAGTCCTCTAGAGGATGGGTGGAGGGAGATAGTTTAATGGTGAGGTTAAATGTGAGCCGTTAGATCTCAGAGATCAACGGCGGAGATCTATAACGAGAAAATGCAATGGGAATGGGAATGGTGGTTTTGGCTGAATAAACCACTGGTTTCATGCGACGCAAAAGGGGGAAAGGCAGTATTTCCTTTTTGAACGTGATATGCATTTATAGTCGACACGTGGCTTTTTAAAACCGCCCTCATCACATAATTTTAAATCATTAACCTCCAGACTCAAAATTATGTGAAATCGCGCGCTGGTCGTTAGATCTAGGGCCTTAGATTGGACGATCATGAGGAGAGTGTGATGGAGAATATATGCATGGGTGAAAAAAGGTGGGGTAGGGTCTAGGCAGTTTTAATCTAGACCGTCAGATCAGGGAATGGATGGTGGAGATTTGATCTGGGGAAAGGTAGGACCCAAAGGAGTTGGGCCTATCGGGCTGAATTTGGACCATTGGATGAGTGAAATGAACAACCCAGATTTAATCTTGGGGTTAATGGAATAAAAAATGAGGTGAGGGGTCGGGCGGAGAATGGGTCATTGTGAGCCGTTGATCTACAGAGATCAACGGCGAAGATTCGTTGAAAACTTATACAGCGGAGTTTTGAAAAATAACAAGGGGAAGTGAGGATTTATCTGGACCATCAGATTAGAAGAATGGACAGCCCAGATCCAATCGGGGATCGCCAATCCCAGATCCAATCGAGGGTCGCCAATCAGCGGGGGAGAGAGAAAAGGCACAAATGATTTTTTGCGATGCGATTAAACGAGGGCCGTTGATCTAAGGATCAGATCGACGGTGGAGATTTACTTATGACTGCCGAAGGTGGAAGGATGGGCTTATGAACAGAGCGATGTGGGCCATCGGATCTGGGCCTGGCGGGGGAGATCAATGGCTGGGAATTCATCACGAGATTTCCAATCAGAGTGGGGCGATAGATTATTTAAACGCATTCGAAGAAAAACTCTGATGCGAGATCCCGAAGACCGTTTGATCATTTTTAGATCAACGATTGATAATTTGTCAAGGAATGAACTATCGGGTTTTATGTTAACATAGGAAAAATGGGTTTTTTATGAAATAAAAAGGAAAAATTGTATCAGGGAGGGGTTTTTATAATTTTAAGTGCCCGATTGCGGGGCTTGGGGTTATATGTAAAGACAAAGGAATCGGGAGTTGGAAGAAAAGGAGCCAATCGCAATCGGAGATTTAATGTAACAAAAGAAACGTGTTTCACATGAATGCCACGATTGCGATAACGGCCCAGGGCCTTAACGCTTGGTTCCGGCGCCAGGTTGCATGGTGGGGAAGTGGTTTAGGGCTTAGCCAAAAGGGGCTTAGGCCTATAATGTGAAAGTGGGTTTTCTATGATTTTTCAAGAATTTTCAAAAGGATTTTGGGGTTTTCAATAAGGTTTAAAAAGGAGTTTTAAACCTTATTAAAGGGGTTTTTATGGAGGGAAGAAGGGAAATGAGGGAAAATAGAGGAATTTCATGGGGAAAAAGGGGATAAAAAGGAGGTTAAATATGAGTGAAAGGAGGGGTAAAATGAGGGGAAAAAGGGAGTTTTTGTAGCAGTCTTTTCTTCAGGAAAACAATATATTTTCAGAATTGAGAGGGAAACAACAGTGAAGATTAACTCAAGGATAAGTCATCTTTATAAGACTTCAAGAACTAACAATTTGGAAATAAAATTGTTTCTTGAAGGCTTCAAAAAATGATTTAGCCACAATTTGATATGACAAATTTTATAGGTGGCTAACAGAAGTTGTTATTTGCTTAAAGTGTGGTTTGTAGAATTCATGGTTAGCCCTATCTATCAAATACCTCTTTATTGTTCAAGTTATGTTTTCAAGTTCCCTTTGTTGAGAATTAAAACTCTCTTTCCAAATCATTAATGTCCATTTCATTCACAAAACTAAAGGATCTTGTGGCCAAGTTAGATTTTCCCTTTGATATCCCATATCCATTTATGAGTTTGTCATAAACCTCTTCTTGACTCCATTTCCCAATGAATCTGACACTTTTTCTTTCTATCTATACTACCTAGACCTTTCATTTTCTGCTATGCCAATTCAACCAAAAAAACAAACACTTGCACTTAATAACTAGTCTAAAATCAATACTTAAAAGAAAACAAGATACATCTTTGTAAACATTTGAGAGATCCCTCTCTAAGAACAGGAGGACTAGATCTTGGAACTCTAAAGATTGGTTCTGATGTTGTCTTGTCTTTTGATTTTCCAATCTACCAAAACACAGGACCTCCAACACCCTATTTCTCCACAGTTGTAACAGATCAAATGTCCTCTTCCCCGACCTGCGCCTCCACCCCTTCCCCCTCCCCTACACCTTACTAGGGAGCCTCCTCTTCTTGAGGAAGATAATGGTGAAGAAGGGTCAGCCTATCCCTGTATAGGTTTCCTTGATCTATAATCAATTCATAGGTCTGACAGTTATGCTCGTCATGTCCCACAGAGGTGTAGAATTGACACCATTGTTACTTCAATTCTGCAACATAAGCACCAAGGTGGGGACAGTGGTTAGTGTCGTGTAGCCTGGCAACATGAAAATCAGCACACCATAACGTCGAACCACTTGGCCCCGCAGCCTCCTTAGGGCGAAATGGGCTGGGTCCCCCAACTTACATATAATCTTTTAGTAGAGGAAACTGATCCTTGGTATGGCTGGACACCCTGCATATTATGCATCAAATGTCTGGTCTAGCCTCTTTCCCCCATTATTTTCATAGATTCTGTATTCAAGGTGCATTGCCTCCAGCTGTCCCTGGATCTGCTGCACCCCAAACTGAGCATCGTCACTTGGCATAGCCTCCAGTTTCATAGTAATCTCCAAGGATTTCTCTTGAGTTGCAATCACCTGCTAACCCATAGGTCCGCGCAGGTGAGGCAGCAGCATAGTGATAAACCATTCCTTGTACTGCCTATCATCATACTAAAATTCCCCATCTCTGATAACCTTCTTTAATCGTTGATCAACTTCCCATACCGATTCAGTGGGTCCCTGTTTAAAGTCTTTCAAATCAACCACTATTTGAGAGTAGGACATAGGGTTCTGAATATATTGCTTTAAATTTGTCTTAATCTCTTGAATGGACAGATCCGCATGTTGTCCTACGTACCCCATATACCAGTCCAAGGCCCTTCCTTCAAAGGCGAGTGATATTTGTGCTCTCTTTACAACATCGATAGCCACATTCTGCGCAGTCCATATTGATTCTACTACAAACCAAAATCGGTCCATATATTCATCCCCTACACCCTTGAAGGTGGGTAGTTTCATGTGTGTGGCCACATCTTCTTCTGGCGGTGGTAGAGGTGTTGGTGAGTTCTTACCTTTATGCTGACTTGAAGGTGGTGTAGCTGGAGGACTATCTCCTGCATGCACAGCCGACTCTCGTAGCAGACTGTAGATGGATCTATCCCCTTCTTGATTGGTTCAGTAATACTTGCCACTTCGTGTGGTGCTCTCGCTCTGATCAGAGATCATTCATTTGGTGTGGTTGCACAGAACACCCTTTTCGCAATGTAATATTTTGATTAACAATGGTAATGTTTTCAAGAACTTACCCTGGAACCCTTTGAAGAACCTCTGCTCTACTTCAGAATAGGATACGAACTGATTGACTGTGAATTCTATCACAAATCCTCCCAGCACGCTATCCACCCAGTGATCTACCATTTGGGTGATTGTATTGTTAATATTCTCCAAATGTTGAACCAATTCTGGTGTCCACTACATAACCTGATCGTCCTTCCAACACATCTGGAACTCTACGACCCTTGCCAACCACTCCTGAAGCTCGTGCGCAAAGGTTACAAAGAAAATTTCATAGAATTCGATGAAGATGTACTTGTTCTTCCACTTCTCAACTGTCAACTTCATGCTACGATTCTATTTTACAGAAAATTCCTGAATCTGCCTTTCAAACTAGTCTTCAATTTCCACCCTCTCAGGTCTCCAATGACCTTGTGGCATTACTTGATCTCTCTCTTAAAATTCTCCCCGTCCCAGCAACAGAACGATTTTTTTTCTTTAGGGGTCCTAACCCAGGTTTTGAGGTTAAGGTTTTCCAAAAAACCCCTATACTACTGGCCCTTTTGGCAATGACCTACTTGTGCAAGCCAAGGTCTCACCCAAAGTAGTATGGGAGGGTGCTGGAACCAGGTTTCCGCACCTTGGGAGAGAGTAAGTAATTTGAGGCAGATCTGTATTATAACTTACTATGTTCGCATATAATGAGTCTATTCGCAGCTCTTTTAACAGTGTAAGTAGCATATAACCATAGCAAAGCTATTATCATCAACAGATCTATTCAATCCATTTGAATCCACATGCACATTACCAAATACCATTACAGAGTATTCTAATCGCAGCTACTTTCAGATCACAGATATAAATGTGCCAATCACAGATACATTCACAGCTTAAATAAACATCACAAGTGCACTTTGTTATCCACCTATAAATTTTATTATACCAAGAGGTGGCTAGACTTTGTCTTCAAAACTTCAAGAGATAGTTCCCTTGGAAAACTTATCATCTTTTGAATTTCTTATGATGATTATTACTCTTTGAGTTAATATTCACTGTTGTTTCCCTTTTATCCTAAAAAAACTGTTGTTCACCAAGAGAAAATTTGCTTTTAAAACCCCATTTTCCATCATTTTCACTCCTCCTTTCACTCATAAACAAATCCAATTTCACCCATTTTTCCCCTCACAAAATCTCTCAAAAACCCTTCATCTAACCTCTAAATCATTCCAAAGACCATTTTAAACCATTTGATCCCCTTTCATTTGGTTTAAAAAATCCTATCTCCTCTACCGAAACCTTATTTCGGCATAAAAATCACTTTTTTGGGCCTAAAAATAGTATTTTTTTCATTTACAAAGGCATTAAGCCCCTAAGGGCTTAATTCCTTTAGCCCCTTTCCTCATGTGTCCTAAAGTCCCGCAGTTGGGCGCTAAAGGCCTAAACCCCATCTCCAAAACCCTTTTTCCTTTGCTTCTCTCACTTCCCCGACATTTTGAATTAAATGAATATGGACTGTTGATCTTTGCAGATCAACGGCCCTTGAGCACTCATTCTTCCACCCGTTTCATTTTCCCATTCCTTTCTCCTTGTGAATCCTCCGCTTTATCTTCTGATCCAGACCATCCATCCAAAAGATCCAATGATCGAGATGAAACCCGATGAAACCCTCACTTTTCTTTTTTTTTCATTATCACGCCATATTATGTTGAAAGTAAATATGGACCGTTGATCTCTGCAGATCAACGGTCACTGAGTTACTCGATCCCTGTCTTACCCTCTGCCTTGCCTTTTCTTCTGTTCATCCATCCACCCTCCTCATTTAATCTCAACCGTTTGTCAAGAAGATCTAATGGTCAAGACTTAACCCAATGGCCTATCGACCCACCCACTCCACGACAAAATGTCCCACGTCACCGTGGACCCCGCTTACCTCTTAACCCCACAACTTTCCCCATCGCATCCATTCCGCACCATCCGATATACCTTCGATGATCCAGCGGTTGATATTTCATTTTAAAAAGTTTTGCGCCGAAACATTAACACCCAAAATTTTTCCGAAATGGGTGGTATTGGAGGGACATGCGTCAAACGCTATATTGTATCGCATTTTTTTGGACGATACCACTTACCCCACAAATCAAACGCAAAAACCATTAATGGTTTTTCACTATACTGCTCCCTCCACCAACGCTGATCTTTCATCTTTTAATCTTAGCCTTCGATCTCTGAGATCGGACGGTCTTGTTTTAATATTTCCCCCATTTCACTTTTCACCCAACTTTCTCCCAAGCAATTTTATCAAGCAATCTCCACCGTTGACTGTTTTAATCCAATGGCTCTGGTTCACCCTCATGCCCAAACCATCCAAAGCCAGTTCTAAACCTATTTGTGTAGGATTTTCATAATTTTTGTTCATTTTTTTGCAGGTTTTATGGGGTTTTCCCACAGCTTTTAAAGTAATACGAAGGCCAGGAATGACGATTCCTAACCTTCAGTACAGGAAGGGATCCAAGGAGTTTTTCATTAAAACAAATACCTCCACCTGTGTAAACCTTCTGCGCGCCTGCAAAACAACAAAAACACAGTAAAACATCAAATGAACAAAGAGTATCAGTGCCAATGGATAATATCAGAGCAGAAGTGAATAACTAAAGATTTTGATCAGAGTTTAAAGCGATTAAGGCACAAATTTGGGAACCAAAGGCCTAATCCATAGTCAGCAAGGATTAAAAGACTTGAAGATGAAGATAAAGGCTAATTAAAGCCTAAACATAGACCAAAAACATATCAAAAGTGCTTTTAAGGTAAAACAGAGGAAAATATCAGCAAAAGAAGCCTCCACTGCAACATCAGAGGCTGTTTATCCTCTTCAGCTACCAGAATGCTACCTGCAGCCTCAATAAATCAAATGAAGGCATAGTTATTTCCCAGGCCAAAGATATTTGCCTAAAGACACCTAAACAATTATTACCAACAAAAGAACAATTTTAAATTGTCAGTGAAGTTATTTTAAAGGATAAGAAGAGCCTTAAATTCAAATTTTTCATCCACTAAGCCTAAAAAGAAAAAACAGAGTTAGAATTAAATGAATTCTTGCCTTATGCCTTGCATGGTTTTCAAGGCTATGAATTTCATTTAACATAGCATTAATGATATTCAAGTCCCAGGACTCTTCCACCTCCTCGTTTCTTCTATAAATACTTCTGAAGAAGATGAGAGGTTGGTTGGTTGGTTACTAGTTGTATTACTGAAACTCTCTGAAATAATACATAGCCTGTTTGAATTTGAAGAAGAAATTGAAGTCTTGGAAGCTTGATGGTGTTGTGACATGCTTGTTCTTGAGAAGGCTCTATCATTGCATCCATGAGCTTGGTTGTTGGTGATGTATTCTAAACTGTCTGTTGTTTTTCCTGTTTTCATTCTGTTCCATAAATTCTTACTCCAGTAGGATGAAAATTTTAGGCTAAGAAATGACTCCTGGAAGCACCTTAGACCTATTTATCCTTCACTATTTTATGTTTTCTTTTGCTGAGGTATTTTAGAGTCTTTAATCTTTCTCTTTAGTCCTCGTGCTTGTTTATTTCTCAATTAGTTCAAATAGTTGGTTTCAACATGATTTATGGTTTTCCCTTATTGTCTGCTGCCACTTGAAAACTGTTTGTGAAGTCTCCCTTTGAAGTACTATTGTTTATAGTTAACCAAGGAGGTCTGTTTTGATCATACCCTTTGTCCCTGCTTAAACAATTGTTTTAAAAGTCTTTATAGTTGTGATCATAGATGTTTTTAGGTGTTCCCTCTTCTATGATTGCAATTATCCGTGAATATTTTATGTTTTCCAAGTCCTTTTAAATAAAATCTTTGAGGAAATAGGATGTGCTCCCGAATCTTAGATTTCATTTTAAAAGTTGTCTTGAAGTCATTATTTTCTTAAAGTGTGGTTTGTAGAATTCATGGTTAGCCCTGTCTATCAAATACCTCTTTATTGTTTAAGTTATGTTTTCAAGTTCCCTTTGTTGAGAATTCATTTTCTCTTTCCAAATCATTAATGTCCATCTCATTCAAAAAACTAAAGGATCCTGTGGCCAAGTTAGGTCTTCCCTTTGATATCCCATATCCATTGATGAGTTTGTCATAAACCTCTTCTTGACTCCATTTCCCAATGAATCTGACACTTATTCTTTCTGTCTATACTACCTAGACCTTTCATGTTCTGTTGTACCAATTCAACCAAACAAACAAACAAACACTTGCACTTAATAACTAGTCTAAAATCAATACTTAAAAGAAAACAAGACATATCCTGCAAACATTTGAGAGATCCCTCTCTGAGAATAGGAGGACTGGATCTTGGAACTCTAAAGATTAGTTCTGATGTTGCCTTGTCTTTTGGTAAGCCAATCTATCAAAACACAGGACACCAACATGCTTCAGTAGTAAACATAATCAATCCAGATGACACACAGATAATTCAACTATACTTTGCATTCATTAACATCAAGATCCACTTACAACCAAAACACAGCCTGCGCACACAACCTAGCAGGGTCCACACATAGCAGGACTGAGGATCTCTCTGAACACAGCCAACATGATTCCTTACCCAAAACAACCCAAATAGATCTTAACAATTTTCTCATAGCATCAATCTATCGACTTCCTACCTTACTAAACCCAAATATCTATCTATTTATAATATCGTAGCCTTCACTATCATATGGTCCACAAATCATGGTTTGCGGACCCTAGAGCTACCCTTTAACTGATTACAACACATTAGGGGCTTTGACCCACCCAAAACCCCTATGTAGGACTGTTTTTTATAAAATTTTACCAAAACACAGGTTAGGGAAGCCTGTTCCAACAATTGCATTAAGTTCCTCCATGGCGAGGGGAAATTCTGTTGAACTTGGTATTGGATTTTTCCAGGATGTCATGGACCTGTTGGCAGATGTGCAAGATGTAGATGTGTTGTCGATGGGCAAGAATTGAAGGATCTGTAAAAATTTATCTTTCATCGCGTTCCTCTGTTTCTCGAGGGCCTCCTTGAACAAGATTTTGATAGAATCTTCTACTCTGTCATCTTTCTTTCCTTCCGCAATGGGGGGTCGTCGAGGTTTGCGAGGATGATCTTGCAATGGGTCAACTAGATTGAGCTTGAACTCCTTATACCCTGACCACGTTGGGGACATGAAAATAAAAACAGAGAAAGAGAAAACCTTCTCTGATACCACTGATCCAGATTTTATGCAGGAACGCAATGGAATACTGATATAACCATAAACACAGAGATGCAGCAGAAATAATGCTTCATTTTATTAATAAAAGTATGAATGAAATAATCTTACAAACATAATGGAAACAAGCTAGGGTGTTGGTAGCGTATCTCTGAGAAGAGATGTGGCGTGCACAGGCCTCTGAACTGTGTTACATTAAGGCTCGAAGGCCTATTATAGACATAATGGAAATAAATGAGCTAGGGTACTGGCAACATATCCCTGAGAAGAGATGTGACAGCTACCAGCCCCTGAATTTTGTTACAATGAGGCTCGCATGCCTATTTATTTTTTAGAAACAATGTAAAACCTAACCCTAAGAGATGAAGTGCCAAAATTGTGGGCCCTGTTTGGGTAAATTCGTGTTTCAACTTCCCGGGGACGTAACTTTGGCATCCGATCTCCGTTTGATGCACTCAATAGCTCATTAGAAAGATCTATCTGAGGACTACTAGTTTTAGTGTGTGAAATACATTATTTATTGCTCTCAATTTTCCAAAAAAACTTCGTTTAGGTCCTCAAAACCACTTCGGAAGTTCATAACTCGAAAAACTGCTAAAAATAGTATGTTGTGTAGAAAATTAAAAACAAAAAGAACTGATGGTGAGGGTTCAAATGGAATAGGTGGTTGGCCACCAATATCCACCTGGATCATTAATGCCCCAAAATAGCTTCCGGCGTGCAGGACCCGAAAGCCTGCTAAAAATAGTAAGCTGTTGGAAGTGAAAAGCTACAAGAATTGATGTTGCAGGTCCAAATGAATAGGTGGGCGGCCACGATATCCACCTGGATCATGTATGTCTTAGGTAGGAATGTAAGCCTCATATATACTTGAGCAAAGTGTCTTGGCTATGCAAATCTACTCCTAATAAAAGAGTTCTTCTCCTAAATTCTTGAGTATACACTTGTACATTTTGTCCTTTCAATTGTTTAAAATTTTTCTAGTCCATTATGGCTTTCTGCATGTGAGCTAATGGATAAAACTGTTTTTTTTATTGTAGAAATAAAATCAATCCATGATAAAATAATCTTACCATATTTCTTGATATCCTCCTTTGTCTTGGCTTCCCATCATACAAGTGTTGCACCTTCCATTCTCAATGAAGCTATTTGGATTTTGGTATCATGATCATGAAAATTTTGGATTCTCAAATAGACCTCGAATTGCCTAATCCAATTATCTAGATTTTTTGCATTAACTTCACCATCAAACATTGGAAATTCAAACTTAACATCAAGTTTTAGAAAAGGACTTTTACCCATGTTCTTTGACTTGTATGGTTGATGTACTGAATATGAACTAGAGGATGAAGAAGATGAAGATGAGGGTGATGATGGTGACTTTCCACTGTCTCCATTTCTTCCATTTCCCTTCATGGATTTATGTTCATCATTATGGCCTTCTGATGATCCTTGTCCTTCCTTGTGAAGTTTGGACCTTTCCTCTTCTAGTTTATCATTCCTTTCTTGATAAAGGACTCACCATTTCAATTAAGTCAAGAAATTATTTTCTGTATACTCTTTATTCCTCTTTGGGATCCATCTCTTCATGGATTTCTCCTTCTCCTATATGCATGCTTGATGCTACTTCTTCTTCTTTTAGAGGTGAACTAGGTGGTGGATATTGTGGAAATCTTGCCCTCCTTTGTTGTGGCTCACTTTGAGAACCTATTGCTTCCACCAATTTGCCTTCTCCTTTCTTCAGCTTGAGCCTAGTAAGCATGAAAATCCTTGCAAACAGTTAACAAATCATTGCACATAAAAACACTAGAGATAAAACTCTAGCTCTGATACCAACCTGATCTTAAAGGAGTGTATTAGTTCTGTTGTGCTAAGTGTCCTTTCAGTAATATAAACATGTACAAATTGTCTTCATATGTTTGCTTAAGGAATGAGAGTTTTAACCATGAAAATTAGATGAATTAGTGAAATTTAATCATGTAAATAAGCCTTAAAAACACTGAACAACAGTGCATAATAAAGAAAAACATTCACACATAAGTTTTATATAGTAGGCATGATGAAGCAATTTTCCCCTCCTGGGCTACCTCTGCTGGTCTAGCTCCCAATGGCATGTCCCTCTTTGTCATTATCCTCAAAATTGTAAATTACGTATGTTTGCAGGCCTCCAATGGTTGTTTTCTCTACACCAATGGCTCCAGAATGCTCAAATTAGTCTAGGTAGACTCTTTTTTCACCAAAATTGGTCAAAATTTGACCTCCCAATGCATTTTCCCCAATGTCATTTAGAAAATCTCCACTAAATGTGGAGACAGGAAATTAACTTCAGTTAAATTTAATACAATGCACTAAAAATAGGGGCATGCTCCAAATATATTTGAATGGTTAATATGCTGTTAAAGTGTTAGTGGCAAGGTGGTCACATGCCAACCCTGTTGTAACCTCCACTTGTTACGGTTCGAAACTCCACGATATATGTCGGAAATGGAAGTGATGAGGTTCCACTTAACAGTCGTGTTCAAAATATTCAACCCCACCATGTGACTGTCGGTTAACTGTTTAAAAAATCCGTGTATATAGTCGTGGAACTTGGACTTTCTAGTTCCGCAGAACATGGCATAACATGCCATATTACTCTGCCATGTGATCGTTACACTTCTCCCGTCAGAGTTAATGTTTATACGACCGTCGTTCCAAATGTTTAATGTTGGGGTTGATATAACATGTGACCAAGCCTTGAACCTAACAGGCGAGGTTATGGTTTCAATATCCGACGGATGGAGTGGAGGTCGCGGTTCTGGCGCAAGGCCACATGCGAGGGGGGGCTGGCCCTTTGGGGTTGGCTTCCCCAAACCCCGTATGAAAAAATTATAACCCTTAAAATGAAGCAGTGACCCTATATGGTTAAGACAAAATGTATAGGCGAGTTGGTAAAGGCTCTTTGTTGTGGGTAGGAGGTCGGCTATTCGAACCTCCAGAACTCCATAAAAATTTTACTCAACCATTTTGAGGACATGTGGCGGCCTGTGGGCTTGCCACATGTCGCTCAACCATTGGTTAATCAAAAACCATTGAACGGTCCAAATTGAGACGTACCACCAACAATCAATGACTCAGAACATGCCATGTGGCACCATCCCGTTGGCTGAGAGAAAAATGGAATAATCCAAGTATATTCCTGCTGACTGGGCATCCAGTCACCAAAATTTTGATGTTTTGAAAAACGAACAGAACACAATATATTCCTCATACAACATCAGTTTTTCAAACCGTTCACATTGCCAGAATCAAAATGATGAGACCTTTTCGGTAGCTCGGGTTTGGACCTGTTTCAAGCACTTTCATTTTTTAGCATAAGACATGATCTCCTGATCAAATATGAAAATAAATCATGGTAACCCATAGTCCAATGCTGCATTATGACAAAGATTATGTCAATATGAAAATCAACCATGGTCAACCATATTTATTTAAGAGTTTATCATATTTATGTTAGGGTTTATATACCTTGGTTATATAATATTTATCCCTTCGGTTTAATATTATTCCCTTGATTATGTACATGTGTGTGCTAGAACTTTCTTTGAGAGCTAGGGTTTGAAGGCCTTGGCGATCGCCTATGGTTTGATGACCCTCCTGGATCACCTTGTTTCCTACCCAATTGTCATACCCCCCCTACTGTAAGAGCCCTCACTCTAGTGGTTGGATCTACTGTAGGTCCAATGACCGGATCGAAGGGAGGGACATTGGGTCCCTCCCAAACAGTAACACATTCCACTGCAATGTCAGAGAAAACACGGAACAATGGCACAAATATGGACACCCAATCCCCGGGCTACTCAAATATTGACAACAAGTCACCCCTCATGAAAAATCACTAGGATTCTGCCGGCATTGCACCCTCCTCGAGATGCATTCCCAAAATGACAGAACGGCCAAAGCTACAACTCCCTACGTAGAGAATAAATTCAAAAATTTAGCACAAGAAAGACCATGCACTCATTGGTAAATTTATTCGCATCTGGCCCACAAAGAGGGCCCTTCGTGGATGGATCATGGCCAGCTGTAAACCAAAAGGCCACATAGATCTCCAACTTGGATCTAAGGGATTCTTTACCATCATATTCACATGTCTGGAAGACATGAATAGAGTTATGGATGGCAGACCATAATTTTTTAACTCTACATGTATCTATCTACATAACTAGGTGGAAAGGTTCAACCCAGCCAAGGAATACCTTTCATGTGCACCTATGTGGGTGTGCCTCTTTTGCCTCCCGCAAGACTATTGGGACGAGCTCACCCTCAAAGAGATTGGAAACCTACTAGGAGAATTCATCAAGGTATATGAGCCAAAACGAATAAAAAAATACACCACCTATGTGCGCATCTGTGTCTACATGCGTATTGCAAAACCGCTTCCAGACTCCATCATCCTCCTGCATGATGATTATGAGTGGGTCCAAACGATTGACTATGAGCATGTGCCATTTCGATGTCACAAATTCCACGAGCATGGACATCTCTTCAGGTATTTCCCTCTCAATCAAGTCAACCAGACCTCAAGAAATGCTGCAAACTGGATGCATAAGGCTTCAACAAGGTCTAGAATTGACGACGGAAACAAAAAAACATTAGGTAAACTCTAAAATATCTAATCCTATTATGAACAACAATTTTGTTGTTTTATCTAATCTCCCAGAAGACACAGCCATGGAGACTAAGGGAGTAGAACACAACAACAAGAAATAAAATATCGATCCAGAGGCTTAGATCCCCCACCAAGACCCTGTCAAATCCAAGATCCCAACCGCTAAGAAGATGACCTCCACCTCAATTCCACCCCCTCTGCCAGAATACCTAGAAATACCTCAGTCCGAATAAATTTGCATGGAAGAAAGTCTAGTTGACATAGACTTTGGAGACCTAGATATTCTCAGTATGGAGGAAGAATGTCTAATTAAAGCTTACCACTCCATCCCGTCGGCCTAGATTCAAACCCTAACCTATGTTCTCTTCAAAGCTAGAGCTGCCCCCTACCTAGGAATCCAAGGAATCTCCTCTAGAGAGATAAAAAAGAACACCAAAGAAACCAAGAAACGGGGCAGAAGAAATAATATCCAGCATATCATTATGGTAGGACATTAGCTTGTTGAATCAGGGCAATATGCCCAGCTCCAATCGTTCCTAATGAATATTAACTCCTGGAATATTAGAGACATTAATAACCTTTCCAAGCACCAAATTTTAAAGAGGAAAGTCCACAGAGATCACCCTTCCCTCCTAATAATTCAAGAAAATAAAAACACTCACCTCCACCTCCAAAGCCTCCTTTCACGATTCTAGAAAGGTTTTAAGGTTGTAGTTGTTGATTCCTCTAGGGCCTCTCAAGGTCTGGCCATTACATGGAACCCTCAAGAAATCAAACTTTCCAACTTCTTAGTTACACGTAACACCATATCGGCCTCTTTCCACATCATGGGCTCTGGGATTCATGGTTTCATCACTAATGTTTACAGTCTGCAACACCTTCCCCTCAAAACCCAGCTACTCACCTATCTCTCCTGGCTTCAAATTCAAATCCCTAATTCCCATTAGATTCTGGGGGGGACTATAACATGATAACAACACTTGAGGAAAAAAAATGGGACACAGGATCCTGGAAGCAGATAGCATTCAATTCAAAGAATTTATTGCCTCGAATGCCCTGATCGATCTACCAACTTCCAATTTACTATAAACCCGGAACATAAAAGAGGTGCATCAAACCAAATTGTGTCCAAGATGGATAGATTTTTTATAATTGAATATCTCTTGGCCTGTGGGGGAGATATTTTTACCACCATCCTCCCCTCCACGGGATTAGATCACCAGGACATTTGCATTCAATGTAACTAACTTGGAATTCCTTCACGGTGTTCATTCTATTTTGAAAAATTCTGGTTCACTCACCCAAACTTTCGGGAAACAGTCGAACATTGGTGGACTCACATGCAATTTCCTAGAGTCACCAAGATGTACACCATTCAACAAAAGTTGAAATCCCTCAAGGTAAATCTTAAATTCTAGAACAAGAACACCTTCGAAAACATCTTCCAAGACAAACTCAAGCTATAGAAACAGATGGATAAGCTATAGAAAATGATAATTCTGGAAGGGAGACAGCCGGATCTAAATCTCCAAGAAGAAAAACTCACCTCCCAGCTAGAATTTAGACATCATCAGGAGGAAATCCTCTGGAAGCATAAATCGAGAATCAAATGGTTAACAGAGGGGGAAAGAAATACAATATTCTTCCACCGCTCCACCATCCAACATCAAATGCACAACAAAATTGCGTCGCTCTGCAATGCCTAGGGAGAGCACCTGGAAAAAAGGAGAAGATATTGAGCATGAATTGGTATCCTATTATAGAGATATTCTCCCTGAGGAACAGAATGATCAATCAGATGCAATAAAAAACATTCTCCAGTACATTCCCCCTCTTCTCACTAAGGATCACAACTCTATGCTCATGAAACTCTCTACCCTTCAGAAGGTTGAAGCAGCGGTATCTCAACTTCAGGATTGCAAAGCTCTTGGACCTGATGGCTTAACAACCAACTTCTTCCAGTTTTTCTAGGACCTAATCAAGCATGAGATTTGGGAAGTTGTAGAAGAGTCTCACGTTAACCAATGGGTCCTTCCAGCTCTAAACGCCACTTTTCTCACTCTCATACCTAAGGAAAACAACACTGCGTCACCCAGTAAGTATTGCCCCATCTCATTATGTAATATCATCTAAAAAATCATTCCCAAATTGGTGGCCAAATTTCTAAAGCCTCTCTTTCCCCTCTTCATCTCTCCTGATAAAACTGGCTATGTGGAAGGTAGGAAAATTCTTGACGGAATCATCACGACCCATGAAATCATTCACTCCCTAAAGGTTATCAAAACTCAAAGAATGATTCTCAATTTGGACCTCTTGAAAGCTTTTGAAAAACTGAGTTGGGAGTACATCAAGGCCGTCCTGTAAGCTTTTGGCTTCTTCCAAGAGAAGACTAACTAGATTGTCTCCCTTACCTCCTCAACGTTCTTTTCCATCTTGGTTCATAGCTCTTTTTCAAAAACCTTTTGTCTCTCTTGAGACACTCATCAAGGGGATCCACTCTCCCCAATCTTATTTTTCCTCATGGTGGAAGGTCATGGTCGGGCATATCCTCTGCTATGCAAGGTAACCTCTATGGTCTCCAGGTTCTCAATTCTGGGCCTCTCACCCACCAAAAAATTGTTGATGACAATATACTCATGGGGCACCCATCATTCCAGGAATCGCGTAGCATCCATTCCATTCTGACGACCTTCTCTGATGCCTCAGGCACCACCATCAACCTGGAAAAATCCCAACTTTTCATTTTCAACACCCTGAATGTAACCTAGCAAAACATTGCTAGAATTTTTGGCATATCCATCGACTCCCTCCCTTCTAAATATCTGGGAGCCTCGCTCACTGACTCAACTCTTAAGCACTTCTCCTGGCATGAACTCCTGTAAAACTTAACTAGCAAGCTTGATTCATTGACCTTTTGTTCGCTCAACCTGGCCAGTCATCTGATCCTTGTCAAATATTTTCTCCATTCTGGCAGTGCCCAAATGGGTTCTCAAATCCATCTGGAACCTCCAACACACTTTTCTTCACGGAGGAGACAAAAATAAGAAAAAATGGGCTATGGTCAATTGGGACGGTCTCTACATCCAAAAATCTTAGGGAGGACTTGGAATCCAGGATCCAGAAGCAAACAACCTCCCTGGAAGCAAAAATATGGTGGAAATGGATCACTCATCCCTCCTCTCTCTAGGCCCAATTCTAGAAACAAAAGTATGCTACGGACTAGGAGTACCATGATTTAATCAGATTCTCTGAAGACAGGAATGGTTCGCTCATATGGAAGGTATTTTCTCAATAGAAATACCTCATTCAAAATCAAGCTCTTGGGAAATCCATAATGGCTCCTGGGTCTGTTTCTGGGAAGATTCATGGCAACAACTCCCTAGCATGGCTAGTTCCACCTTGCTCACTAGCATGATCTCATTAGAAACCCCAATCTTATCAAGGTAAAATATTATTGGCGAGAAGGGAACCATACTCAGCTCAGAATTTGGAAGCATCCAGGCAGTTGGCCCGCCGAATGGAGAGAGGAAAATCTTGACAACATCTGAACAGAACTTCAAACAAGGAAAATTAAGACCAAACAGTGCGAGGTGAGGATATCCTGAGATGGGGATATTGGCCTAAAGGAGAATACACCACAAAAGAGGCTCACCATCTTATGGGCAAGGAAAAACAAATTCAACAGGACATTATTTGGAACAAAATCTGGCGCGCCAACCTTTGGCCAAAGGTCTCAACCTTTCTGTGGCTTCTAAGAAAAAGGAAAATACTAGCCTAGGATAATATTCTCAAACGAGGGTTCTACGGGCCCTCATACTACCTTATGTGTTGTTCCCACCAAGAAATAATTGATCACCTTTTGGACGACTGCCCTCTTGCGAACTACCTTTGGGAACGAGTGGCTATGTTATGCAGAAGAAAAAATCAGGTCCAGGGGAATGTGGTCCACACCATCTGCTCCTGGAAACCAAACCCCTACCAAAGTCCTCTTCTCAATCACCTCTGGAAAATCATCCTGGGTTTGATTTTTTAGGAGACTTGGAAGGAGAGAAACAGACACATATTTAATGGCAAGACATGCTCACCAGAAGGAATATGGGCCATCCTCAAGGGGCACATCCAGGAAACACTGTTCCTAAAGTATTGGTCTCAAGAGGACTTTCCAACCTCTCCTCAGGAAAATATTATCTTGTAGAACTATAATTTCACAGCTCAAATCCCTTGCATGCCAGCCAACCACTCTGCCCTGACACCCTCCAGTCTCATGGTGTGGAGTCTACCCCCTCCACGTGGTTACAAATTGAACTTCGATGGTGCCTCCAAAGGCAATCCTGGGGAAGTTGGTTTCAGCGGCCTATTCCACGACAGTATGGGAAAATTTCTCAAGATCTACCATGGTTATTTAGGATGGGACTCCAAGAACACCGTTGAGCTGGAAGGTCTCCAACATGGACTCAAAATTGCAGTGGTGGAAATTTTTTCCCCCTCACAGTGGAAGGGAATTCCCAAATCATCTTTAACATGGCTTCTAAGCTCCAGAATGGCTCCAGATCAATCAAGCTCTCTCTGAGATGGAGACTTGCGGCGACCATGGCCATGCTGGAATGCACAATCACTGAGATAAGGACCACTAAGTTCAACCACGTGTGAAGGGAAGCCAACAAAGTAGCGGAAAAACTAGCTAATGAAGGTGTTGGTGTGGAAACTAAGCTCTTCATTAAAGACTTTCATACCCTTACCACCAGAACTCTCAGGTCCCACTATGAGGACTTGGATCAACATGACATCAGCCCCCTAGATGTGGGTGTTAGACAACATGATGAAGCGCATGCGAGGAGACAAACATCTCCCATAAGCGAGCCACGTGCCTCACCTCCTCCCACCCCTTCCTTGTATTAATACCGAAGTGTGTGAGGAGTACAGTCTTGGTTTTTAAAATCATTGATAGGTTGATGGGAATGTCAAGATTTAATGAGTTGCAGGAGGGGCATCACACAGAGCACGGAGAAGAGGACAACCAATGCAGGACGTATGCATGTGAAGCTTCCGTCCTCACAAGGGTCACCCTTCAAGCCACCTTCAATTAGGAGTATCATCCCATTGTGTTGAGTGTCCTGGTGAGCTTCGATAAAAGGGTCTCATGCAGTGAATTCTGGATGAGGAGGACGCACTGCTCTCTTTCCAACATCCAGCTAGCCCCCATGCCGAGGCAAATGCATACATGGGGGATGCTTGGGGGTACAGGTCCCTGTTACACAATGTTTTGTCACTGTCCCTACAATCCCCATCCCGCACATTGGAGGGTCATTTTTGTGACTTATAAGAAGTGTCATGCCTTTCAAAAACCATCATTGCATTCCTTTGCATGAGAGTAACATTCCTCCTGTTGACAATTCCCTCAGCAAGTCTGTAGACACCCTTGGTTTTTCCTTGGCTCGAGTAGCCAGTTACACTCCTGCGCCCATCTGGAAAATTAACACTGAGCCCACACCAGTTGGCACTCTGTCCCAGTTAAGCACCTGCGCCAAACTATTTATGGAATTTTTTAAAAAAAATAGAGGTCGGGGTTCCATTCCAACCACCTCGAGGATGATTCATTGGAAGTGGTTGAACTGAAACAACCACAGACTCTCTCCTTTAGTTAGTAGTTTCCACCTCCCTTGGAACTCTCCTAAAGGATAGGACTCCCTACCACCTTTGTAGGGATCCAAACCTCCTCCTTTTCCTCTATAAAAGAAACTATCTCTCTTAGTACAAGCTAGCTAAACTTGGAGAATTAAACATACTATAGCTGAATTACAAGAGAAGATATAATAGTAAGGAATTACGTTGAGGAAGTTTGATTCCATGACTTCTAAGAGAGCTTGAGTCCATGCCTTCATCCCATCCAAATTCCCTGACGAACATTTGAGACGCGCTTCGTATGAACCCCGCTAGAGGAGACTGCAACGTCAAAGCACCAGTTGTACTCTTCCTTCTTATCATTTATATACATGACTACTATTTGGTTCCACTATCGTGTTATGATTTTTATTGAATGTGATATGTTTAGCCCTCTTTAATTGGCTAATAGTTATGAGTGAAACCATTATGTCGTATGTTGTTCTTGTTCTTTGTTCTATGTGCAAGTATCTGAGCATAAAAACGAACATATTGACCTGTATAACAGTCCCTGATGATGATTATGACGTCCTTGAATGATGGGAAGCCTCCAGTTACATGCCCTACAATCTTGTACACATATAATTCCAAGTTGATGCACTGGATTTCGAAGCCCTGGCCGGTGCTGCGAATTCCCAAAGTACCTTAACGAAGCGCTACTGGCTCATGAAGAAATTTTTGGTACCCCTTTGGTTCAACGATAGCTCTCGGTGGATAGGCTCAACCACCAAATTACCCAAGGCAACCATCCATTTGACAAAGCTTGCAAGGCCATGGACCTCATCTTCTATGACCATGAACTCCGGTTCCAGGTAGGAGGGCAACAAGCAATGAACATCTTCCACCTCCTGCCTTTTTCCACCCTCAAACCTTTGAGTCCTTCAGCGTCGGTGAGGTCCAAGCCCAGGAGAGCCAAGCTAGGGATAAAATTGCATGTCAACTGGTCCAATAAATATGCAGATGCCTCCACCTCTTCTGCGGGAAGGCCAAATGCGAAAGACGATGGCAAGGATGGAAAGGGCGCAGAAGAAGGAAGGGTGGCAGCTATGATAAAGAGCGGTGGCGCTCCTCCAACATAAAAATGGAGCACAAAGTAAGTCTATATAGTATGCATGGAGGGCAGGTAGCAGGGTACGTGGACGGACCCAAGGAACCCGAGTGTACTCCATCCATCCCCTACGCTTGTTGGATTATGGAGGAATTACATCCCTAATTTTTTTATGCTTTGTGGTGTCTCTTTGTAGGGCATGTTTAGTCGATTGGAAAAGTTAAGTGTGGTAAATTAGTTTCCTTTCTAAAACTTAAATTAGTTTCCTTTCTGTCATTTCTTTTCAGCAATTTAAATTAGTTTCCTTTCTGTCATTTATTTTCAGCAATTTAGATTAGTTTCCTTCTTGTCATTTCTTTTTAGCAATTTAATTTAGTTTGCTTCCGTCATTTCCTTTCTGAAATTTAGTTTAGTTTCATTGAAGTGTGACAGACATCACTAAGAACCCCTAGAAGTAGCACCCTTTCATAAAGCAGAAGAGGATGACATGAAAAGAATGCATCTATTGTGTATATAGCACTGTCACCTCCAAGTTTGTATGAAACCCAGGTTGATAAAGTAAAGTAGGGCATCCCCTCGGAGTTGCAGCACTCTTGGTGCAATACGAGGGCTCACCAATATGGTAATCTAAGAAGAAACCATTAGCATATCTTCTTGAGGAATACATTTTAGTGAAAGGGAACCCTCGGGTTCCTAGTTATGTTCCCTACATTGATTATTTTTTATTCTTTATTAATGGATGTAGGAGGGATCTCTATTTTATAATTATATAGCTACTCATGTTTTCATTGAACACTGATCCAAAGGCCATAAATATTTTTTTTTCTACTCCTCTTCCTCTTAATGGATCAGAGTGGATTTTTTTTTGGAAATATGGGATTTGAAGACCACAGATTTGGTAACAAAACCCCATTGTCCTTTTCTAACAAGTATCTAATAAATGTATTTATAGTAAATCAACAAAATGGAATAAAGGTCAGCCTTACCTGGTTACCTTTGGAGGCTAGAGGGAGAGGAAATATTACCATTCACTACAACCTGATGTATAACATCATATGAAAACATTCCAATTTCATTTTCTCACACATTTATCACCAAATCCTATCATTTTCATGTTAAACTCGTTTGTACCCTGTATGGGCCCATTAGGAGGTGCTTATCTCACAGTTTTACACTAGAATTATGTACCTTAAAAACACTTTTTAACAGGAAAGAATAAACATTTTGGACATGCATTAGCACACTTGGAAGGTCATTGCCAACTTTCTTGAGCTATGTTTGAAATTTCAAGTCACAACCTTCACCATTAAATAATGAAGGTGGAGGGCAACCTTCGCCTTGACCAAAACTTGGGTGAAATATTTTTTAAAAATTTGTGCTCTTTATCTTTGATGATATACACATGTACACTACAATAAAACCTTGAAGGAAAACCTCAAGCACATAATTTAAGCAAAGTCTATGTTAAAATAAAAACATTTTTATGAAAAATGTATGAAATTCATTTTTGGCGAAAAGGAAGTGACTTAGTACATCGACCATATAATATCAAAAGGTCGTGTAAAGGTATACCCAAACCCAAAAACATCTCTAATTATGAATATTGCAAGAGTAAATGGGATATTACCAAAATTTTATAAAAATGTATGCTCATATTACAACACCCTTATTTGAGATACCTAAGAAGGAAACTCTTCGATGGAATTGAAAAGCATAACAATATTTTCATCCTATGGAAAAAATGTAGCGTCCTCCTCTATAGTACTAACTATTACATACTTCTTTAAACAAATCATAATTTCATAGGATGCATTCTAATTCAGAATCAACACAGTACTAATGCAAGATGAACGTGGAGGAAGATGCCTTGTCAATGGAACATGTATTGCTAGTAGAAGGTTGTACGATTTTGGAACAGGTTGAAGGAGGCATAGCTGCCACCTTTTTAGTCACCTTAGCCTTCAATTTATTTTCTTTTTCATTCTAGTTAAGGTCAATATGCACACCTTTTTTATTCCATTGTGAATCATATGTAGGGCTTGATAAAGTACTTTTTCTTGAGTTTTTTCTACTTATATAGAATATGGTAATTGGGTGACATTTATGAGAAGATGTAAGGACTTAAAAGACTTGTAATTTTGGGCTAGCTTTATTTTTTTGAAGAAAAGGGAAAAAATAGAGTCCCTTTTACATGCAAGTGTAGAATGCATATAAAAATGTAATTTCAATTCAAAGTAGGATAGAAATAACACATTTTTATTTGAAAAATAAATAAGTCCAATTGCTTTTAAAAGCATGAATCCCAAACCAAAAGAATGTGTCAGATCCATTTATAGTAAGGAAAAGCTTCCAATTATCCATTCTCTAACCAAGTGGCATCAATATTATTTGGAAATGAAGTTTCTAGTATGTACCAACCATAATACTCGAAGTAGCCATTGAAGACATTAACAAGTGACTTGTATGGATTTTATCAAAAATAGGTAGCATGGTCATTAAATTCACCATGAAATTGATCATTTAATTCACCATTAACCTAGAAATTTTTTGATGCTTGAGAATTAGTAAATTTAAAATCTTTTAGAAAGCATTATGACAAGGATTGCAGGTCACCTTATATATAAGAGGGGCAAGCTTGACTGGAGAGATCACTCACCAATACTAATACATATCTAGGTCATATTTATTATCATCATTGTAACACAATTTGAGAAATGATTCATCAAAATGGTCATATTTCTGGGGAATAAATCTATAAATGAGGACATTTAAAATGAACAACATCAATGACATCGAGACTAGTATAGAAAAAAAAATCAAAGAAAATATGTGTAGTTACAATACCATAAAATGCAATAATAAAATTCCTTATCAAAGAGACAACAAATTCTCACCCAAAAACCTATAAAATACCTAGCCAAAGCCATAGATTGTAAATAGAAAAGAAACAGAACAAAAATTAGTTAAAATTTGGACTACCTGTATGTTGAAATGGATCAATGGTGACCAGTGTTATTGTAAGCATCCAGTCCAACCGGTTCTAGTGTTTTACCAGTCTGGTTCACCATTTTGGACTGATTAAGGCCAATACTATACCAGACTTGTTGGTTCATAACGGAACCAACTTTAAAGCATCAAACCAGTCGGTTCAATATAGTGTCTTACATGTCTAGAGACCATTATTTTACTCAAATTTGTAACATTACCATTAATTGTTTCAGGATGTTTGAGAGTAGTTCCAATCAAATTCAACTTCATATGGAGAAAGTATAATTTTAGTCCCCAATCAAAATTCAACAGACTTAATAGTTTTCAGAATTTGTAAGATTGCAACATTGCCGCTAGATTCTATCATTTATGACAGTATGTAACTGGAATTTAATCAAGAGAATCAAACCCTCTATGTACCTTGAAGTTGGTTGTAATTATGCATTGTTCACTAACCTCCTTTTTCATTATCCTTGTGAAAATGTATACTTTACTGGAGAAAAATAATTGATTGTACATGTTAATCTCTTTCTATCTTATTTTAATTCATAGAGGGTTTCATGCTCTAGGTATTTTATTTTAGAGGTAAAGCACCCATTCAGTGCTTCTAGGGTTTTTTCTAGGTCAAGAAGCCAAAAATTTCATTGTCATAAGTTGAAGACCCCATCGGACAGTGTAACCAATAAAAGAATTGTTTTTTGTATTTTAAATTGTCAAGAAAACCTCCAGGATCAAGTCAAAATTCTAGGAAAGAAGTCGACCTAATTTGAGGAACTTAGACCACCTTGGAAGCCTATATATAGGAGGTAACTCGACCTCCTAGGGACACAATTGATCCTCTCATCAAGTCAGCGAAGAAGAAGAAGAAAGAGGCTAGCGAACAAAGGAGGACGAAGATCAAGTGTGTGGGCTATTTTCTTTCTCTCTCCTCACACATGTGAAGGAAGAAAGCTAGGGTTTGTTTTGTTGGGTTAGGGTTTTGTTATAATATATTATGATAGTCCCAACACCAAAACAATGATTGCCTAATGACAAATCAAAGTTTCACAAATAACTCTAGATTAATATTGTGACATTCCTACCTTTTTTGCATATATCTGGGTTTTGTGGCAGGCAAGTTTAGTCCCTTATTGTACTTCTTTTTCAACCCATTGCATCATTCCACCATATTGTTTCTATAAACTTTATATTTCTCTCTTCGAATCTTACACCTTGGACATAAGACTCAATTGGGAGGAATAGACAATTGAAATTCTGCTATTCTAACCAATGTTTTAAAACTTGGGACCTGACATGGAATTGGTGGAGAGTTCACTTGGACATGGAATCGGACTCAGACCGATTTGATATCAATGATATAGTTACTAAAATAATAAATTGTAATGAAAAAGTTATATTTTAAGGATCCCAAGTCATGATTCCAAACAATTATTGAAATTTTGAAACAAAGCGTTATGAATAGTTTAAAGAACATTTAAATGACACGCATAATTGAAAAAAAATGTTCTACTTGTTTATATTGGGATCCTCATCATCAATATCACCCTTGCATCTACCTCAATCCTCTAGGGATGTCAGTTAACCCCACCCTATTTTGATGAAAATGTCTAATCCAACATAGCTGAAGTAAAAATCTTGCAAATGAACACCTCAATAATGCCATTACGTGTTCCCTCTAGATCATCACCAACATGTGTAAAAGAGAATGTTGTAAAGTTGGACAAACCTCCATACTTCACAACCTATGATATTCATCCTTTAATTCAGTTATAATATATTCAACTCCTAATTTCCATTGTTAAACTTATATCAATTCCTAAATCAACAATTTCACATGTAGTCACCCAAAGACAGGCCAATATGCAGGGTAACATGATCACCACTCATCAACTTCAATTCTCACAGGATGCAGTTGTTGCAAGGAAAATAATACTAATTTTCCATTCAGCGACACTGTCTACAATTTATTCCTTAAATTCTGTTATAGAAATGGAAACTAAGACTCGAGGCTCTCTCACCTATTCAACACAACCTTTTAGTCGAATCAATTATAAAAATGATTTACTTGTTCAAGATGGACTTGGAAGAAGCCATCAATTTATGCCTATAAATACAAATTTCCTTGCCCAAGGAGTTCTAATTAGGAACTAGAATATTCTCAATAAAACTTTTCACATCATCTACCAGGACCTTCTGGAAGGCCTCCTCATATACTTGAGTTTTCAAAGCTACTTAATGCCCTCAAAACTACCTTGGGATATATGAAAAACATGTTGATGGGAGATGAAAGGGTATTTCCAAATTGTTTTGACTCATTTCGACCTTTAATTGGAAGACCTCGAAATAATTTACAATCCTATATGTCATGTTTGGGTAGTTATATGAAATTCAACATGGTAGGAAAGCCAGTAGCTTTAGTTCATGGCCAAATTTTAGACCATCTATAATTAATTCTTAGTAGCCACCCTCTGTGGGAGTGTTGTCAAAACAAAAATGTTCATTTCAGCAAATGGATTCTCATGAATTGGGTAACAGTCTAATAATTAGATGAGTAGGTCGGGACAAAGATTTGGTTACCATATTTTCACCTCTATATTTGTTTGTTGCTATATTTGACATTAATTTCTTTAAAATTTCACGCATTATGTAAAATTTTATTTTTCCCATCTGGCCACTAAGTCTCATGGAATGTTAAATATAACTTGAAAGTCTGAAAATTGAAATATTTAATATCATAATCAAGAAATGAAAACTGAGAATTATTCCAATAAGATAAGATGATTTTTTTAATGTTCGACGAATGATCAATCTAGTATTTACTTTTCTTTCTTGTTAGCACTACCACAAGCATACACATTGATGCGAATGTGTAGTTAATTGCAAAGATAAATTTTTACTTGAAGCTCATGTTGTTGTAGTCCTAGTTGGGTTGAACATGGCAGTAGGGGAGGGTGGCATTTCAGCATGTTGATGATCTTCAAAAGATGCAATATCCAATTTCTCCAAGACCAATACTCCAACTTCCAAATTTTCCTCCTTTGGATAACTATCCAAATTGTGATATATGTTTTATCAACCTTTGCCTCTTATAGTGGGACAACTACAAGTTGTAATGAACATAGACCAAGCTCTCTACCTGGTATAGATTCAAGGTGTTTTTTGTTGACATTGCATGAAAATGTAGGTGGTACAACACTTCTTTGTGGAAGAAGTGTTCACTACCCATGGAAGCACCCCATTTTTCCAAATGATGCACATTTGGAGTAGGAACATCATACATGTTCCACCACTAGAGTGAATTCATCATCTTCCATTATATATAAATGGATAGGCATAACCAAATAACCCTTGGGCATTGATGTAGGTACTAAATTTTTGTTGCATGATATCACACTCATCAGTGTAAAGCTTATTTAATGCTTACATTTGACCACTCTAAACTTATGGATCCATTTACAATTTTCTCTTCACCATACAAATAGGAAATGATGCTTTCAACGATGATGTAGAATAGTGTTTTGGTGTAACACTGTATGTTATAGCATGGACTGGAGTATTTCTCTTTGTTTATTTTTTTTTACTTCTACTCAAATAAAGTCATAGAAGTTCACATCTCTAGGCTCAACAATGTCCTTAATTTTTCCTAGTATGGTGTCCTCTTTCTCATTCAATTCCCCAGTCACTGATGGATCTCAATATACAAATCGAGTCATGTTAGATTTGATGAATTGCAAAGCATATTATTTGTGACCAAAAACTAGGATAAAAAATGATATCTTAAAGCACTATCTCTATTTGTTGTATTATGTATCCTCATGTTCTCCCATAAATCACTCATCATCATATTAGCAAATGCTCATCTTATCTTCAACAGGCACTTAAAGGTGAGCTAATGGCTACCAAATCTAGTCCTTCCGAGCTTAATTAATGGTAGCTTACATTGAATCTGGTAAATATAGTGGCCAAAAATATGCATTGTGATGAATTTGATGATGGACTTCCATTCCTTCTACAAACCATTAATCTGGTCATGCTCTCTGTGCTTAAATATACCATGTATTAAAATATTCAACATGTGAAACAAACAATTGGAGTGAAAATGTGAGGATGTACATGCCCAATGGTTTTCTTGATACTTTATAATTAACCACATTATCTTTAATGACTTGTGTCATATTGGATGGACCTCTATCATTATTACTTTTCAGTAAGAGGTATGAAATGCTCCTAGAATATGGTACAAATTATGAGGAGTCTTGGGTTGCAAGGAAGATTGCATGACTATCCAACACACTAAGAACATTTATCAAATGTTGGTTTTCAACATTTGTTGAGTCATGAAAGACAATGGAAACCCCAATATTCGGGCACTCATCCATAAACTATCCTAGAGAGCTCTAGACATCAATTTTTTTCATGTCTACGAACACTATTATCGCTTTGTCATATCCAAGGATTTTGTATGCATGAAGGGAAATTACTGATGGACTTAACCATAACCTACCAGTAGGGGGAGTGAAAAACATTGAACGGTATATGCGCAGAGGAGTGTTCTTATATACTTCCTAGGTATAGTGTATTTTCACATCTTATTGTGTTTGTACAAAATGGCGTGAATATTTTATCATATGTGGTTTTATCAAACTCTACTAGGGTGTAATCAGTTATAAGAGTGCACTGGTTCCAAGGAAACAAATTTTATTTCAGAATTGGTTTTACTTTCCTTCATATATTAAATTTATTGCTATTTCTTGAATAACTTGTAGAGCATTATGAAATGGTTAACAATCTAAAAATCAGATGAGTAGGTCAGGACCAAGATCTGGTTACCATCTTTTCACCTCTATCTTTTTTTGTTGCCATTTTTGACATTAATTTCTTTTAAAATTCACGCATGATGTAAGATTTTCTTTATCCCATATGGCCACGAAGTCTCATGGAATGTTAAATAAAAGATATCTATGTAATGACTTTCCGCTTAAAATATTCTAAGAGTTTAAACGTAAAAATGGTGCTTCTTACCTTTTTAATGCATCCATTACTCTAGTTAGAATGTTTTTTATTTTCAGTTTTTTTTTTAAGTCTAGAATTGCATATTTAAATGAAATTTAGATAGTGAAGAATGTTAAATTAAATCATCATATCAAACTGTGACACCTTAGAAAAATAATTAATGTAAAAATATCTATGGAAAATACTATCATATGGAATATTTTTCAAGTTAATGTGCTTTATTCTGCAAAGTTTACATTCATAATATCATATTACTTTACATAGTTACTATTCGAATGTCAAGAGGTTTCTAAAGGAATATCAAATTGACAATATGTTTTTTCATGTCACATCAAGCAGGGGAAATGAGATGCCTTAATTCAGAGCTTTGGCATCCTGTTTCAGACCACTTGTGTCCTTGCTTGTTGTTGGGAGCAAGGTTATTTATTTTCCATAGGGTCACAATGAGCGGGTGAGGTGGTTGGTGACTAATTTTTAATTTGAAATCTTCTTTTGGATACAAATGACTGAAAATAATGAATTATTATCTTCTTTTCATCATAAAATGTGACTCCAGTATTTTGAAATTTTAATGTTATGTAATGAAACTGATCATAATCAATGTGATTTCAGGTATTTGATTCAACAAACAAGGAGGTTGATGCTCATATATCAGATTATCCGAATCTTCCAACTCAATTAATCTTCCAACTTCAAAATGTTACAATGCATGTGGTTTCTCTTCATTTCATCCTTGCTTTGGTTGTGAACACTTTTATTCATATCGCTATATATAAAAGATTTAAAATTTAATAAACACCTTATTGAATGCCAGGAAGATGTGGAAACAGATGAAGTATATTCTCAAATGACATTGCAACCTCTTAATGTTGTAAGAAATTTTCAATTTCATTATATGTGATTTGCTGTAATTGCCACTTTTGGTGAGAAATGCTTTGGTACTAGTTTCATTTGTGCAAGGAACTAAAAATTGATGATATTGTGCAACGGAAAAATTTTAGGTTTTATCTTCCACATTGTGCTACGGAAAAATTTTGTCCTCCACTTGTGCGGCTCTTATTTTCCCATAGTTGTTGTTTTATTTGTGATTTAATAGATAAGTGCTTGGACTTTTAGACATTTTTTAAGAGAAGACTACATTCTTTGAAGGAGAAAAAGGTACGGGTATTTGTCATATTTGTCTCCTATTAAGTTTGGTTTGTTTTGGGCAGGATTTCACTTAGAAACCACCTTCCAAGGAATTGAAAGTCAGGGATATTCATTACAATGAATGGAAATTTTTGCATATTTTTCAGGGTAATGTATAACAGTTATTTGAATGTTGTTTTGGAATAAAAGTGGATAGTGAATATGTAATTATGTGAAGTTTCTTTTAATACTCTTATATCATTGCAATGCATTTTGAAATGTAAACAGGTTATGCATATATAAAATTTGTTGCCACATTTGATGTCATATGTGGAAGATATATTTGAAAATTCTTGTTAATGCTTTTAGTAGCTACATGTACACTCTAAAAAGTATCTAATATAGATAGTCCCCAGTTACTTTACCTTTCAATGTGGAGCCAACATGTTTAGTTTTTCTATGGATATAGTACATTGGATTCCTTTTCCCCTGGAATAGTACATTGAAAATTGAAGATTTTTATATTGAAGCTATATTTGCGGTTAGTATCAAATTTAAAAAGTCTTGTCTTATTCTTTTTTAGTTTCTTGTTGTAATCTTGTGTCAACAATACTTTACTCCACCCATTAGATAACTATTGACCAGTTATATTATTGAAGTATCATTGCTTCTTAAATATAACTAGAGGAAACAATAAAACTACAAAAATGGAGCATGAGACATTCTTAGTAGAAATTGCTAGCTCTGTTGTGTTTCATTATGTTGGATAAAATTAAAATTGCAATGTACCATAAGCAGGAGAATTAAAAATATTGGGACATAAATGTGTGCTTCTATTTGCATTTATTATTTTAGTTGAAGATAACATTTCATCAACAAATTTTTTACACTAAGAACACAGCAGGTACAAAATTTATTCTATGGTGACATTTTATTTGCTTTGTTTATATAGGTCATTTGTCTAGATAGTGGCCATTATTGCCCAACTGAAGAAAACATGTTTGAGTTTCCTACTTTTATGGGGAAAAATGACGTTAACAATATTTATTATGTTGAGGTATATGTTATCACCCTTAATTTTTTTTCTAAACTCTATAAGTTTACACTTTTTTATTCATAGTGTCAAATAGGTCTTGAGTTACTTTAGTCTTGATAAAAGGTAGGTGATAGGTTTAGAATTCTTAACAAGTCAGTTTTCAATTTCAAATAAAGTCTTTAGGTCTCATCCCATGGTTGAAAAGTCTCATCATTCACATAAAAAATCATGTCATCAACTTTCGGATGAAACCCCTGTAATTAGCCACAAAACCGCAGTTTCGTAGCGCGGTCAGTTCAAAATTTGAGTTTTGCGCTACGAAAGCGCTACTACTTTCATAGTGCAAAGTGCGAAAAATGCAATGTGTGTGCTATGAAAGTGCGGATTCTTAAATGGTCATGTCAAAGCTCAAAAATTTTCAGAAATCCGTTAGGATATGACAAGGTAACATCATGGTGAGCCAGTTAGGAGTCATATTCGAAATGATCAACCATCCATATCCATCATTACTATGATAGGGGTTTCATATTGAGAAAATAAATTTCAAATTCGAAAGGTCTTGTCTGTTTTAGTCATTACAATTTTCATTTGCTCATATTAAACTGTGAAACATTCCTGTTTCGAGCTTAAGCTTATGTTTTTCCTATACCAAGGATATTCCATACATTATCAAGCTAGGCTAATCCTTTTTCAAGCGAGGCTGCCAAATCAAATCAAGAGAGGTTGTTTGCAAGAGAGGCTGATTATCAAATTCTAAAGGAAGCCAACAGGGTTTTTCTGAAACAAGTATGGATGAGGAGAAAAAGAACCATAGATTAGGACATTGTTTGAGGTCTGAACTTGAAAGCACAAGAGTTCTAGCTAAAGACCAAATAGTCATGGATGCTTTCAGTAAAGCTAGTTGTTTAAAGTTTTGTGAAAAGCTACAGGGTGGACATACTCAGGTATCAAAGTAATTTGCGTTACATTTTAGTGGTACAAATACAAAGGTTGGGATGTTAAATATTTCAGTGACACCTAAAACCATTGCTCTAGTGACTGAAATACCTATAAGACAGGAAACATGGTTTAAAGGTTTTAGGTTCGATATGGAGGCATGCAAGATGTTTTTGAAGCCAGAATATGCAGAGATGGACTTGAATAATGCAATTCCTAGAAACTGTATTAAGGATAACTATGCCAAACTGTTGCTCAACATCCAAAGATATTTCAAATGTGAAGGCAGGTACCACAAAGTTTACACCTATCATTTCAAACTCTTATTACACTTCACAGGTATGATATCACTGGATTTACAATTTTTCCTATATAGAAGCATTGCTAAAATGGTTTATAAGGTCCAAGTGAAATCCGATGACTATGAAACATCTATGTTTCACCATGCCTTAATTAAATTGTTGGTTTTGAATTAGCTCCAAAAGATTAGTAGGGATTGGTCCTCTTTTCTATTTATAAGTGTATTTGAAATGGAAGCTCAAACTCCATATAAAAACCCTAAGGCGAAAGAAAATTCATCCCCACCAGCAAAATCCAGTCAACCTGTAGCTGTAAGGAGCAGGAGGTTTGTCAAATTAAATCCAAGGAAACAAGTGAAAGGTAAAGTAGAAAGGACACCAATGATTGTTGCAAAAACCCCTCCACCTGCAAAAAAAGGGTTACAGAGTACCAAGGAAGTTAAACAGAAACAAACAGCTGGTAAGAAAATAGTCCAAAGAATCACAAGGAGTCAAAGTACAACATCAAAAGGAAAGACAGTGGTTTTAGGATCAAGTGACAACCCAAGTTTGAAAGGAAACATAGATGATTTAATACATGCAATAGACATACAAGAATCCCCTATAGTGCAAGATGATTTCATAGGGGTTAAAGAAAGCAAACAGAAAGGGATGAAATCATCAAAGAAGTTGGAGTTTAAGGATGAAGATGCAACATTTTTTTCTAAGCTAGGAGGCCTGTAACTAGGCATTCTAAAATACTAGAAGAACTTAATGCAAAAGTTGAGGAAATAAATGAAGCAACTACTATTCATAAGGAGATAGTTGATCTTTCCTCACTTGTAACAAAACTTGCAGAAAATAGAGTATCTACAGCAGAGGAAGAAATGACCAAGTATAAAAGTATGGAAGAGAGATTAAGATCAGCAAATCAAGAATTTCCAAGTTGAAGAAAAGAGCTAGAAAGCATGTCATTGAGAAAACAAAGTTTAAAATGATGAAAGCTGTTTGGGAAGGTGAAAAGGTTTCAAAATCAGAAATACCAAGCAGTGAGGAACAGTTCTTCACATGGGCAGTCCCATCCATTAAGGAATAAAAGTTTGTAAGAGTCAAAAACACTCATTTGAGAGCTAGAAACAGAAGGTTAAGAAGACAAGTTGAAGACCTGGAGATACAGTTGACAAAGTCTCAATAAAAGTTAAAAGGGCAGTAAAATAGATAAATTCATAAGTCAATCTCTGATCAAGATGAAGGCAAAATTTGATGAAGATTATGTTTTTGAGGTACAAATTTTGAAGACAGTTTTGAAAAAACTTCTTACACAACAATTTCGTAGCGCAGATAGTGCAAATATGCTGAAATGCGCTACGAGACTGCTGAAACAGTCTTCTAGAACATTTTAATATTAAATTTTGGGGGAATTTTGGTGAATTTTGATTTGAAATGGCTGGTGGAAGTGTACAAATAGCATGTGAAGGTTTACTTGAAGAAACCAGGTCAAAACTTGATTGAAAAAAGGAGCTAAACACTGTGCTATGAAAAGCGATAAAAAATTCAGCTGCTTTCGTAGCACAGGTTTATCCTTTGTCTTTTTGCACCATTCGAATTATAGTTTCTGCAGAGCTGGAGAATTAAAGATATATGGTAAATTTTTGGAAACATGACACATGTAGACCTGATCTATTAATGATAAAAGTATTCAAAACAGATAAAGAAATCAAAGAGGGTAAAAAACAGGAAAACATGTTTCCTATTTTTTAGGAGAACATTATCATTAACAGCAGTGTCACTTCAAGAGAAAGGTCAGCATCCAAATTTTACTTCATGGGATTGTAGGTGGTAAAATATGTAATTAAGACTAGATAAGGTTGTTAGAAGGATATTTAATAGTTTCAATCCTATTAGAATTAGGACTTTTCATAAGCATTATAATTGTCAGTTTGTAATAAATGGCATGTCTCAGATTAGGAAAGGTGTCAAACTCTTTGATTTCGATGTATCTAGTGAAGAAGAAGGAATCCTATCTTTTAAATGTTCTATAAAGAGCATAAGGTCGAAATCCAAAGGGTTGGACATTTTATTAGCAAAAATATTGTGTTTTGTATGTGATTATTTTCAGTTTTAATACATAGAAGTTTACTTAGCCAACTTGAGATTCATATAGAGTTTTAGTATGTGTTTGTTCTATTGCATCCTTTTACTATCTATTTGAAGTGGTATTTTCTTATGTTTACTAAGAATTCATCCTTGATGCTCTGACTTCCTATGTAGGCAAATTGACTGTGTTTATACTGTCTCACATGTGTATCCTTTTGACTAAAACTCTAACATGCCTCAACTTCCATGCTAGGTAAATTATTTTGGTTTGGTTGAAGTTATCTTGACTCCATGGCCCAATGAATGTTTTCTAATCTATGATACAACCAGTTATATTATTTTATCTTTTTACCTTAGAGTTAGCCATCTATCCATTAATCAAAAATCATAAACCCTTGAGAGATCCCTCTCAGGTTGAGGAGGCTAAGCCTCAGCCAATATATTGGTCTAAAACAGTTACACAAAGTCCACTTGATGAGTAGCCTATCAGGTCAGATTTTGTGATAACATTTTCGTGCGTTTTCCGGCAGCCTGAAGATTACTCATTCCCGAAATCAAGAAGCTGAACTTCTGAAGGTAGCAGGAGCTCAGGAAAATTTTTGAGGTTGCATCTAACTTGGTGACTCCATTCAATTTCAAAAAGGTTAAGGTGGCTTCGAGAAAGATATTTACAAGGAGAAATCTCGATCCCAATCCACCTACCATCTTGGACAATCCAAACACTATTTCAAGAGGCAGTTAAAGAATTTCAGAAATATCAGGTACTCCATCTCATTCGAAATCTTTGTCCTCTGAAATATTAAGAAGTCCTGAAGAAAAAAGAGTTGAAGATAAAATTCATGAAGTGTTTTTTAGATCAGAAAGTGAAAAAGAACTCATTGATATTATCTTAGACTTGCATAAGAGAGGAATTGACACTTCATCCCTAGTAACACAAGAAGACAAAGAAGAATTTTGGGAAGCTATTACCTCTGAGTTGTTGTTAGAAAAAGAGTCTTTAGATCATCTGAAATAACTTGATCCTTTTGAAGTTTTTTTGAAAACTAAAGCTAGTTAATCCCTTCCCAATTGGAGTTCCACTATTAGTGGATTATAGAAACCAAATAGTCCTTCTCATATCTGTTCTTCATCTTCTGTTTCTACTATTCCTAAAACTATTTTTCATCCTTTAAACATGGCTAGCCTTGTTAAGTATGCTCCGCTTTTCCTTCCTGTTGTTTTACATGATCTCCCTAGCAAATATGTTGTTAGGATTCAAACTTGGGGAAGCGATGAAGAAATCACAGCAGAACAACATTTCGATCAATTTAATGATTTTATAGACAGAGAAGAAGTTGACGATGAATATCTGAAATTAGGATTATTTGCACAAAGTTTTACTAGTGAATTTAGAAAATGGTTTAAAGCTCTCACTCCTGGAAGTATTTGAACTTGGGATGAGTTTGAAGATAATTTTTTGAGAAAATGGGGAAACAGAACCAATCCAGTTCAGGCACTTATTGAATATAACAATCTTAGAAGGGCAGTTGATGAATCTGTCCAGAACTTTTCAAAAATATTTAATAAAGTTTTTGATTAAATTCCAACTCATTTGAAACCTCCAGAAGCCTTAGCACAAATGAGATATGCTGAAGCATTTTACTATGAATTTTCCATCTTGTTGAGAGAAAGAGAATCACCTACACTTTTTGAAATGAAAAATGATGCAGTAAAGGTGGAGGTAAAAATGATAGCTGCTAAAAAGTAAGAAATGGGAAAAACTAAATTGAAAGAAGAAGAGAAACCTTCTACTTCAACTTATGATGATAAATTTGACCTAATGATGAAAACTATGAAGAAGTTGATGGATAGATTGGCTCTTGGAAACACCTCTGCTCCTCCTGTGCAGCATGAGCCTCAATTTAGAAATTCTCAATTCAGAAGACCTCAAAACCAACAAAGACCAAGAGAGAATAGAAATCAACATCCTGATCCTCCGGTGAGACCTCCTTTTCAGTAGAATTTGGTTGATGAAGAAGATGACCCTAAAGAAACTGAAGAGTCTATTCATTTTTTTGATGAGGAAATGTTAGGATTTCTCTTAACCAAGGAAGAACATTATCAATCATATCAAAACAATCATGAAGAAGAAACATCAGAATATCTAAAGGGATATCAACATGCTATTTTTGAGATGCGGAAACAATATAATATGAGAAATAGGAATGTACCTATCATTGCAAACAAGACACAACCTTAGAAAGATGCACCAAAGGCTTTTGATGGAAAGAAGGAAGCTCAAAAGATTGCTGAAGGAGCTACTGATATATTGCGTATTCAAGAAGACAACCCAACCATATATTTGGGTCCAAGACTAGAAGATGAACAAAATGAAGAAGTGCGTCCTTTTTATGTGAGTATTAGCATTTATGACATGACTTTACATAATGCTATGTTGGATTCAGGGGCCTCTCATAATCTTATTCCCAAAGTAATCATGGAAAGGATGGGGTTAGAAATAAAAAGACCATATAAGGATTTGTTTTCTTTCGATTCAAAAAGAGTTCACTGCATTGGTCTAATCAAGGATGTTGTTGTTGGTCTGACACAAATCCCTGATAAGACTATAGTCATGGACATTGTTGTAGCTGACATTCCACCGAAGTTTGGTATGTTGTTGTCAAGATCATTGGCAGCAAAAATTAAGGGTACAATGCAGATGGATCTTACTTATGCTACCATTCCAGTTTTTGGAGAAAAAATAAGATTGTATCGAGAGACAAGGATGGCTTACATGGTAAGTAGTAAAGATAAACCTCAAAAATTTTCAATTTATGCCCTTGATACTGAACATGGTCCTACTATTCTTTTCAATGAATTGACTAATGAAGTGGAAGAAGAAAATAAAGCAGAAAATCAGAGTTTTGAAATTCAACAATCTGAAAATCAGCAAGCATAAGGTTAGCAAGTCAAAAATAAGGAGGAAGAAGGTTGGTGGTAATTGCATTTTGATGGATCAGTAGGCAAATAAGGAGCAGGATCAGGGATATGGATTAGAAATTCAAGTGATGAAAGTAAGTTCTTGTCTTATAAACTAAACTTTTATTGCACGAATAACATGGCTGATTATGAATCCTTGATTTTGGGTCTAGAAGCGTTGAAAAGAATGAAGGCTCAAAACATTTTTTTTTTGGAGATTCAGAATTAGCCATAAAATATATTGAAGGTGTTTATCAAGCAAAGGACACAAGGATGAGAGAATATAGAAATTTGGTTTTGGACATGTTAGAAAACTTTCAAGCCTATTTATTCACAGTCAAAACTAGAGAACAAAACTCCATTGTTGATTCTCTTGCTGTCTCTGCAAGCCTTTTCATTATTCCTATGCACTCCAGTGAAAAGTATGAAGTTGAAGTTCACCATAGACCAGCCATTCCTGATAATATTATCCATTGGCAAATTTTTGAAGATGATCAGCATGTGAAAAATTTTATTGAGTTGAAAGAAGAATTTGAAAATATACAAGTAGATCAGCAGAACATGTTAGCTGAATCTAAAGGGAATTCTAAAGTTTTACAACTAAATAATAATTCCATACCAAAGGGACTAATACCTCTAGAAAACTTTTTTAATCAAAATGATGTTTTTAAATCCCCCAAGATGCAAGTTGATGATGAAGAAGTTGAGAGTTGTAACCTTGGTACTATAGCTATGCCCAAAATGATTAAACTTTCAAAATTTCTTTCATCTAATATGAAGTTTAAATATGTTGAAATGATGAAGAGATTTATGGATGTCTTTGCTTGGAATTATGCTGATTTGTAAGAATATGATCCCTCCATAATTCAGCATACTATTCCCATAAAGGAAAATGAAAGACCTTTCAAGTAGAAGTTAAGGAGAATCAACCCACTTCTTATGCCTTTGATTGAGAAGGAGTTTAAAAAACTCTTTGATGCCAAAATCATAGTCCCAATCAAATTTTCAAAATGGCTTGCGAATTTGGTTATGGTTAGGAAGAAAAGTGGGGAAATCAGAATATGCATTGATTTCAGAAATCTGAATAAAGCCTCCCTAAAAGATAATTATCCCCTCCCAAATATGGATCAAAATTTTCAAACCATTTTTGATTCTTAGAGAATGTCTATGCTTGATGGTTTTTCAGGTTATAATAAGATCCTTGTGCATCCTGATGATCAGGAAAAAAATAGCCTTTACTACACCATGGGGTACTTTTATGTACGCCAAAATTCCATTTTGTCTCATGAATGCAGGAGCTACTTTTCAGAGGGCAATGGATATTGCATTTTCTGAAGAATAGGACAATATGGTGGTTGTGTATCTTGATGATATAACAGTCTTTTCAAGGAAGGAAGAAGATCATTTGAAACACTTGGAAAAAATTATGCTGAAATGTAGAAGGTTTGGCATCTCTCTAAATCCCACCAAAAGTATTTTTGCTTTAACTTCAGGTAAATTACTTGGGCATATCATTTCTAAAGATGAAATTAAGATTGATCCAAGAAGATTCAATGCAATTAGGAAGGTGGATTTGCCAAGAAGTAGGAATGAGATTCAATCTTTTCTTGGAAAAGATAATTTTGTAACGCGTTTTATTCCTAATTTTGCTGAGATTGTGAAGGACATAACAAGGATGCTGAAGAAGGGAATTGATATTAAGTGGACAACAGAGGCAAGAAATTCATTTGAAGAGATCAAAAGAGCACTCACATAGGCACCAGTATTGATCAGTCCTGATTTTTCCAAGGAATTTCTGTTGTTTACCTTTGCATCAGAGAATACTATCGCTATAGTTCTGCTACAAAAGGGACAAGAAGGTATTGAATATACGATTTCTTTATTTATTAAGACATTAGCAAATGTTGAACTGAAGTATAATATCTTAGAAAAGCAAGCCTATGCTTTGGTGAAGGTTGTCAAAGATTTCAGAATTTATATTCTGCATTCTCATATTGTCACGTTTGTTCCTAATATTGTTGTGAAAGACATCCTCACTCAAGCCAACCCTAATGGTAAGAGGGGGAAATGGATTTCCAAGTTGCTAGAATATGATATTGAGATTAAACTGACAAAATTGGTCAAAGGGAAAGACTTGGCAAAGCTTATGGCACAGTCAAACTTTGACTGTCTTGATATAAATTGGATTGCAGAAATATAAAAAATTTCAGATGATGAGGAGGAATTAGTTCCTATTGAAGAGAAGTACATAACTTCAGATTGGTACAATGAGGTGGTTTTTTTTCTACAGCATCATAAAGCTCCTGCTGTTCTAAAAAATTCCAAAGCAAGGCTTGTTAAGCTGAAATATTTGAGATATTTTATATTTGACAAAAATTTGTTTTAGAAAGATATCAGTGGAATTTTACTAAATTGTTTGTTGGAAGAAAAAGTTGATAAAGTAATTGAAGAATTTCACAAAGGGGATTGCGGAGGCCACCATTATTGGAAAGCTACAGCAAAAAATATTCTAAGAGCGGGGTATTTTTGGCCTACAATGTTTAAAGACATTTACAAAATAATTGTTGCATGCCATGAATGCCAAATTTTTGAAGGAAGGAGGAAGCTTGTGCCTTTACCTTTGGTACCTATCTATGTGGAAGCACCTTTTCAGCAGTGGGGGTTAGATTTTATTGGAGAAATACATCCATCATCATCAGGACAGCATCGTTGGATTCTTACAACAACTGACTACTTCACCAAATGGATAGAAGCAATCCCAACAAGGCAAGCTAATGCTTCTGTAATTATTTCTTTCTAGAAAATAATATCTTGTCATGATTTGCTTGCCCCATGAAGATTATAACAGATAATTCTCAAGCATTCAAGTATAAGAAAATGATTAATTTTTTTCATTAATACCATATCACTGTTGGACACTCTATTGCATACTATCCACAAGGGAATGGTCTTGTTGAATCATCTAACAAGAGCATTGTAAGGATCATTAAAAAAGTATTGCAGGAGAACAAGAAAGCTTGGCATCTGAAGTTGAAGTATGCCTTATGGGCTGATAGAAAACGCACAAAGAGATCAATTGGGACTTCACCATATGAATTAGTGTATGGCGCTAAAGCTATTTTTCCTACATCACGAGGGGTGCCTGTCATGAAACTAATTCAAGGGCTTGAAGAGGAACCAAATTCCATTCAGAGGAGAATTGCTCAGCTGATAGCTTTACAAGATAAGAGAAAATAATTTTATGACAGCCACCAAAAAACTCAAAACATAATAAAAAATACATTTGACAAGAAGATAAAAGAAGAAAGTTTTCAAATACAAGACAAAGTGTTGAAATGGGAGGCCAAAATTGAGGAGAAAGGCAAACATGGTAAGTTTGAGAATATATGGAAGGTTCCTTTCAAGATAGTTGTTTTTCTTGGGAACAACACTTATATACTGCAGGAAATTGATGGAGGATCATATGCTAGAGGGCTTGTTAATGGCAGGTTCCTAAAGCATTACACTTGTTGAAGTTTGATCAATCACTTATGACATTGTACATATTTCATCTTTGTCAATTTTACTACTAATAATGACAAGTTGAATCAGCTAGCATGAGCCTGAGGTGAAGGCCATTAGAACTTGAGGAGGAATCTTGGCGATTTAAAAATAAAATTATGTTTTCATCAAAAATGGATAGCAGCACTGGAGCTACTGGTTCTTAGTGTACCAAAGGGGCACACTATCCCAATTGGAGCCATTGTTATCACCCTTAAAAAAATTTCTAAACTCTGTAAGTTTACACTATTTTAGTCATAGTGTCAAATAGGTCTTGAGTTACTTTAGTCTTGATAAAAGGTAGGTGATAGGTTTAGAAGTCTTAAAAAGTCAGTTTTCAATTTCAAATAAAGTCTTTAGGTCTCATCCCATGGTTGAAAAGTTTCATCATTCACTTAAAAAATCATGTCATCAACTTTTGGATGAAACCCCTACAATTAGCCACAAAACCGCAGTTTCGTAACGTGGTCAGTTCAAAAATTAAGTTTTGTGCTATGAAAGCACTGCTACTTTTGTAGTGCAAAGTGTGAAAAATGCACTATGTGCGCTCGAAAGCGTGGATTCTTAAAAGGTCATGTCAAAGCTCAGAAATTGTCAGAAATCTGTTAGGATATGATATGGTAACATCATAGTGAGTCAATTAGGAGTCATATTCGAAATGATCAACCATCCATATCCATAATTACTATGATAGGGGTTTCATATTGAGAAAAGAAATTTCAAATTCGAAAGGTCTTGTCTGTTTTAGTCATTCCAATTTTCATTTTCTCATATTAAACTATGAAACATTCCTGTTTCAAGCTTAAGCTTATGGTTGTCCTATACCAAGCATATTCCATACATTATCAAGCGAGGCTGATCCTTTTTCAAGCGAGGCTGCTAAAGCAAATCAAGAGAGGTTGTTTGCAAGAGAGGTTGATTATCAAATTCTAAAGGAAGCCAACAGGGTTTTTCTGAAACAAGTATGGCTGTTTTTTCTGAAACAAGTATGGCTGAGGAGAAAAATAACCATAGATCGGGACATTGTTTGAGGTCTGAACCTAAAAGCACAAGAGTTTTAGCTGCAGACCAAATAGTCATGGATGCTTTCAGTAAAGATGGTTGTTTAAAGTTCTATGAAAAGCTACAGGGTGGACATACTCAAGTATCAAAGGAATTTGCATTACATTTCAGTGGTACAGATACAAAGGTTGGGATGTTAAATATGTCAGTGACACTTGAAACCATTACTCTAGTGACTAAAATACCTAGAGGATAGGAAACATGGTTTAAAGGTTTTAGGTTCAATATGAAGGCATGCAAGATTTTTTTGAAGCCAGAACATGCAGAGATGGACTTGAATAATGCAGTTCCCAGAAACCGTATTAAGGATAACTATGCCAAACTATTTCTCAACATCCAAATATATTTCATGTGCGAAGGCAGGTACCACAAAGTTTACACCTATCATTTCAAACTCTTATTACACTTCACAAGTATGATATCACTGGATTTACCATTTTTCCTATATAGAAGCATTTCTAAAATGCCTAATAAGGTCCAAGTGAAATCCGATGACTGTGAAACATCTCTGTTTCACCATGGCTTAATTAAATTGTTGGTTTTGATTGAGCTCAAAACGATTAGTAGGGATTGGTCCTCTTTTCTATTTATAAGTGGATTTGAAATGGAAGCTCAAACTCCATATAAAGACCCTAAGGAAAAATAAAATTCATCCCTACCAGCAGAATCCAGTCAACCTATAGCTGTAAGGAGTAGGAGGTTTGTCAAATTAAATCCAAGGAAAACAAGTGAAAGATAAAGTAGAAAGGACACTAGTGATTGTTGCAGAAACCCCTCCACCTACAAAACAAGGGTTACAGAGTACCAAGGAAGCTAAACAGAAACAAACAGCTGGTAAAAAAATAGTCCAGAGAATCACAAGGAGTCAAAGTACAAATCAAAAGGAAAGACAGTGGTTTCAGGATCAAGTGACAACCCAGGTTTGAAAGGAAACTTAGATGATTTAATACATGCAATAGAAATACAAGAATCTCCTATAGTGCAAGCTGATATCATAGGGGTTAAAGAAAGCAAACGGAAAGGGATGAAATCATCAAAGAAGATGGAGGTTAAGGATGAAGATGTAGCATTTGTTTTCCAAGCTAGGAGGCCTGTAACTAGGCATTCTAAAAGGCTAGAAAAACTTAATGCAGAAGTTGAGGAAACAAATGAAGCAACTACTGTTCATAAGGAGATAGTTGATCTTTTCTCACCTGTAACAAAACTTGCAGAAAACAGAGTATCTACAGCAGAGGAGGAAATGACCAAGTATAAAAGTATGGAAGCGGGGTTAAGATCAGCATATCATGAAATTGCCAAGTTGAAGAAAATATCTAGAAAACATGTCATTGAGAAAACAAATTTTAAAAGGATGAAAGTTGTTTGGGAAGGTGAAAAGGTTTCAAAATTAGAAATACCAAGCAATGAGGAACAGTTCTTCACATTGACAGTCCCAGCCATTAAGGAAGCAAAGTTTGTAAGAGTCATAAACACTCATTTGAGAGCTAGAAACAAAAGGTTAATAAGACAAGTTGAAGACCTGGAGATACAGTTGACAAAGTCTCAAGAAAAATTAAAAGGGCAGTAAAATAGATAAATTCATAAGTCAATCTCTGATCAAGATGAAGGAAAAATTTGATGAATATTATGTTTTTGGGGTCATATTACTATGTTTTTGAAATAATACCAACACCTTTAAAGTTCAAACATCTCCAAGGTACAAACATTTTTGAAAAAAATGCTTACATGGCAGTTTTGTAGCGCAGATAGTGCAAATCTGCTGAAATGCACTATGAAACTGTTGAAGTAGTCTTCTAGCACATTTTAGTATCAAATTTTGGGCGAAGTTTGGTGAATTTTGACTTGAAATGGCTAGTGGAAGTGTACAAATAGCATATGAAGGTTTACTTGAAGAAAGCAGGTCAAAAATTGATTGAAAAAAGGAGCTAAACATTACACTACGAAAAGCGCTACAAAACTGAGCTTCTTTCGTAGCGCAAGTTTATCCTTTGTCTTTTTGCACCATTCGAATTGTAGTTTCTGCACAGCTGGAGGATTAAATATATATGGTGTTTTTTTGGCAACATGACACATGTAGACCTAATCTATTAATGATAAAAGTAGTCAAAACAGATAAATAAATAAAAGGGGGTAAAAAACAGGAAAACGTGTTTCCTATTTTTTAGGAGAACATTATCATTAATAGTAGTGTCACTTCAAGAGAAAGGCCAGCATCCAAATTCAACTTCATGGGATTGCAGGTGGTAAAATATGTAATTAAAACTAGATAAGGTTGTTAGAAGGATATTTAAGAGCTTCATTACTATTAGAATTATGACTTTTCATAAGCATTATAGCTGTCAATTTGTAATAAATGGCATGTCTCAGATTAGGAAAGGCATCAAACTCTTCGAGTTCGATGTATCTAGTGGAGAAGAAGGAATCTTATCTTGTAAATGTTCTATAAAGAGCATAAGGTCGAAATCTAAAGGGTTGGACATTTTATTAGTAAAAAGACTGTGTTTTGTATGTGATTATTCTCAGCTTTAATACAGAGAAGTTTACTTAGCCAACTTGAGATTCATATAGAGTTTTAGTATGTTTTTGTTCTATTGCATCCTTTTACTATCTATTTGCAGTGGTATTTGCTTATGTTTACTCAAAATTCATCCTTGATTCTTTGACTTCCTATGTAGGAAAATTGACTGTGTTTCTACTGTCTCACATGTGTATCCTTTTGACTAAAACTCTAACATGCCTCAACTTCCATGCTAGGTAAATTATTTTGGTTTGGTTGAAGTTATCTTGACTCCATGGCCCAATGAATGTTTGCTAATCTGTGATACACCTAGTTATATTATTTTATCTTTTTACCTTAGAGTTAGCCATCTATCCATTAATCAAAAATCATAAAACCTTGAGAGAGCCCTCTCAGGTTGAGGAGGCTAAGCCTCAGCCAAAAGATTGGTCTGAAACTATTACACAAAGTCCAATTGATGAGCAGCCTATTAGGTCAGATTTTGTGATAACAGTATATATCGTATAAATCCTTTATAGTCAACTTTAGTTTATATTCCAGTGTTCATCAACTTTCATGTCTTATACTCTACATCATATCTCTCTTTTTCCAGAAAAAGAACTCAGTTTTGATGGTAAGAAGCAGGGATTGAAGAAAGAGGAGAACAATTACACTAGAGAAACAAAATGCAAATTAAAGACAGATAAAAGAAAACTAGTTTAGTGGTACTTGTAGAGCCAATATCCCACATAAGACACACACATAGAGACTGGTGGCCAAGTTTTCAAAGTTGGTGAATTCACTTGCAATGTCTTGGCACTGGAATGTGAATTTTTTGAAGTGATGAAACAATATTTCATGTGTAAATTGTACTACAACCAATATTAAGTTGGAAACTCATATTGTAATACTTGAAATTTTATATAGTATAATTTATGTGGTTGGAATTATTTATAATTGCACTTGATATTACTTAGTATTGTAATTAACATATATAAGTTTGTGTTTTCATATTAGATGAACATATACATTGTATGACCTTTTTTTTAATTTAGCTGCAAAATCATACTAACTAATTTATGTTGATTAATAATGAACACATAAAATCAATCTAAAATTACTAAATTAGTAGTTTATGTGTGTTAGTGATGAACATAAATAAAATGAATATACGACTAAATTAGGTTCTTATGATGATTTTTAATGATAGTAAATGACATGAATATAAAATACTAATGTAGTCATTTATATAATGAATATGAAACTACCAAAAATATATAAATGACTACTGCAAATGATAAAATTTTTTATTGCAAATAGTGGCTAAATTTTGTATATATATGACTATTAGTAGCTAATTTACAGTATCTTATAGCATGACTAAAATTTAGTCATATTTCTTTGGTTATTAATTGGTTTCAAACGATGACTAAAATTTTCGTATATATGACTATTAGTAGCTAATTTACAGTATCTTATAACACGACCAACATTTTGGTCATTAATTGGTTTTCTGGAGTAATCGTTTAATAATATATTTTGCTGTATATTTGGTCATTAATTGTTACAATTAATGACCAAATCAATGATTAAATCATTGACCAAATCAATGACTAAATTAATGAAAATAAATGATCAAATAAATGATTAAATCAATGACTAAATTAATAATCAAATTAATGACCAAATATACTACTAGACAAAAAAATTGAGACAACCAATTAATGACTAAGCTAAAAACGACTAAACGTTGGTCACATTATAAGATACTATTGGTCCCTGACCAAAAAATAGTTTTTTATAGTCATTTTTTTAGTAACTAATTAGTCATTTTGTACTAGTGATCAGTAGCGTCACATGGTTCAAGTTTTTGATAGGGGAGTGTTGCAGGAGCGCAATTGGATTCTAGTGTAGGAGCAGGTGAAAGCAAGGGCACAATTCTTTTAAACAGTGTGGCACTGCTAAAATTTTGATTTAAAAAGACATAATTTTCAGGATAGAAGAATGCATGCTACTTAAAATTAGAATTAACCAATCTCGAGTCTCACTAGGTCCAAAAAAACACAAGCATTCCAGATAAGGTGGGCCACTAAAACTGGGTGTTTAGGGGTAAAAAGTGTAGACTAATTTGCTAGGGCTGCAGAGAGGGTGGGAATTTTTTGTTGAAACTGGAATAGAAACCGTGAATGTCAATATTTTTAACCAGAGAATTCGCTCCACAACAAAGTTTTGTTGAACAATGCTCCACTTGAACCAAGTTGGTCATGGAATCAATTTATCAAACATTTCATTAATTTTAAAACCCAACAATCTAAACATTAATATAAAATCATACATACCTGCACTCATAGAATATGTGGTGTCCTAAGATTGAAATTGGGGGGGTTCCACTCTAGGACTAGCGAATTGATTATTTAGCGGTATATCCTCCAAATCATCCACCTCGTCCTTAGCCTCAACATCAATCATATTTGCATATGAAGAAATAATATTTGAGTCAACACAACATCTTTGTACATTGCCTCTAATATAATCTCACTCACCATATCCTCTTCCTTAGGATCAACAGAGATAATGAAGCTTGAAATCAATGGAAAATACTTAAACCACAACGGTTTAAGTAGGAGGTTTATTTTATTTAACAATTTCCATGGAGCATTTCCATCTAAAATGTCTTCTAATTGAAAACCCTAGTAGACAGACTTAAAATAAACCCCAGTAGACAAACCCATGATATATATAAACTCTTACTAGACAAACATGGCTAGAATAAACATTTCAATTCAATGCTCGAAGGCCAAATGAATGTTTCTGCATAAAAATCCCAGCATTGACCTCATCGACTTTCTCCATCTACTCCCACAAAACCAAATTTTGGGAATCCTTCTTAGCCTTGCATTTTCATCTACCCCAAGGTGCTGGAAATCATTGTCATATATGTACTCAAGGTGAAAACCCTTTTCCTTATTGTAAAAAATAATATGGTTGTGCCCTTTCCATACGTGGTAGCTAGATTTTTTCTTCTTCGTAGTGGAAACACACGTGTGATGTTCCCCAACCTCAACCATATTGCAAAAATTGGGCTTCAATTCATCCCATTTGGCACTTAAAATCATGGAAATGATATTTTGTTCGAGCTTTGTGGTCTCCTTAGCAATATTCGAAAACTTGCACTCATTTTCGATGACTTTATCGCAAATATCGACCATGAGAGCATTAATGTTGAAATATGGAGGTCAATTCCCCATTCACTCCATCATGTTTCTCAGCTTGGATACAACGAGGGAATATCCCCAATATCTCCATCACACTACTTAGCCTAGATACATCAAGAGGATATTTAGGGCTCAATTTCTACATAGATCCTCCTCTAAATGAAAAAATCACACTAAAAGCCAAGCCATACAGTGAATAGAGGTTTATTTACACATGCAAGACCATTTTACTTTAAAATATATAAAAATATCAAAATAAAATAATTTAATAAGGATAAATAGTTAAGACGAAATGATAATTTTAAGACAAAATGATTATTTCGTCTTAAAAAAATGTCTTAAATACTCTCTCCATGTAGTAATGACATCTATGTTCCCTTGGGGAAAGATGAAACCTACATTAGAGGATGTAGACTAGATCATGGGTATCCCTATAGATGGTGCCATGATATAGGCTGAGGTGTTTGACTGATAAGAATAGATTTAGTGTGAGTTGGAGATAACATATTGGCTCTCTCCACCCACTACAAATGATAAATCTTATAATTTATAGCTTGCCTTGAAACCCTATGGTGACTACAAGACATGAATAAGCCTCCAGTGGAACACCATCTCTATGGAATTTGTGAAGTCTGAGCTTATCTAAGATAAATTATAAGTATTTTGTGTGATGAATTCTAAGCCCATTCTGAGGGTGAATTTCAAGCCTTGTTTGTGATAATATTCTAAGCCCATTAAAAGTTTAAATCAAATTCTATTATGTGGTGAATACTGAGCTTTTTGGGACAGTAAAGAAGGCATAAATTTGGCCCTATTACAAATCTATGTCAAGAATTTAATTAAGTTCCTAATCAACAATTGAAAGACAATTTGCGGACATCTTTTGTAGGGATGACTTGGTACTTGTTGAATACTTGTATATCTCACATTAGGAGAGAGAAGAAAGTTATGTGTGTCTTGCATGTTATAGATTTGCATGAAACATCCTATTAAATGTTTCAACATGTTGTTTTGACACCCATAAAATGTAGATTGCTTATCATTATCTTAAGTTCAATCTGTGGAATCTCCATCTGAAGCAATCTCTCCCCCACATGAACCTCCAACCATTGATCAAGATGACACTTTGAGTGATGTTATTGACATAATTGGGAGGCTAAATCTTGATTCAGCCCCATCTCAATCAACTGAGTAACGTGGGCCATCTTAGAAAGGTCCTCCAAAATGGTTGAAAAAGTCACTTGAAAGTGCTTGTCCTGATGAGGTTGGAAAGACAAGACAAGAATCTCATCCACATAGAATGGAGGTGATGTATACGATCCTGATTCACCTATTGATATGGATGTTTCTTATGATTGTGAACTAATTTTTTCTACATATTTTGAACCAACTTCCTTAAAAGAAGTCGTTTCTCATGATGAATGGAAATAAGCGATACAAAAACAATATAATTCTTTGATAAATAATGGCACCTAGAAGTTGGTTGATCCCCCATTGAGAACAAAACCAATAGGATGCAAGTGGGTCTTCAAGAACAAGTATAAAGCAGATGGCGCACTTGACAAGCATAAAGCTAGGCTTGTGGAAAATAGGTTTTTCATAGAAAGAAGGGGTAAATTATGAGATATTTTCCCCCACAAAAAAATGGGCTATGATCCAAATACTCTTCGCCTTGCTAGCTGAGAACGGTTGGAAATTTTGTCAAATGGATGTAAAAATTGCTTTCTTGAATGACAACACTTCAACTCCTCTTTTGATTGACAACACTTCTACAATAAAGTTGGCTAATAACCTAAATTTATATGATTGAATGAAGCACATCAATATAAAATACCATCTTATTCTACATCATGTTGAGGCCAAAACAATCCACCTATGACATTTTTCCACAAATGAGCAGATTGCAAACATATTCACCAAAGCGCTTGGAAGGGAAAAGTTTGAAAGATTCGTAGCGCCACGTGTTTTTGGCATCCGACTGATGTAAGAATTGGGTAAAAAAAAACTGGAATGACATAAAGAAATTTATTAACATGATTTGTAAACTCTTATGCCACCTTTTCACACCAAAAGTTTACCTAGTCCTACACTTAAGCCCAATTTTCTTGTAATAAAACTCTTAACTGATTTTCAAAACATTTTGACCCTTTTCTGAAAGTATAAACTTAGTGCTAACAACTGGCTCCAATGGGCATATTTTCTCCCCCGAAGGAAGCAAAGAACGTGTTGACCATGTGCCTGATCCATTGCTCGTCTCCCAACCCGCAACCTTGCAACATGTAAATTGTACCACACTGAAGTCCATACTAAAACTACAAACTAAAAATGCACTGCTGAAAACCAAAAACTAAAACTGGAAAGTTAAGATCCACAAATTCTGGTAGCATAATTGTAAAATATTTAAAATATATGAGAGTTTAATCTACAAAACATAATTAAAACCCTATCTTTCTAGCTATTTAGATCTCTATTTGTCATTTAAACATTAGTCAAAGCATCTTAAAATTGTTGTACACATCCTCTGTTATTCTTCTGGGAAAAGGACGAGTCATAGGTAAAGTGTAGGATGGAAAATTTTCACACCCATTGTAGGCTTTGTATCTGGAACTTTAACTCATATTACTCCTTTATTGCAAAACTGATACATGAACCTGTGAATTCTACTGAAACTATGCAATTGTACTCTGTAACTGTTTACACTCTTTAAGGCCCTTCTTTCTTGTTTAGACTCATATTTTCTTCTCTCCTTTAGCTACAAAACCTTTATGACATATTACCATAACATATCAAAAATAAAATAACTGTCAAAAAAGATAAAATGGAGCATGAGAAATGATGAGGTGAAATTATGGTTTTTTCAACAAAATTAGTGTTTCATATATTGCCTTGTCAATGAGGTAACTTGATCATTATTACATAACTTATGAAACTTGGGCAAGGAGGTTTAACTTCTCTTGGCTTCTTGTCGTCCTTTTATTACCCTTTTTTATAGTTATGCTAGCTTTTAGAGCTCCTTTCCCTTTCTTTCCTGCATACTTTGTGTTCCCCTATTCTATAGCCCTTTTATTGCCCTTTGAAGACTTCACAGTCTCTTCTTCATCAATTATCATTGGTTCCTTTAGCTTAGGATTAAGATTTTCCTTAAAACTCAATCTTAATTTATTTGTAGGATGAGTATGGAGTTTCCCATGGTAAACCTTAGGCTTTGTTTATGTGTCTTCATCCCCTATTTCCATACTTTTCTTTCCTTTATCACTTTTTTCTGCTTAATGCTTGACTTCCTCTTTTTCTAAGATTTGTGTCTTTTGTCTTCTTCTTCTCTTTTCGTAGACCTTAATCTTTGATTCTTTTACAACGTTTTTATCAATAGGCACATGACTAGATTCAGCCTCTATTTCATGGGCTAGGGTTTCAACAAGAGTTTTAGCATTACCATTTCTTGGTCTTCTAGTTACAGGGTTTCTCCATTTCCTTTGTGTGAGGGTTTGTATTTCCTTATCTAACTTATGTATATATAATATCTTAATCAGGCCATGGTGACATATAGCATGAGGTATTAGCTGTGGTTTTATTATGGCTTTAGTGGAAATTTTAAACATATTTTGATGTAAGAATTAATGTAAGCTCATCTTTCCAAAACCAATTAAATGACAATAAAACCTCATTTCATGGTAAAGGTATATTTTGGAATACCTTCCTCCACATGTAAAAGAAAGTTACACAATATTTAGAACGTTAGACCATTCAGGCTTCAATATATTATGAGGGATTCACATGGTCCAATTAGGGTTTTAATGTTCTCCTTTTAGGAAGAAGTTGAGATCCACACTCTGCATCATTCATTTATTGAACCATTTCGCACCCTCGATAGGCAACCCTGTGGCTTATGTTATGAATCTGAAGTGACTGCAAACTCCATTTCTCTTATCTGGGCTCTTTTACCATAAAAAGAGTGAATAAAATCATAACATAAACTCAAATTGTAACCATCAAACCGTTGGAAAATCGACTCCCATCTTGCATTTCTGAATAAAGGTGCAACTTCATCACTAACCTCAAACCATACTCCATATAGTTTAAATTGTCTCACATGACCTAAATTTACCATTGCTTAACTGAGAAAAATTGAGCACTATGCCATGTGCTGTCAAAAATTGCTAACAATTTCATTGTCTGCTACAAGCCAATCACCTAGGTTTGATATGGTGATTTGCGCACAATTTTCGTTTTAATCATCCTTATCTCTAGACCCTTTTTAACGTTTTGAAACTGCTTCAAACTATCACATCAGGTCATATCATAGGTTAAATTTCATCAAAAATTTTAAAGCATTTAAAATGACCCAAGTGATAGTTATAAAACTTTATGTTTTTTTAAACTTTACAGGTGCTACGAAAATATTTCGTAGCATCACCTGTTTTTAGAATTTGATTGGTGCAAGACTTCGGTAAAAAAAAATTGCATGACATAAACAACTTTCTTAACATGACTTTTTAACTCTTATGCCGCCTTTTCACACCAAAATTTTACTTAGTCTTACACTTAAGCCCACTTTTCTTGTAATAAAACTCTTAACTGGTTTTCAAAACATTATGCCCCTTTTTTGAAATAAAAATAGTACTAACAGAATCTCTTTACAAAATTTCTGAATGCAATCACAGACAATTTTTCTCTAATCGTATCAACAGAGATTGAAGGGTGTTATGAAGGTAAATCCTCTCTGCAGACAGAGACGATCCCTCTAGCCCTAGGGTGGGTCTAGTAACAAAATGACACACTACAGTGTTGCTTCCTAGTTAATGAATGAACAAAAGACATGGTAGATTGACCTACATTTAATCCAACGCTGTTGTCATTGCAGAAAGAGTAGTGGCCTCTCGCTCCTGCCTTGTCAATTCACAATCTGTTCGTTGTCACGTTCAGATACTTGCACATAAGACGAAGAACAAGAACAACATACGACAGAATAGTTTCACTCACAACTATTAGCCAGTCAAAGAGGGCTAAACATATCGCATCAAATAAACATCATAACACAATAGTAGAACTAAACAGTATTCATGTATATAAATGAATAGAAGGAAGAGTACAACTGATGCTTTGACGTCGTAGTCTCCTCCAGCGGGGTTCAGGCGAAGCGCGTCTCAAATGGTCATCAAGGAATTGGGATGTGATGAAGGCATGGACTCAAGCTCTCTTATAAGTCATTGACTCAAGCTTCCTCAACATAATTCCTTCTTATTCTATCTTCTCTAGTAGCGCAACTATAGTATGTATAAATTTCTCAATTCAGCTAGCTAGTACTAAGAGAGATAGCTTCTTTTATAGAGGGAAAGGAGGAGGTTGGGATCCCTACAAAGGTGGGAGGGAGTTCTATCCTTTAGGAGAGTTCCAAGGGAGGTGGAAACTACTAACTAAAGGAAGGCTTTTGTGGTTGTTTCAGTTCAACCACTCTCAATGAATCATCCCCGAGGTGGTCGGAATGAAACCTCTGCCTCTATTTTTAAAAAACATTCCATAAACATCTTGGCACGAGTGTCTAACTGGCACAAAGTGCCAACTGGCATGGGCTAATTTTTAAATTTCCCGGTCGGCGCGAGGGTGTAACTGGCTACTCGCACCAAGGAAAAAATAGGGATTTTTACAGTTCTGCTCAAGGAAATGTCAACAAGAATAATGTTACTTGCATCAAAAAGGATGCAATGATGGCATTTGCAAAGCATGACACTTCTTGTTGGTCACAAAAATGACCCTCCAATGTGTGAGTTGGGGATTGTAGGGACAGTGACAAAATGTTGTGTAACAGATGCCCTCTAAAGCATGAAGTCCGAGGGAGAGGGAGGGATGAAATTCTTTACGAGAAAGTGTTCGAACCAAACACCATTGTCGGAAGACCTGCAATTACAAATACAACTGATATCTATGATACATGAATCATGTGGCATGGGAAAAGCCATCCATAATAGAGTATATAAAAATGGAGATCCGAGGTATGGATGCAGCCATGCAGTAGTAAGGATCAGTGAATAGAATCAGGTATGGTCACAGCCATCCAATCAAAAAAGTCATGCAATAGGTCATAATAATCCAAAAAAATCCGCAGCCTAGATCTTATCAGACAAAACCCAGGGTCTTGTGCTCCATCTCGACCAGAGAAAGTACAATTTCGAGCATGCAAATATATGAGCTGAAGTCGAACATGCAGGAAAATCATCTAATTACCAGCCAATGATGAAAGTTGTTAATAGACGCGAGAGAAACCACCAATGATGATGATGGCCCTCAAGGTACAAAAGGTACAATCCATGGAATGTGAACAATAATCTGACGTCGAACATTTGCAGAATCACTCGATCAAAGGCCAATGATTTGAACCTTGCGTAAAATGCGAAAAAATCTCCATTGAGGCATCTAGGCTCCAAGTTACCAGAAAGGAGTCTCTAGATCAAATTCCTGGAAAATGAGCTGAAGTCGACAGGAAGTGACCTGGTTGAAGGAGGGCCATAATATTTCCCACATCATCGACACGAGACAGAGTAACATGATGAAAGTGAATCAGGACAAACAGGGAATCAGAGGAAGGTTGACAACTTCAAAGGCAAACTTCTCTTGAACATATCAGCAGCACGACATTGGATTTGGAAGTATTTGACATCAAAGGATTTGAGGTCATGATGATGTGGCAAAGAGCAGATGAGAGGTCAAAATAAATTACCCAAACCCATGGAGGAAAAAATGACGAAATGAGATGTCCCCAACCCGACACGAATGCAGACAAGTGCCATGTTCAAGAGCAACATACTGCCAACATAACTAAAACATGGTTCCATTTTCCCCCACCATTTCTTGTAAGTACCCCAATTATTTTTTTAAAACAAGCTTAAAGGTGATAGCATATGGTTGCACTGTAAGTTCGTCCTTCGGACAAATCCAACCTAGTACATTTTACGAGCCCTAGGAAGGAGGAACTCGAATAACGTCATGGTGATGAAGTCCGATGTCAATGAGTCTAACAAAGGGGGAACTAGACATCTTTTCATATTTAGAGAGTTTGAAAAGAATGTAGAAAGAAAACTCCAGCAGTCCCTTTTCTTAGGTAGTCTCACAGATCCAAAAAGGTAGAAAACTATGTCTGAGAGAACCTCTTAGTTGCAATAGGCTAAGGTATTCCCTTTTCATAAATAATCCATCCCAGCCTAAAAAAGGGTTAAACGTATACTGGATAGATATCGTTTCACAACCATTTAACGAGTTCAAAACGACAAGAATCTTGGCAATCTTTTCAACTTTAGAGAGTCAAAAAAGATTTGAGAGATGACTCCAATAGTGACTTTTTCATGTTTTTACTGAGTCCGAAAAAGTATAAAATATAACTCTTTACTTCATCATTGTCGCATGAAAAACCTATTGTTGCACAAGAGACATGTGTAAAACCCATTTCTCGAAAATAATATAATAACATAATCAAAAAACATGTCTTAAAACCTAATTAGGGTTGTGAAAAAGTTATAAAATGTCAAAAAATGGTAGAAATAATTACTTTTCACTTTTTACCTCTTGTGGAGCAATTGTTACCCATTTCACTGTGCAATCTTGTGGTGACGATAGTGGCCGATACAGCAGACCAATCTCAAATCCATCAGCTCGAGGTAAGAGCCGAGATCCTTCTCATAATTTTAAGTCATTTCTTACTATCTACAAGTTTCAATTTCGAATTTTGGGGAAGGAAATGCAAAAATTAGGGCATGGTGGTCGGCACGGGTTTCGGGCACGGAGTCGTTCCAACTGCCCAATTTTTTACACTAGGGCGCCAATAGTGCAAACCATTTCTAGGCAAAATGCTGATCAAATATCCTAATTAATCAGAAATTTTGTGTTCAAAATTGACTAATACCACTCATATGAATGCATTTGCAGGTAGAAAGAGGTAAAATGATTATCGAATGGAAAGAACTGGAACATAGCGAAGAAGACAAGATGGCCATGGAAAATGAGAGAGTCATGCAAGCTCTCAGAAACTGCGGTCTGAAAAAATTCTTCTTAACACCATGTCTCTGAGCCCAACTAGAGTTATTACATTATCTGGTCAACATATGGGATGAAGATCAAGAGAAGTTCATCCTTCGGGATCAAGAACTTGAGATTGAAGTTTCCAACATGTATTTCATCATAGGATTATCGTGGAGGGGAGCACCACCAATCCTAACTGGCTCCTGACCTTGCGTGGAAAACATGTCCATCGTGATAGAAAAGTATGTCCAGGAGCACGAAAGGGATCAGGTAGTGGAAAAGTTGATATCCAAACTATCCCATATTTGACACTATGAAAAAGAAAAAGGAAAGTTCTTTTGCAAGAACTGTTCGAACACAAGTCATGATGAAAATCATTGTTGGAAGCTTCATCCTGAACTAAAACCAGAAAAATACAAGAACAAAAACAAGACCAAAGAAAAGGAGAAAACTGTAGCAACAGTCGAGAAATACTTAGGGTCAAACTCAGGAGATGAGATAAAAAGCATAGCCATGGTTTTAAAGAACATTAAGGGGAAAGAAGTGGTGCAAGACACAACTCCCAGTTCTAGCTCTTTGAATTGTCACAAAGATACTCATGAAGAAAAGAGGAGGATAGAGCTCTTCCATGTGAGAGTAATTTCAAAACATATCAAAATTGACACACTATTTGACAGTGGGTCACAAGCGAATCTTATATTTGAAGATTTGGTCAAGCAGCTTAAACTTGAGACCATTCCACATATGAAGCCTTATCCACTTGGATGGATATGCAAGGATGCCAATTTGCAAGTCTCAAGGAAGTGCATATTGCGCTTTGCAATAACTGCACACTTTATTGACACAGTTGAACTTGATGTGGTGCCGCTTGATATCTCAGGTATTGTTTTGGGAAGTCCTTACTTATCTGACAGGAAGGCCATATTTCATCGCCATGAAAACAAGTATCACTTGTTCAAAGATGGTAAAGAGTACATTGTGAGAGCTCACAAGAAGAAGCTGGAATCTTCTTTACTCCATGCAATTCAATTGAAAAGACTGGTTAATGCAAGTCAAAGTCTAACTTTGTTAATGTTGAAACGACCAGATTTTGAGCCTTCACCTTTTTATGATGTTGCTAATGATTTGTCTCAGTTTAATAACAGTTTGTCTTTGAAAGAAGATGATGTTATGTTGCGCAAATTACCTTTTGGGTCAGCCAATGCAGTGAATGAAGTGTCAAATCAAAGCAGTGAAAGCAAGAAGGACACCCCATTCAGCATGGGAAAAATTTGGTTTCAGAATGGTTGAATTCGCCATGGGAACAATTTGCAAGGTGAAAGTTATTTTAAGTCTTCTGGGAAGTTTGATCAGTGTAGAAAAATTTTGTTTTCTGTAGATTACCATTAGGGGAATTTTGAGGTCTAAAATGGGCCTCCTAAGGAAATTATAAAATAATAGTGGAAAAAATCTAATAAGATTTGATGACATCATCAAATTTTAGAGGGAAAAATGAAAAAACTACTTTTTCAATTCATATTTTCAACTTATCTCCCAAATTTTTTACTCAAATTTCAAGCGGGAGTACTCATTGGATGCGGAATTTAATTTCCCATCCAAGGAGTATCCATGTTGCATACTTTCTACGGGTCCTACTACACGAAAAATGAGAAATACATAAAAAAAAACGTGATTACAATCACGTTTTTATGTATTTCTCATTTTTTAAAATAATAGGCATCGAAAGTATACGCTATGGAAACTACTCCTTGGATGAGTGTCAATTCGCATCCAGATAAGTTTAAAATACGGGTTGAAAAAGTAGTTTTATTATTTTATTATTTTTTAATATTTTTACTTTTTTACTCCAAAAATGGTGAATCATCCATTATGGATGACATCATCATCTTGAATCCTATTGGTTGTTATAGAGTTTATTTTTGTTGTACATTTTTCTTATGAGGCCCATTTTAGACCTCAAAATTCCTAATGAATTTTTGCTCTGTGAGAATTTAATAATTTACATCGCTGATTGTCAATCTTGGCAATAGTCGTCGAGTTGATTCTAGAGACGATTATCATTTTCTCCAAAAGCTTCATTTGATGAAATTGGGTATATTTTAGTTATTCAAGGTTGGAAGAGTGGATAATCGGTCTCCTCATCTTCGGTTGTTAATCGAGCTTTTTGGGGGGTCCAAAAGCTTCCCATTTGAGAGGTGTGATCGAAGTCCGATCTCTTGTAAAAAAATGCTCAAAAAATTAGTTGCTCAGAAATGATTCAAACCAGAATGACAGGAATGAGCTTGGAAAGACAATCATGTAGCCACAAACGGCACTCAAATCCATTATCGTATGAAGAAGTTATTGCATTTTGAAATCGCCCAATAACCTTCAATTTTGAAAGGGAATTTTTTTTAATTTTATGTGTTAGGAAATTTTTTTATTTTTATTAAGGTTTAATTATTAAATTAAATTTTATATTTAATAATATTTTATATGGTTTTAATTAATCATAATTATATTGTTTTATATATATTTTAATTAAATTTTAAAAACCTTATTAAAAATAAATACCACACATAATTATTAAAATAAATATATGTTAAAACCCAATATGCAAAGTTTTAAACCCAAATCTGAATTTCAACATGAGATATTATGTTGGCACACGAAATTTCAAATGGTATTGCATAATGTATTGTTTAAAGTAAAGCCGCGTGGGTTTAAAGCACGTGTTGTTGAGTGGAGCGGATGTTGTTCAAACGAAATTTCATTGCGTTTCAAAATTTTATTGTACGCGACGGGATTCGAACCTGGGTGGGCGCATTCAAAGCCAGGCGGCCCAACCGCCGAGCCAAAAGTGTTCTTATTTAAACATGCACACGAAATTTTATTTAAATTTGAATGTTTATGGGCAGCGTGCATAACCTTTGGACGTGGTCACATTACATGTCGGAAGGTGCGGAAAACTTCAGTTTTTTCAATCGATTTTCGAACGGTCACGGTCACGTGGCCCTACTTCTTAGCACCACGACTTGGTGGAGTTTATGGTGGAATCTGCCTATTTCGGTGCCAACCCCTAATTTATCGGAGTTATCTGGCAGTTCTCCACATTTAGTGGAGTTTTTCAAGGGGACACTGGGCAAAACTTAAGTTAGCCATAACTTTGGCTAGGGAAGTCCTTTTGAAGCGATTTTTTTTTTTTGATTTTGGGGTATTGAAGCATTATAGAGCTGTTGGGATAGGTTAAAGAGCCATCAGGGCACTCTGTCAGTGATTTTATCAGTGAATTTGCTTGTGGAGCCACTAGGGCTTGGTGAAAGATCAGTTGTATTGGACTATACTCATCCATTTGAGGTGAATGAATAGTTGATTTTTACTGTTTTCAGTCCTCTGTTTCTGAATTTTGTAGCTATTTTAGCCTTTTGAGGCTTTCTTCACAGTGTAATACTTATTTTGAGCATTAATGAAAGAGGGAAATGCCTATTTGGAGGCTTTTGGACCCAGCAGAGGTAGCCCAAGAGAGGGGTGAACTGCTTGAACAAATGCTTATGCTGTGCATTTTTGCTGCTATATTCCAGATTTTACTTCATTAAATATTAATTTTTAATAAGTCCACTTTTCCCAATGAGACTTATACAGTGATCAAAACTCATTAGTTTCACTTCAAAGCACATTACTTCCATTGCAGAATACTTGAACTTGCTTATTGACACATAAAATTTGGTTAATGAGTACTTTTCAAACATAAACAAATACTTTCATTGCCAGATCGATTTTAGTGTTAACTTCATATTTCTTTAGGCAGAGCTGGTAACAGGGCCAGAAACTTCTGGTTTTATCCTTTCTAGTAAAGGTGAAATAACCAGTAAAAGCCCCTACTGTCTATCTATGTATAAGAAATATTTTGTTCACACAATTTTAGATCAATAAGTGGTGCTACATACCATCACATGAGCTGTGGGGACACAAGCACCGCACGAAGAAAAAAATACACAGTTGCTTCTTGCTGTAGATTTCTTGGCACCAACCATCCACAACTGGGCAGAGGTCGTGATAATAAACATGAAGTGCCAGCTAACAAAATGCAAGAATTCCAAATTGAAACAATTTGGTTATGGATCGATTCTGGTATCGTTCTTCTTGGAACGACTACCCATTTTTCAGCGACAGGAGGTCATAGTCCCGACACCACCAGCGAGATAACCACAGATGGCCTGATGTGCAACACTGATGCCAAGGGTAGGGGGCATTCAACAAATTTCCTGGAGACCTGAATTCTTTGATTGGCTCCGCCGACAACTAATTGTCGTGGAGGACTGGCTCTACTCCAGTACAGATTTCATTGATGATCCAGATCTCCCACTCCCAGAGGGAGAGGATTGGGATGAAGATTTAGGTGAGACTCATTTTTAAGTTTTATGAGTATTATGATTTTTTTATTTATGCATGTTCTGACATTAAATCCATGTGATGTAGATGTTGGCCGAGAGAGACCGTTGGGATGTCACCAATAGCGAGGCAAATCCCTCGCAATTTCGACCCTCAAGGTGAGGGCGGTGAGGAAGATGAGATAATGCACAATCTAGAGGGAATCACGGTACGAGATTATGAACGTTTGCAACGATGTTCCTTGTGCCTACCATAGGCATACCGTAGGGGTGTCCAACTAAATTCACCACTTGCTAAGGTGGCTTGTATGGGCAGTGACATGTTATCATGAGCACCATGCGATTAGACACCTAGGCTTTATTTTATACGCATATTTTGCGAGACATGTAGTCTCGGGATGTAACGAGAAACACACATATATTTTTTTGAAGTTATGATGCACACGGCTGCAAACATACGTATATATATATATATATATATATATATATATATATATATATATATATATATATATATATATATATATATATATATCTTCCTACGTGATTCTTTTACATATGATGATGCTTTTTCAAATTACGCAAATGTCTATCTAATACAATGTTAGCCACTGTATTAGTTAATGTGTTCATTTGTCTTGGAATATGTCGATACATGATAAAATCAAAATTTCTTTCCAACAAATGAATACATAAATACAATCTTAGAATGTGCGGATTTCAAACTGAATAATGACTATTGATTTGCAGAACGACAAGCTATGAATCTAGATTTACAAGCAATGCGTGTATGCTGAGGTTGATTGCCTCGGTTAATAGCTCAATGAAAACGCTATATTAAACGACACTATTTGTAGTTCGTCCTAGACAAATACCTTGCAGATCTATCAACTCACCAAAAGGATCATAAATTACCCAGGCTGCCGAAGACAAATTCATGGTACTACGGGAAGCACCATCCATGAAACTGGCATAAGGGGTAATAGACATCTGCATAATAATCAAGACCAAATAAGAAGGAAAACACTCACAAAGCACACCAAACCAAAAACATGTAAAAAAATGAAAAAAAAACACCTATGTATACCTATTATGCATGAATGACTCACGCATAATATTTTTTAAGATACAACCCATTTCTGGGTTGTTCCAAAGGATGAACTTCGTAATTAGTTAGCTCATAGGCCCCATTCTGCAACACACGTTTAACGATGATGGTTCCATGCCACATAGGTTGAAATTTTCCTAACCCCAACTTATCATGAGCTTGGTCATACAGGAGGACGAGATCTCCTTCAATGAAAGAATGAGGGGAAACTGACTGATCAAAATGAGGTTTGACCAGCTTTTTTGGTGCTTCAATAACGAGAGCAGCAAAGCGGTGGGTTTCATCCAGCCTTTCTAAATAAAAGAGATGCTTTTCTTCTGGTGAATTAATCGACAGTAATTCAAAAACAAACTTGAGTGAAGGTATTTCACATTCAATCAAGAGAGTATCTTCCAGGCCATAAACCAACTGGAAAGGAGTGAACCCGGTCGCACTCTTAACTAAGGTTCGATACGCCCAGAGAGCCGAAAATAACATGAGATGCCAATTTGATTTGTGGATCCCAATCGTACATTGAAGCATCGTGACAAAAAAAATTTTCACAGCTTCAATCTGGCCATTACCTTGAGGGTAGTACACCTTTGAGCTATCGTGACGCAGACCCAACTTAGAAATCAACTCTGCCACCATATAATGCTGAAAATGGGAACCATGATCAGTAACGATGGCTTGAGGGACACAAACCTGGCAATAACGTGATTGAAGATGAATTGGGTAGTTGTCTTACCGTCAGCGGCAAGTGTACGAATTGCTTCAGCCCATTTGGTGAAGTAGTCCACGGCTACGATAATATAAGCATGCCCCCCCCCCCCCGGCCAAGTTAGGGTTACATGTCATAAAATCGATGCCCCACTTTGTGAAGGGGCCAACGGTAATGACAGGATGAAGAGGAATAGGTGGCGCATGTAACTTGCATTGATAAATCTAACAATCATGGCATTTATGATTCCTTGAAAATGGAAGGCCAAAAATAACTAACACGAAGAATTTTCTATGCAATAGCATAACCAAACATGTGACCGCCACAGGTGCCAATGTGACAATCATTCAGAGCTTTGTTAGCTTCCTCGAGAGTCAAACATCGTCGGAGTATGGAATCAACTCCAACATGATAGAGAGTATCTCCAACTATATGATAGGGTTGCGACTGATGGCGGATGCGTCGGCGGCCATCCTTTGTCAACTCAGATCTAAAAGATGAAGTTTGGAGATAAATAATGATATCACTGTACCAAGGATTGAGGGTGCTAATTAAGAAAAGTGAATCATTTGGAATGGACTCCTCAGAACGAGAAGGAGCAGAGTCGGAAGGGAGAGAAAATAGTAAATAAGCAAAGACCAATGATTTCTTATACTTGGCAGCAGTAACTTCCAAATCAAACTCTTGGAGGATAACAATCCACTTTGAGTATTTTCCCCCTAGCAATTTCTGAGACAATATGTAGGTCATGGGGTTGCATTCAGAAGTCACCGTCACTGTACGCAAAAGAATATGACGAAAACGTTGAACGGCTTGAACAACAGCCAACGCTAACTTCTTGACGTGAGCATAACGCGTTTCAGTGTCGAGAAGGTTACGAGACAAGTAATAAATAACATGCTCTTGACCGTCATCATCATCCTGTACCAAAACCATGGCAATCGTGTTGAAAGCGGCAGCTAAATAAAGGGAAAAATCATGATGATAATTGGGAAGGTGAAGGAGAGGAGCATTGACCAACAATGTTTTTAATGCGTCAAAAGATTTATGAGCAATCTCATCCCAGTAAAAAGGAATGCCCTGCTTTAACAATCATGTGAATCCTTTAGCTACTTCGGCATAGTTAGGTATAAAATGGCATAGAAAATCAACTTTCCCTTGTAAACTCTTCAACTGATGCAATGAGGAAGGAGAAGCAAATTTCATCTTTGGAAACGATAAACCCTAATAGTCTATCGAAATAGATGCAAAATATACACTTATGCGGATTAAGTTGAATGTTATAGTGTCTACAACGAAGAAAAATATGACGAAGATGGTTAGGATGATCTCTATGCTTAGCTGAATGGGCCAGAAGGTCATCCAGATAAGGTTGAACGATGTGGCGAATATCATGAAAGGCATAAGACATCGCGTGCTAAAAGGTGGCCCTGACATTCTTCAAACCAAAAGGAAGCTTCTTATATGCAAAGGTGCCCCAAGGATAGATAAAGGCAGTCTTGTGTTGATCAGTTGGGAGAATTTTGACCTTATTATAATCTCGCTACTGGCACAGTCGTCAATGATTTGATCGATGAAGGGAGTGGGATAATTATCCTTAGGATAGGCTCGATTGATATCATGATAGTCAAAACAGACACGAATAGTGCCCTGTTTTTTATCTAAAGGAACAATATTAGAGACCCATTCTGTCAATGGAATTGGGTAAATGAAACCATCTTTGAGAAGCTTTTCCACTTTGGCCTTAATGGCAGCAACTTTCCTAGGATGCACCAGAAGAAGACGCTGACGAACAAGTTTCGAACTGGGGTAAGTATAAATTTCATGTACCACGATGCTAGGATTAATGCCAGGCATTTCTTTATAGGACCATGCAAATACATAACAGAATTCGCAAAAAAGGCTAGTATAGACTTTCACTTCATTAGAAGAACAAGTAACCCCAATATAGATGTTCTCGACGATTCCCGGTTTAATGGAAATGTCGATAGGCATCGTCTGAGTAATGTTACTCAAGTTACCTTCTGAAAAAACCTCATGGACTTGAACAGGTGTTTGAAGCAGAGGAGAAGGAACCTGAGAGGAAAAATGCTCAAGATAGGTAGACATGGCCCCAAGACTTGGTAGAAACGAGGAACGATGATGACCATCATCCCATGGTAGATCGTTGAGAGACAGGGTTCCATGATAGCCTCATCGGAAGGAAACACTTCTTTCAAAGGATCCGGTGAATCAAAATCACCAAGCCAAGGGGATTGAGAATAGATGTCAAGAGTCTCACTCGAAGGAGTAGAATCAGAGGACGGAGTGCCCGATGTGGCAACGAGTTCACAATAATAAATTTCAATCGGACTCATTGGCATCGAATCTCCAAACGAATTGATCTGTTCAGGAGAAGGGATAACCCAGGGGTCATTTGTGTGAGAAATCATATTTACCTGAATAGTATTTGGTGGTGGAAGGGGAAAAATACCCATGAAGACAGGGTCCTTGAAAAGGCCTGGCCCCATGCTCTCATAGGGAGTAGGAATATTATCCATGTACAGAACGTTTTTCTCGAAAGAGGAAGTGAAAAAAGACAATTGATCGACAGTAATAATCTTTCCTTCATGCAGGAACTTCAAAAGACAAAAGAGAGTGGATGGAACGCACAGCATGGCGTGAGTCCAAATGCGTCCGAGGAGAAGATTATAATTGAGTTTATCATCAATGACTTCAACCTCGACGTTGACTGTCTTCCCTTCCAATGTAATCAGTAAACTAGTGAGAACACCAAGAGTTTTAGATTCCCTTCCATCAAATGCTTCAACGGCATTCGGTGAAGAAGTGAAAGCTGGAGAACCAATGGCTTTCCAGCAAGAAAATGACATAACACAGGTGGATGCACCCTCGTCCACGACAGCCTAGTGAATATTCAAACCATTAATACCAACTTGAATGATGAGCGCAATTTGGTGCGGGAGTCATGGGATGAAATTCTCTAAATCGAAAGCGAGAAGGCCAGTGTCGGCAGGATCGACCCCACCTATTGCAGATAGCAAAGCCTTCTGTTGTGATGGACAAATCTGAATCACTTCTAATGCATACATTGCGAATGGCGCCTGAGCCAAATCCTCAACAATACTGTAATGCTGAGCAGCATAAGCGTTAGGATTATATGAAGACTTACGGAGTACACCTTTGGAAGGCGGTCATACAATGGAGTCAGCGCTAGGCCATTCGATCGCAAGAGAGCTAGAAGCAGGTGGAGGAGGAGGAGGACCATCAGCAATATCCTTCCCCGCTGCCTGACGTCAAGCAGAATAATCTTTTGATTGAGTAGAAATAGAAACGGGTGCAGAACCGGTCATCATAAACACTTGTGAGCCATATGGGGCAGAGAACTGAGGGTGCTCTACCATCTGGGTCTGATGAGGGAAAGGTTCTTTAAGAATGGTTTGGGCTCCTTGGGTGCCTTTGAGCAATCGAATCACTTCAGACCATCGAGGATAGTCCTTGGTGAAGTGCTCATTATCACAAATCAAACAAGGATACTTCGGTTTGCATTGAGAACTATCAACAGAATGAGGTTTTGGAGAATCCTATTTCGAGGTATCGGCTTTTGCCTTACCTTTACCCTTCTTCTTACCTTTGGAAGTGTCATCTGTAGGATTGGCCTGAACAACATTCACTTCAGCGGTTTGCCGGAATTCGAGGTTGACTGAGAAGCTACATTATTGGAAGAAGTAGACTTCTGCTTCCCAGAGTTGGATGAAGGAAACCTCTAAGAAGTCTACGATACGGAACCAATAATACCATCAACGGATGGAGTTGTTGGTGGTTTAGAAGTTCCAGGTCGAGAAGCATCAGGCAAGATGTCATATAAAGTGCCAGACTAAGAGTACACAAGATTAAGGTACTGGGCGTCAGCAATGGCTTGTTCCTCGGTTACACATGGACCCCATAGCTATGTCTTTAGCAATCTAATTAACAAAGGAGGTAGTGAACTAATGAGTCAGAAGATGATCAGGTATCTCAAATTTGATCATGCGACGACGACACCGCCACTCATGAATATGATCCAATATATGAGTAGCTCGATCCTGTTTCAATGATGTGAGGAGGTGCGTCCCAGTCTCATTGTGGATCGGTAACTGAAAATTCGTAAGGAACGCCATGGCTAAAGAATTGAAATCTTGGAAAACTCCACAAGACAATTCAATGTACCACTTTGCAACGGCACTAGTAAGAGTTTGCTGGAAAAGATGGAGACGAATAGAATCGTCAACCTAAGAATTAGAAGAACACCACAAGTTCTATGTCATAACATGCGTTTGGGGGTCTTCACCAGGTTTACCCTCAAATTTAGGACAATCACCAGGAATATTGGTCAGAATCGGAGGCCAATATGGATTATGAAGAATAGAATCATTTGTCAACTTCGACGCATCGGGTAATTCCAACATAGCAAGAAATGATAATTGAGTATTAAAAGTCATCGGAGGTCTTTGATAAGGGCATGTGTGTACATTCCACCCAGTCTGAGGGGGATTCTCTCCCCATACATTCTGTTCCGAAGGATTCTTATCTTAGGGATTAGAAATAGGATAACTCAGTTGATACTAGGGTTGAGGAGCAAGATATTGAGTCGAAGGAGACCATTGAGGTCATTGCTGAGTAGCATAAGGATTCTACTACGAAATGTAAGCACGAATTTGAGGTTGCTGATACACAAGTTAATGTTGAGGTTGCTAGTACACAGGTTAATGTTGAGGGTAAGGAATTTGAAGTGCACTATATACTGGTTGATTTTGAAGGTACGGAATTTGGGGTGCACTATATACTGGTTAATGTGAAGCTTGAGGGTCATAAGTGCCTTGCAGTTGCGCAGGTTGACCTTGCGGAGCAGGTTGAGCAGGTTGTTGAGCAGGGTAAACAGGTAAAACCGGCTACGGAAACGAAGGAATCTGCTCGTGGGAAAGTTGCAACGGCTGGTGAGCTAGTTGAACCGGATGTTGAAATGGTTGTTGAGGGCCACCAGGTTGACCTTGTGGCAAAGGTGGCCTGATGGTTGAGATGGTCCAGAATTTCCCTGATGACCAGGTTGACCCAAAGAAGGACCATAGGATTGTCCTGGTTGCACAATATTTGGGCCATACTGCACATGTGGTTGTGATTGAGGTGCAACAGGTTGTCCTTGTGGTGGATAAACTTGGCCCCTAGGACCAAAATATGATCCAGGTTGAATCAAAGGTTGACCCGAGAGACCAAAGGGTTGTCCATGTTGGACCAAAGGTTTTCCTTGTAAAGGTTGGCCTTATGGACCGTATGGTTGTCCCTGTGGACCAAAAGCAGGGCCCTATTGAGCTTAAGGATGTCCTTGAGAGGGTTGTCCTTGTAAGCTAGAGGGTTTCACAGGAAAAGTAGGTCTAAACTAAGAAACGACTTGATGAGGATCAATAGGAGGCAAATAACCTGGAATACCACGATCACCATAATAAAACGAATATGAATAAACAGGATTACCAACCACATCATAGTGACGAAATAGAGGGTGGGTAGGAGCCTAGGACTGCTGAGAGCCCTGAGCGGTCTATTGATGAACAACCAACAGATACTCCTCAAAAGTAAGACCACCAGGAATCACAGGAGTAGTGGAAACTGAACTAGATGCAGGTGAGGCTTCCGTCGAAGGAGCATAACGTTGGTGAATATCCAACATCTGCTCATCAAAATCATAGGTAGAAACCAAAGGCATAGACAAAGCCACACAGAGAGTAGGTCGAACTGGAAAAAATGTAATAGTAACCAACGGATCTGATGCTGAAGGTAACAGTACTTACGAAGGTAGGACCAAACTAAGAAAAATTGAGCACTATGCCACGTGCTGTCAAAAATTGCTAACAATTTCATTTTCTGCTACAAGCCAATCACCTAGGTTTGATATGGTGATTTGCGCACAATTTTTGTTTTAATCGTCCTTCTCTCTAGACCCTTTTTAATGTTTTGAAACTGCCTCAAACCATCACATCAAGTCATATCATAGGCTAAATTTCATCAAAAAATTTTAAAGCATTTAAAATGACCCAAGTGATAGTTATAAAACTATATTTTTTCTTAACTTTACAGGTGCTACAAAAATATTTCATAGTGAGGCTTGTAGGCACTACAAAAATATTTCGTAGCACCACCTGTTTTTAGCATTTGATTGGTACAAACTTTGCTAAAAAAAAATTGCATGACAGAAACAACTTTCTTAACATGACTTTTTAACTCTTATGCCACCTTTTCACATCAAAATTTTACTTTGCTTGTAATAAAACTCTCAACTGATTTTCAAAACATTATGACCCTTTTTTGAAATAAACATAGTGCTAACAGAATCTCTTTACAAACTTTCTGAATGCAATCATAGACAAGTTTTCTCTAATCGTATCAACAGAGATTGAAGGGTGTTATGAAGGTAAATCCTCTCTGCGGACAAAAACAATCCCTCTAGCCCTAGGGTGGGTCTAGTAACAAAAGGACATGCTAAAGTGTTTCTTCCTAGTTAGTGAATGAACAAAAGACACGATAGATTGACCTACCTTGAATCCAACACTATCATCATTGCAGAAAGAGTAGTGGCCTCTCGCTCCTGCCTTGGCAAGTCACAATCTGTTCGCTGTCACGTTCAGATACCTGCACATAAGACGAAGAACAAGAACAACATACGACAGAATAGTTTCACTCATAACTATTAGCCAGTCAAAGAGGGCTAAACATATCGCATCAAATAAACATCATAACACAATAGTGGAACCAAACAGTAGTCATGTGTATAAATGAGTAGAAGGAAGAGTACAACCGATGCTTTGACATTTAGTCTCCTCCAGCGGGGTTCAGGCAAAGCGCGTCTCAAATGTTCGTCAGGGAATTGGGATGGGATGAAGGCATGGACTCAAGCTCTCTTAGAAGTCATCGACTCAAGCTTCCTCAACATAATTCCTTCTTATTCTATCTTCTCTAGTAGCTTAGCTATAGTATGTATAATTCTCCCAGTTCAGCTAGCTAGTACTAAGAGAGATAGCTTCTTTCATAGAGGAAAATGAGGAGGTTGGGATCCCTACAAATGTGGGAGGGAGTTCTATCCTTTAGGAGAGTTCCAAGGGAGGTGGAAACTATTAACTAAAGGAAGGAGTCTGTGGTTGTTTCAGTTCAACCACTCCCAATGACTCATCCCCGAGGTGGTTAGAATGTAACCTTCGCCTCTATTTTTTTTAAAAATCCATAAACAACTTGGTGCGGGTGTCTAACTGGCACAGAGCGCCAACTGGCACGGGCTCAGTGTTAAATTTCCCAGTCGGTGCAAGGGTGTAACTAGCTACTCGTGCCAAGGCCCAAAACGAAGAGCCCAAAAAATCGTTGTCTTATATAAAGATGACATGAATGGTAAGTGAAATAACAACCTCGATATAGGCGCAAGACAATAGTAGCATGCACACTCGTGGACTTAGCGCGCACTGTCATAGTCAATTTTGCAGGTGTTAGATAATATTGTCTTAAATTGATATGGTTTTGTCTTAATTGTTAAATGTCTTAAATGAGTTTCATCTTAATTTCCATTGTCTTAAGTGGGAATTGTCTTAAATCTAAAGTTGCCTTAAATTGTTTTTGTCTCAAAGTGTTTTTGTCTTAAATATAAAGTTTTTTCTTAAAATATTTTTGTCTCAAATCTTAAATATAAAGTTTTGCATTTAAATATTTTTATCTCAAATCTTAAATATAAAGTTTTTTTTTAAATATTTGTCTCAAATCTTAAATATAAATTTTTGTCTTAAAAATATTTTTGTTTCAAACTATTTTTTTGTCTAAAATATAAAGTTTTGTCTTAAAAAATTTTCTCTAAAACTGTTTTTGTCTTAAATATAAAGTTTTGTCTTAAAATATTTTTGTTTTCGTCTTAAAATATTTTTTTTCTTAAAATGTTTTTCTCTTAAATTTTATATATAAGACAATTCAATTGATATTAAATTTTAATGTAAAATAACTAAAATAAAAAGTGACTTTTTAAGACAAATGATTTCTTTTGTCTTAAAAAAATGTCTGCCCTCCATGTAGTATTGTACCTAACAGTCCCCAAAAATGTCACATTCCTGGACAAGCAAAATTATGTAGTGTGTGAGCCAATACAAAAAATTTGTCAAGAGAAACAGGTACACCAAGCATCCAAAAATTCAATGTACTAGGAGAAATGTTAGCATCCAACCAGAAATTCAATACAAAAAAAATCATGTGCAAAGAGCCATGCTAATTTTTGAGCATCAAATCAGTACCCAAACATTCTTGCCAGCGAGAAAATTAGATAGATATACCTATTTTTTTTGTTTCTATATTGTTACCTTCAACAAAAATAGAGGATTGTGGATCTATATTGTGGATTATTCCTATGGATTTAGAAGAAATTGTTGTGTGCATCACCCAACGGACATGAAAACACTAATGCAGGGGAATGTTTCCTTTAGCAATTAAAAAAATCAATTTAGCTACCTTTTAATTCAACTTAATAGCCTTTGGAAGCTTTTCCTGCGGCATAAAGCTTTAACTCATATTTCTATAAGTCCAGATCAATATCCTCGGCATCTAATTTCTTTGCTAGAAGGCCCAGTTGCACTTTTCTTACAGTATTTACAAGTTGTGAGAAGAGATGGAGGGCTTGGAACAAGCATGAATGGACAGTAAAGCTGGCACATGATAAACAACATAAACATGCACATAGCCAGATGTAAAACATGCACATATCTTGTATTAATAATTTATAAAGTAAAGTTATTGCATAACTAATAAGGTGAGAGGACCCCGTTTATAATGTGAATAAAATATTGAGATTCTATTTCCGTTAGACTACATTCTCACTTAATTACATGCACATATCTTGTATTAATAATTTATAAAGTAAAGTTATTGCATAATTAATAAGGAGAGAGGACCCCGTTTATAATGTGAATAAAATATTGAGATTCTATTTCCGTTAGACTACATTCTCACTTAATTGCTTAGATGTTTCTTACATAGGCCATACTTTTGTCTCCAAATTCTAGTTACCCCTTAAGGCGTTCTTATTTGAAAACAACTCCCCTAGCTGTCAATGTGTCCATGTTTGAGCCATTGGATCAAATGTTAGACGATTGAAACGTTTTAGGCCATTGGATCCACAAGTTTTAAGTTTAAATGATGTTATTAAAAATTTGTTAGATTTAAATAAAATGTATAACATAAAATTAAACTCCACACAAACCAATTAATTTAAAATAAATGGATAAAAAACACTATAAAAAAGGAAAATAACTATTGGTCAAAATACAATAAAAAATAATAATAATAAAATAAAATAATAATAAACTATAAAAACAGCCCATGGTATTGACCCATGGTATTCATGTGGAATGTAGTTTATTTAACAGGGGAAATTAAGATAAGTATTTAGGTTTTGGTGACTTTGAAGTTAAAACGATGTTATTAAAAATTTGTTAGATTTAAATAAAATTTATATCATAAAATTAAAGACCTCATGGGAATTTTAGTGCACATAAAACACCACCCTAAAAATTTTATACTCTTGATCAATTTAGAATAACCTAAGATTTCTAGATTGGATGTCGAGGTGGGTGGTACAGTAATTGAGTATGCTTCTTAAAGGGTAAGGGAATTTAGATACTCTATCCTTCCACAAAAGCTATAAAAAGTGAGACTTGTAGATTATAGTTTTAATAAATTGACACTATGTGATTAAGAATAAGTTACAAACATAAGTAATAAGAGGAATGTACACGAGGGCCATGGTAATTAATGTTATTATTTGTACTTTTTGTATATATTTAGAATAGTTTTATTTAAAATAGTAATTTGTATTTGTATTTTTTTAAATGAATATTGTTAAATGTGTAATTGAGTAAAATGTATTAAATTGATATTCTAATTTTTAAGATATTTATTTCAAAAATTCAAAGTATGGTGAGTTTTGTTTTATTAAGCTTTACTCTGGATGTGCAGATAATGAATCTATCTCAAGTCCCAAACAAGATTCTTATTTCTCTTCTTATTCTAGCTTGCAGTAGTTGTTGCATATAGGAACATTTAGATATGATAAGAAAAATGTGATACTCTATTGTAATTTTCTCTACAAATGTGATGGCAAATGTTCCCTAAATGTTGACAATTTCATGGTTGATGTAGTATAAGCTACATGAAAATTTACATTCTTGTATACAATATCAAGAAATCTATGCCCAATATCCAACACCATAGAGCAAGACATGTTCACCAATTCAACAGTTGCTTCCAAATCTCTCTCAGTGCTAGAGTTGTTTTCTCAATAGAATTCTTTGTTCTGCTCTTGATGAAAGCTATCATTGTTGCATATAGGTGCATTTAGCTCTGAGAAGAAAAGTGTGATAATGTGTTATAATTTTCTCTACAAATGTGTTGGATTTTTTTTCTCAATAAACTTGTTTTTACTGCTCTTGAGTGATGAAATCCATAGTTGTTTCATATAGGAGCATTTAGCTTTGATAAGAAAAGTGTGATACTATGTTATAATTTGCTCTACAAATGTGTTGGCTTTTTTTTCGCAATAAACTTGTTTTTACTGCTCTTAAGTGATGAAATCCATCGTGCATATAGGAGCATTTAGCTCTCATAAGAAAACTGTGACACTATGTTATAATTATCTCTACAAATGTGATGGAAAGCCTGCCATGAATTTTGGCAATTTCATTGTTAATGTAATATAAGCTAGATACAAATTCATTTATTCTACACAAGATCAAGAAATCTATGTTGACTATCCAACACTAGAGAAAAAGACATGTTCGCCAATTCCATAAATGCTACCGAATCTCTCTCGGTGTTGGAGTTATTTTCTCAATAGCCTTATTTTTACTTCTCTTGAAGTGATGAAAGCCACCTCTCCATACCTTTTTTAATATCTTCACAAAGAACAAAAGAAACCAAATTCATATCAGCGACACTGAAAAAACAAGAACATGGTAGACACCAGGGAGATCACTGATATTTTGAATATTTCAAAGATCATGAAAAACTAATACATAGGTGACTCAATAAGAAGTGGTAAATATTAATATGGAGGAACTACACCAAAAATACCTTTGATTTTGAAGGTAGAAAATCACGATCTATTTCTTCATTCATGAGGCATTCATGTTGGCATGATCAGACAAGATCTTTAACTTAATTTCAACATAGGCCTCATGATTTGTAAGGTTCAAGGAAGAAGTATTGCAGTAAGATTTCACTATAACATGGTCCTTGCATTTTCTTGATATAATTATTTGTTAAATTAAAAATTATTTATTTAATGTATTCAAATAAATTAATTTTTTGTTTTTAAATTAAATTAAAACACACACACATATTCTCTTCAGCTATATCTTATGAGTTTAGTATGTTTTCAATCAAGAAGAGGCTTCAGAGTTTAAGAAATATATCTTAGATCTGAGCACATGATTCTATTAAAATTTATGAAAGAAATCCAATTTTTACAACTTGTATGTTTTAGTAGAAACAAATTCATTTTTCACAACTTGTATGTTTAAATATGTGATTTTGGAAGTGATGATGGCTTCTTTAGACACTTGATTAGTATTGTGAAAGAAATTTGAGTATATCATTAAGGGACTATGAATAGTTCGTGTAACATTTGCATTACTTATAACAAAATTTAATATCCTTTCTTGTTGATACATACCACCTAATCCATGAAAAACTGTAACCATGTTTGCAATGATATATGCTAATCATTTTAGTTTTATGTTGATGCCAACACGCATGAAGATGTTTCCAATTTTCAATGAAGTAGTCTTCAAAAGTTCCTAGATCTATTGTAATTACATAAATGCATTGAAAACCATATGATAGTATTTACTTCAGTTGTTTTATTTGGATGTGTTGCAAGCTGACATATTGTGCCAAGAAATTTGCTATATCTTATCAGTTTAGTATTTTTCAATCAAGAAGAGGCTTCGGAGTTTAAGAACTGTATCTTTTTGGTTGATAACTCTTATCATCAATATCTTTGAAACCTCCATGACGTGCTTCCATGGAAGCAAAATTTTCCAATCATTCCTTCACGATGGCTCATTCTCTGCAACGTCTTATTTATTTTAGGCTACTCTTCGCTATTCTATTTCCTTAAGGTGTTTCTTTTGCAACATGTGGTGCAATTGCTAGTACGTCATTGTTTCATGCAAATGTAGTGAGAATTTTGCTATAGTTTCCAATGTTTCATGCAAATATAGTGAAAATTTCGCTCTTCCAATGTGTTGTTATGAAATCTACTCATTATATTTGAAAACAATCCATTACATTTCAATGTTAGATTTCACCATTATTTCCTATGAAACCATTTAACAACTACTCAATACATTGTTATCACATTTCCAGATTTGAAGATATGTGTTGTTAATAATATAGCCATAACTCTAAAAAGACGTTCGAGAGTTACGTTTCCCATTGTATTCAGCCACAAGTTTCACATTTTGGAAAGCTTGGCTACTTCTCTCTTTTAAAAGAGAGAACATGCCCGTGATCAAAAGTAGATTCAAATTTCCCCATTGTTTTTGTTATAAGCCATAATAACTTTTTCACTTTTTCTTCCACTTTCATGTCCTCGATAGTGCAAATTCAACTTTCTATGTATGTATTCGGCAGCATAATTTCTACGTATGTATTCTGCTGCAGTGCAACCTTGTTAATTATATATTACTGTCAATAATTCTACCTTAGAACTATTGACTACCTTAACCTGTTTCATGAAGGAAGAGTATGAAGGCGAGCCAAAAATAGTTTTTACTTTCTCCCACAAATGTGAATAAATTCCAATTTGTTTTACAGACTAGTTAGCTATTTCGTTTCAATAATTGATGTATGTTTGACTCAAACAAAAATCACCCTTATCTTAATAAGGAGAGAATCTCATTTAATTTTTTTTGGTAAATTTTAAGTCTTTAGATAATTTCATCTAAATTTTGTTTTTTGGTAAATGTCAAGCCTTTGATATTTTATTAGACTTGAAACAACTCAGTGGTCAAAGAAATGAGAATGTGGTGATGGTGAGAAAATTGGGGGCAACCTAAACCGTCGAAACGTGTGGGACGTTAGAAACATAAATTCGAGCGAAAAGGTGTTTGAGAATGTACACTGTTGAATCCTACGTTTTAGGTTCTGAGAGTTTAGTAAACATTTCGCGCAAAATTGTAATAACGGAAATTTTGACTTAAACATAAAACTGCAAATTTTTTTCCAAAATTTTAACTCAATGGTTTAATCATGGTTAATATAATTTATAATTTATATAATCTTGAGATATAGAGATACAGTGGTAACATTAATTTCAAACATAGTGTGTTAATTTCCAAAATTTTAACTCAATGGTTTAATCATTGTTAATATAATTTATAATTTATATAATCTTGAGATATAGAGGTACAGTAGTAATATTAATTTCAAACATAGTGTGTTAAATTAAAATAATTAATTAGTTAGAAGAGAGTAAAATAGTAAAATTTTATTTTCGTTTTTTTTTTTTTTGGTTATTAACATGTTTTTTGGCATCTTATGAAGATGAATTTTTAGCCAATCACATGGAGTTTTAAGTCATTCATCATCACTAAAAAACAATTCCAATCTTCTTATTGTTAGTATGATAATCAATATCTCTTGTACTTATAATATTGGTTATCAGCAATGGAGGAATGTGTTTTCTAATATCATTTAGCCAAACTTATCATCCAAAAAAAAAGTTTGTCCACTTTTTTCTTCTCCCTTTTTACCAAGAGTGCAAGCCTATCTTAATTTACTTCTAAATTGACAACGCACTTGCTACGATCTATAAATTAGGCACAATTTATTTTCTTTTTTCTTATTCCCATGTTGGGAAAAATACTTAGAGGGGTGGGGTGAATAAGTATTTAAAACTCACAATGTTTTTCTCTATTTTATTGATTTCTATATGCGAAGTTAATTCAGCCAACTAGCGTATGCGCATGGCTTTCTGTAAGGAAACTTGTGTATGCTTAGACAACTTATTATTCAAACAAATATTCAGAAACTTTACTCAGCCCAATGCATCATTTACTCATTAGTCATTTAGTAATCAGTAAACATGTGTAGAAAGAACGGAATAAATCATCACACATGAACACCAGGATTAAGGTGGAAACCCTAGTCGAGATAAAACCACCAATGTTGTCATAATTGTTTTCAATATTTATTATATAGAAAACTACTTACATTCTTGTATTGGCGCAAACTAATATCAGCACGCAGGCACCCACCTGTAGAAGGCTGCAACCTTCTCTCATTCTCTAGCTTCTATTGGAAGGGAGCTCCAACCCTCTAATCTCGTTTACCAACCACCACAGGAAGAGAGCTTCAACCTCCTGATCTGATCACCAGCTCCTACTGGAAGGAAGCTTCAACTTCCACACTGAAGGCTTCGACCCTCAGAACCACTGTAGACCATGTGTCATAAATTTTTCACACTAGATCCAACAACATTTTAATTCAACACAACTTTTATATCAACAGAAACAACCATCAACCAAATTCGAACATAACAGTGAAATCATTGTATCCAGACCATAGAACCAAACCCAGACTTCTGCATGAACACAAAGAATCAATTATAACCCTGATCATTCATAAAATAAATTTATACGCTACTTTACTTATGGCAATCCGCGTGTATACGTGATTTTATTATGGAGAAACTTGCGTACAGATCTTTATATACTAAGATTAGAGTTCTTACCAGACTCAGAACATATCAGAGATATTCAAACACATTTTGTCAGATTTACATAATCCTTATAGAATGAGTAAAGCATCCATCATTTTCAATCAACCAATCACTGATCATCTTTATACACAACCAACTAGCAGCATTATCAGTATTCAAACAACCCAAATCTATATGAATACATCATTAACAGACAATATAAATACAACAAAACTGATCAGACGTTTCCTTCAACATTCTTCATAAAAACCGTAGCTTGCATACGCGCCTTTGAAGAGTTGAACCCGCATGTATACGTGTCTTCACCGTGTCAAACCCACACACACACACACACAGATATATATATATATATATATATATATATATATATATATATATATATAATTCAGGATCGTGCAACACTTCATAACTACAAACTTACTTAGATCATACCCTTCACTTCAACAATCATGTGTCAGACCACAAATCTAAACAACTCATAAACAGATCATGCAAATACATAGTCATTTCACGTCTAGAGATCCTGATAAATTATTGTATTCATGAGTGCATCATAATATCATATCTATCAGTTGATTATAACCCATTCCATGCAAATATACTTAAGATTGAATTATTCATTCAATTCACATACTCATGCACACTTATGTTAGAAGTGTTGTCATTGATGGCAAAGGACAACAGCAAAGGCAAAGGAGAATACAGTGATAGGATATGTAGATAGGGAGTGTGAGGAGAACATAGTGAGAAGTTATTTACACTACAGCAGCAGATATAAGGCTTGTAGAGACATAATGAGAACTTGTAGAGACAGAATGAGAGAATACAGAGCAGCAGACTATACATACAGGAAATACAATGACAGGATATGTACCGAGAATACAGAGATAGGGCAGCAGAATAGACAAAGAGTGAAAAGTTCCAGAGGGGGTTCCAATGAAGAAGAGCTCACATGCAGAAGAGAAAGAAGCACAAATTTTTAGGGGAATAGTCAGGTCTACAACGCAAAGTTGGAAAGCCACTAATGCTCATCCTATGGCAGATTTCATACATAGACACAGTAAGGGCTTCGGAGAATCCGAAATACAAACCTGGAATGCGCATTGTAATTACTGATAGAACTGTTGGTTTAGCATGCGGAAGCGCCAAGAGTGCAACAGAAACGTTGAAAGGTCAAGACGGAACCCTGAGGGTAATGGAACCAAGCGTTTAGCAATAAAAACCTAATGCAGTCGGGTGTTAAACCTTATGGTAGCGTTGTATTAAAATAACAATGAAACAGGGTTCATATATTAAAGTGTTGAAGAAATAAGAAATGAAACCATTGAACAGAGTTTATATGTATATGTATGTAACGAAGGTGCAAATTTTTTGATGGAGCGGAACCATGAATATAAGCAGAACCCTGAACGTGAACAGTAAAACCAGAGGTGAGAAAACTGGCAGTATCGCGTGGTGTTTAAAGTGGTAAGTGGATTTCACATTTTGAACGTGATCTATGTCTTTAATTGACACATGTCCTAAAGTAGGTTTACAAAACAACGTTTATCGCGCAATTTTAAAGTGTTAACGTTTGTATCAATAAAAAACGCGAAATTCATTAAGGATCGTCGGATTGAGATTGAAGGAGCGATAAGCTTACGACCGTTGGATGCAAGCGGTAGGTTAATGAATGGGATTAGTTCATTGTGTGAGTTAGAACGACTAACACTTGTACACCTGATTTGTGCGACATTGCGTGATTTTCGTTGGATTGAAGGCTGGTAGTGCGATGAATCTACAGCCGTTGGATAACATGTTGATTTGTGAAGATGTGTTATAAGTAATGTGGGTCCGTGAATAAAATACATCATAAAATCTCGTGCTAATGGTATAAGCCTTGGTTGGAGTATTATAAGCGCTGGCATATTGGGTTAAAGACACGAACCATTGTTATAATGTTAAGTAATAAAGCCGAGAGGATGAATGTTTTTTATCATCTTTTGCCTTAGAGGGTTGGTTAAAGAGTTGTGTATACTGGGTTAATTACCATTCGATACATAAGTCAGAGGAAAAGTTCCAAATATATGTAAGGCGCTTCCTAAACAAGGGACCAAGGTTAAAAGACAAGACATATATATATTATAGTTATGGGCACGCAATTAAAAATACAAAAGGTTCTACAGTTCGGGCTTAAAAAAAACAAAGCATTGTATGGTGGGACCCGAGTCATGAATCGCATCAGAGAAAAGTATGGTAGGGGAACTTGTTGACAAAAGTTCTAATTGAGATAAGCAGACTCGATTCATTTATAAACAGTGAGTCTCATATTTGTTTGAGTTCCGCCTTCAAGCGCATCTAAGAAATTAATCACATCAACAAATAGAACATAAGGGTTTATAAAGTTGTGGGACCCGAACCTTTCAAAGGCTAGCATTGGTGGTTCATTAATATAAAACCCAAGGTTTATTAAGAAGTTTTTATAACATTTTATTGGGGTGCAGATATTTGTTTATGAGAATGACAAATCGTGGATGTACATTTAATGAGTATGAACATTTCTTTTAAATACGAAACCAAAGGTTATATTTTTTATGGTTGAGGTCGTATTACGTAATGAAGATTGTGAGTTCAGATATATATATGATCCCGTTTTGTTAAAAAAAAAAAAAAAAATTATAATAACTCTGAGATTTATTTATGTTCTATTAAAATATAGTTGTACATACAACATTTATACAACTGCAATGAACGGGGAAAATGCAAAAACGAAAAGAGATAGAGGGGGCTGAAGATTATTTTTGAGGGAGAGGAAAAAAAACAGAGAGAGCAGAGTTGTTGAATGAATTTGAAATATATACTGTAATTGAATGGAAGGGTTTCTAATTGTTTTCTTACATTGTTTGTGATGTAATTGGAAAGTCTTTAAAGAAAGATAAAAACCCATTGTAAAGTTGAAATGAATACATTTTTCTGAATAAACTGACAAAATAAAAGGGATTGCAGAATTGAAGCAGAAGAAATAAATAAATCAAATATGAAAATTGAAGGACAATAGTAATAAGGTATAGAACATAGTTGATATTCAAAGTAAATCAGCAAGTGTTTCTCTTATGAAAAAGTGAGGGAGTTGGAGCTTCCTTGCAAGTTATAGCTTGCAGAATTTGAGGTTGGAGCCTCCTGTAGGTTGGTGCTTACAGAAAATCAGTGGTGAGAGGGAGTTGGAGCTTGCCTTTACATCACAACAATAATAAGATGTTGTTTTCTCCCTTTATGGGATTCCACGTATATTTGTTGTCTCTATGTGTGATTTCTATGTGTTGATATGGTTATTAAATCTTCTTAGTAATTGTTGCTCTCATAATAAGTCTGTTGTTACATTATCTTAACATTTCTATTCATATATTAAGATTGTTCCCATATAAAGTTGATCATGAAGTTAAATTGTAAATAAGTTTAATTGAAAGTTTTAAAAGTTCATGAATGTGTTAAACTTATTCACCCCCCCCCCCCCTCTCAGTTTAACTAAGGTTTCAACAATTGGTATTGGAGCAGGTTCCTTTTGTAGTAGTTTAACAACTGAAAGGAGATCCTAGGTCCTCGGGATGGCTAGTCAAGAAGGATCCTCAACGAACAAAGCCCCTTTTTTCACTGGCGCAAATTATGCCTTCTAGAAAATCAAAATGAGAACATACATAATGTCCTTAGGAATAGAAGTTTGGGATACTGTGGAATTTGGATATGACTCTAAGGCAAATATCTCAGAGAAAGAAACCAAACAATATTTTGTGGCTAATGCAAAGGCAATGAATGCAATCTTGAATGGACTGTGCGAGGCAAAATTCATCAAAGTAATGCACAGCAAGACTGCCAAAGAAATGTGGGAAACTCTAGAAAATATTCATGAGGGAGACAAAAAGTTGAAGACAGCCAAACTTCAAGTCTATAGAGCCCAGTTTGAAAATTTAAAGATGAATGATGATGAAGACATTTCTAGTTTCTTTTTAAGGGTTGCAGAAATTGTCAATAATATGAAAGCACTAGGTGAAACCATATAAGAATGTGTAATTGTTCAAAATATCCTAAGATCTTTTCCATCTAATTTTAATCCAAAGGTCTCTACCATAGAAGAAACAACAGATTGGGAAACCTTGACCATGAACCAGCTACTTGGAAAGCTAACAGCCTATGAGATGAGACTACCACAGAGAAAGTCAAATGTAAGGGAGGTAGCTTTTAAGGCAAAGAAGAAGAAAGAAGAAAACGAAGATATATGCTCCTGCTCTGATGAAGAAGAGGCAAAATTTATCAGGAAATTGGATAAAGGCTTAGGTAAGTATAAAGCTAAACTTCCATTTAAATGTTTCAATTGTGGAAGAGTTGGACACTATGCTTCTAAGTGTCCTTATAAGATAACAAAGAATCAGACTCAGGAATCAGAGAAAACCATATCAAAGAACTGGCAGAAAGGGAATAGATTCAATAGAAAATATTTCTATGCTCAGCAAGACAACAGTGCGTCAGATGACTCAGCTCAATTCTCAAGTGAAGAAGGAGCATCAAAATTTTTATTGATGGCTATAGAAGAGCTGGAAGAATTCCTTCTAGAAGATGAGGAAGAAGGTGAAGTGTACCTTGAGGGGGAGCTAAGAAGTGCCTTGGAGGAAATTGATAGACTAAAACTAAAGTGCAGAAAAGAGAAAGACATTCTTCTCAAATATGTAAGAGAAGAAAAAAATTCAGAAGTCCTCATTCAGTTGAAAGTAGAGCTTGAAGAAGCCAAGAAGGTAGAAGATATTTTACTTAAGCAAATCAAGGATAAAACTCAGGAACAAGAGAAATTGGAAGAAGAAGTAGTATGCTTTAAGGAAGAAATTAGAAAATTCCCAGAGGAAAATAGATACTTCTCAAATGACAAGCTGTGGTAAGTTGAATGAGATTATAGACACTCAAAGATATCCTCTGATAAAAACTGGGATAGGCTATGAAGGAGAATCAAGAAAAGGCAAAGAAAAAGAAAACAAAAATATCATTTTTGTAAAAGCAGATGATAATATCAAAGTAGTTCAGAAGTTTCCTAAAGAAAAAGAATCCTGCAATAAAGTAGATAAAAGCTAGGAGGAAGCTCAAATGACAAAGGATGAAGTAAATAAACTGTCAATTGAAAAAGGTTCATATACTCCTGAATATCAAATTTGGAAGTCATCAAAGGAGATTTTTTCCTCCTATGAAAAATGCCACTTGTTATGCCTGCCACAAATTGGGACATATTGTTGCATATTGTCATACAAGAAGAATAAATACAAACCAGAAAAGGATGCAAAAGTGAAAATTTTTACTCAAGCAAAAAAATGGAGAAGACAACCTTTCATCAAGTATGCAAATTGTTTTTATGGATACTATTTTTATTGTAAAGAATTTGGCCATAAAATCATAGAATGCAGAAAATATGGACAAAGACTGATGTTCAAAACCTCAAGAAGGTTTATGAATCATGGAGAGTTTACTCATACTTATAATTCTGCTAAAGATATATCCAAATGTTGTGTATGCAATAAAGGTGGACATATGTCTTCTAAATTTCCTCTCAGAGAATGTGGTTCATCACCTCAGAAAATGTACCAAACAAGAGGATGCTTCCAGTGGAAAAAGAAGGTGAATAAATGTGACTTGGCTCTAATAGCTCAAGATCTAAAAAGCCAATGGTGTTTTTACAATGGTTGCTCAAAGCATATGTCTGGATATAGAAGCAAGTTTATAACCTTTGATGAAAAGAAATCTGGAAATGTTACTTTTGGAAATGATAAAGCAGGAAAAATCAAAGGGAGAGGCTCAGTCAGTCTGGATAATGGCAGAGGAAAAGCCCAGGATGTACTATTTGTGGATGGGCTGAAAGAAAATCTGCGAGTGTTAGTCAAATATGTGATAAAGGCTGTGAAGTTCTTTTTAGAGCACAAGACTGTGAAGTAAGATCAAGCACCACTGGAAAGACCTTGATCAAAGGTGTTCGGATAGAAAGCAATGTCTATGTAGTAAAAGAAGAAAATGAAGCATGTCACCTTAGCAAATTTCAGGAGTCATGGTAATGGCATAGGAGATTGGGACACCTAAACTTTGATCATATCATAAGTCTAAGAAAAAAGAATGCAGTCAAAGATATGCCAATCATAAAGAAGCCTTCAAATACAATATGTAAATCATGTCAGTTAGGTAAGCAAACCTGTACATCCTTCAAAACCAAAGAGAAGCTATCTACAAGCAAACCTCTTCAAATTTTTCACATGGATCTGTGTGGACCTTCAAGAACTAAAACACCAAGTGGAGAATCCTATTTCATGCTAATAATAGATGATTTTTCTAGAATTACATGGTTGCATTTCTCAAACACAAATCGGAAGCACTTGAGAAATTCAAAATATTCAAGGCATTGGCAGAAAATCAAACAGGATGCAAGCTAAAGTGCATCAGATCAGACAGAGGAGGTGAATTCACATACTATGATTTTGCAGATCTGTGCAATGAGCATGGGATAAAACAAAAATTCACAATTGTAGGAACACCTCAGCAAAATGGAGTGGCAAAGAGACAAAATAGGTCTGTACAACAGATTTCTAGAGCCATGATGCAAGAAAGTAACATTCCTCAAACCTTTTGGGTAGAAGCAGTACACACAGTTGTGCATATTCTAAACAAAGCTCATTTAATACCAAATAGTGACAAGACTCCTTATGAATTATGGCATGGTAAACCAGCATCAATCAAGCATTTTAGAGTTTTTGGAAGTAAGTGTTATATAAAAAATAATGATGAAAATCTGGGAAAGTTTGATGTAAGAGCAGATGAAGGAATATTCTTAGGATATGCATCCAAGAGTAAAGGTTACAGGTGCTACAACAAAATACTTCACAAAATTGTGGAAAGTATTGATGTAAGATTTGATGAAGAACTATCAGACAAGACAAGAAGTACAGATTGCAGCAATCCTCCAGAAGATAATGAAGAAGAGAATCAAGATGGTGATGAAATAAAAAATCCAACAGAAGATATTGAACTAAGATCAAAATGTTCCTCAAGATACACTCAAAAGAACCATCTAGAAGATCAAATCATTGGAGACAAGAGTGTAGGTGTACAGACAAGAAGACAGCTAATTGAAGAGACATAAGAGGTATACCTAGCAATGTTATCACAAATAGAGCCAAAGAAGTTTGAAGAAGCTAGCAAAGACAAACATTGGGTGAATGTTATGAATGATTAATTGGACCAAATTGAGAAGAACAACACCTGGGAACTAGTTCCAAGACCCAATGAGAAAAATGTCATTGGTTCAAAATGGGTATTCAAGAATAAGATGAATGAACAAGGACATGTAATTAGAAATAAAGCCAGACTTGTGTGCAAGGGATATTCACAGGTTGAAGGACTTGATTATGATGAAACATTTTCCCTTGTAGCCAGAATGGAAGCTATCAGACTATTTTTAGCTTTTTCTTGCTATCATGACTTCAAGGTATATCAAATGGATGTGAAGTCTGCCTTCCTGAATGGAGATTTAGAGGAAGAATTCTACATGGAACAGCCAGAAGGGTTCTCCTTAACTGATAATGCAAACTATGTGTGCAGGTTAAATAAAGCATTATATGGGCTGAAACAAGCTCCTCAAGCATGGTATTCAAGGCTGGACAAATACTTGCAAAAGAAAGAGTTCAAGAAAAGAGGAATAGATAGCAATTTGTACATAAAAGCAAATGAAAATGAACTTTTGATTGTAGTAGTGTATGTAGATGATATCATGTTTGGAAGCAGCAAAGATGAGTTAACAAAAGGATTTGCTAAAGAGATGAAATCAGATTTTGAGATGTCTATGATTGGAGAGCTCACCTTCTATCTAGGACTACAAATTCAATAAAAGAGCACAGGCACATTTATCTCACAAGAAAAATACTTAAAAGAGATGCTGAAAAGGTTCAAAATGGAAGACTGCAAACCTGTGTCAACTCCCATGACTACTGGATGCAAGCTTTGTGCAGATGATGGGACAATTGATGTAGATCAAAAAATTTACAGATCCATGGTTGGAAGTCTATTATACCTAACAGCTTCTAGACCAGACATTGTGTTGGTTGTAGGACTTGTGGCAAGATATCAAGCAGCACCAAAACAAAATCACTTACTAGCAATTAAAAGAATATTCAGATATCTACAAGGGACTGCACATCATGGGCTATGGTATCCAAAAGGAAAAAAATTCATTTTGACAGCATATACAAATGCAGATTGGGCCAGCTGTGTTGATGACAGGAATAGCACAAGTGGAGGTGCATTCTATTTAGGAGAAACTCTGGTGGCATGGCTAAGCAAGAAACAAACATCTATTTCTCTATCTACAGCAGAAGCAAAATACATAGCAGCAGCAACATGTTGCACACAAGTCATGTGGATGAAACAAACCCTCCAAGACATGAAGGTGAGCATTGATGAACCTATCTCTATCAAATGTGATAATACAAGTGCAATAAGCATATCAAAAAATCTTTTGCTTCATTCAAAAACAAAACATATTCCAATCAAGGATCATTTTCTTAGAGAACAATTAGCTCAGAAGGTAGTGAAGTTGGAATATGTACCAACAAAAGAACAGACAACAGATATATTTACAAAACCTCTTGCTAGAGAACCATTTGAATATCTGAGAGATATGCTAGGGGTAGTGTTTGTAGATGCTACTCTCTGATATAAAGAGAAAGCTTCATTTCATGGGGAGAATAGAAGAGAAAACATCATTCCAGGGGGAGATCAGTTAACAAGGAATGCCACCAAGAGCATGGACACGGGTCCTCAAGATCAAAATATCAGCCCTTTGCCATTGATGTCAAAGGGGGAGGAAAAGCTATAGACAGAGAATATGTTAAAACAGACAGGGAAATGTTATTGCCATCAATGCTAAAGGGGGAGACTGTTAGAAGTGTTGTCATTGATGGCAAAGGACAGTAGCATCGGCAAATGAGAATACAATGAGAGGACATGTAGACAGGGAGTATGAGGAGAATAGAGTGAGAATTTATTTACACTACAGTAGCAGATATAAGGCTTGTAGAGACAAAATGAGAGAATACAGAGCAGCAGACTATACATACAAGAAATACAGTGACAAGATGTGTACCGAGAATACAGAGACAGGGCAATACAAAGACAAGGTAGCAGAATAGACAGAGAGTGAAAAGTTCCAGAGGGGGTTCCAATGAAGAATATCTGACATGCAGAAGAGAAATAAGCACAAATTGTTAGGGGAATAGTCAGGGCTACAGTGCAAAGTTGGAAAGCCATTAATGCTCATCCCATGGCAGCTTTCATACATAGACATAGTAATGGATTCAGAGAATCCAAAATACAAACCTGGAATGTGCATTGTAAGTACTGATAGAACTATTGGTTTAGCATGCGGAAGTGCCAAGAGTGCAACAGAAACGTTGAAAGGTCAAGACGGAACCCTGAGGGTAATGGAACCAAGCGTTTAGCAATAAAAAGCTAATGCAGTCTGGTGTTAAACCTTATGGTAGCGTTGTATTAAAATAACAATGAAACAGGGTTCATATATTAAAGTGTTGAAGAAATAAGAAATGAAACCATTGAACAGAGTTTATATGTATATGTATATAACGAAGGTGCGAAGTTTTTGATGGAGCGGAGCCATGAATATAAGCAAAACCCTGAACGTGAACAGTAAAACCAAAGGTGAGAAAACCGGCAGTATCACGTGGTGTTTAAAGTGGTAAGTGGATTTCACATTTCGAATGTGATCTATGTCTTTAATTGACACGTGTCCTAAAGTGGTTTTACAAAACAACGTTTATCGTGCAATTTTAAAGTGTTAACATTTGTATCAATAAAAAATGTGAAATTCATTAAGGATCGTCAGATTGAGATTGAAGGAGCGATAAGCTTACGACCGTTGGATGCAAGTGGTAGGTTAACGAATGGGATTGGTTCATTGTGTGAGTTAGAATGACTAACACCTGTACACCTGATTTGCACGACATTACGCAATTGTCGTTGGATTGAAGGCTGGTAGTGCGATGAATCTATAGCCATTGGCTAACACGTTGATTTGTGAAGATGTGTTATAAGTAATGTGGGCCCGTGAATACAATACATCATAAAATCTCATGCTAATGGTATAAGCCTTGGTTGGAGTATTATAAGTGCTGGAATATTGGGTTAAAGACACAAACCATTGTTATAATGTTAAGTAATAAAGCCGGGAGGATGAATGTGTTTTATTATCTTTTGCCTTAGAGGGTTGGTTAAAGAGCTATGTATACTGAGTTAATTACCATTCGATACATAAGTCAGAGGAAAAGCTCCAAATATATGTAAGGCACTTCCTAAACAAGGGACCAAGGTTAAAATACAAGACATATATATTATAGTTATGGGCGCGCAATTAAAAATACAAAAGGTTCTACTGTTCGGGCTTAAAACAAACAAAGAATTGTATGGTGGGACCCGAGTCACAAATCGCATCAGAGAAAAGTATGGCAGCAGAACTTGTTGACAAAAGTTCTGATTGAGATAAGCGGACCCAATTCATTTATAAATAGTGAGTCTCATATTTGTTTGAGTTCCGCCTTCAAGCGCATCTGAGCAATTAATCGCATCGGCAAATAGAACATAAGGGTTTATAAAGTTGTGGGGCCCGAACCTTTCAAAGGCTAGCATTGGTGGTTCATTAATATAAAACCCAAGGTTTATTAAGAAGTTTTTATAACATTTGATTGGGGTGCAGATATTTGTTTATGAGAATGACAAATCAAGGATGTACATTTAATGAGTATGAACATTTCTTTTAAATACGAAACCAAAGGTTATATTTTTGATGGTTGAGGTTGTATTACGTAATGAAGATTGTGAGTTCAGATATATATATGATCCTGTTTTGTTAAAAAAAGGTTTTTTTTTATAATAACTCCGAGAGTTATTTATGTTCTATTAAAAGATAGTTTTACATACAACAGTTATACAACTGCAATGAACAGGGAAATTGCAAAAACGAAAAGAGATAGAGGGGGTGAAGATTTTTTTTGAGGGAGAGAAAAAAAAATAGAGAGAGCAGAGTTGTTGAATGAATTTGAAATATATACTGTAATTGAATGGAAGGGTTTCTAATTGTTTTTTTACATTGTTTGTGATGTAATTGGAAATTCTCTGAAGAAGGATAAAAACCCACTGTAAAGTTGAAATGAATACATTTTTCTGAATAAACTGACAAAAGGAAAGGGAATGCAGAATTGAAGCAGATGAAGTAAATAAATCATATATGAAAATTGAAGGACAATAGTACTAAGGTATAGAACAGAGCTGATATTCAAAGTAAATTAGCAAGTGTTTCTCTTATGAAAAAGTGAGGGAGTTGGAGCTTCCTTGAAATTTGTAGCTTGCAGAATTTGAGGTTGGAGCCTCCTGTAGGTTGGTGCTTACAGAAAATCAGTGGTGAGAGGGAGTTGGAGCTTGCCTTTACATCACAACAATAATAAGATGTGGTTTTCTCCCTTTATGGGCTTCCACGTATATATGTTGTTTCTGTGTGTGATGTGTATGTGTTGATATGGTTATTCAATCTGCTTAATATTTTTTGCGCTCATAATAAGTCTGTTGTTACATTATCTTAACATTTTTGTTCATATATTAAGATTTTTCCCATATAAAGTTGACCATGAAGTTAAATTGTAAATAAGTTTAATTGAAAGTTTTAAAAGTTCATGAATGTGTTAAACTGATTCACCCCCCCTCTCAGTTTAACTAAGGTTTCAATAACTTAACACTATGATCTTCACCTCCTTATATGGTGTCAGCCTTAGCCAATACCATGAGCCAAAACCACACAATTTTTGATGGTATTCTTGGACATGATCATTGAATCGTTATTGTGCTCAATACTATGGGCGAATACCATGGTAAGGACACCTGGTATCGTAAAATTAATGCGCAAGCACATACACGACTTTGCTTCTTCTTACCCGCATGTATATGCAACTTTTACTTTACCAACGCGCATATAGATCCTTAAATGTGTGCTTTATCCATCTTCTATCTTAACCAAAACCAATATATTCGGTCTTTTACAAGTGAGTTGCCATCAAGGAAAGCACATGCAATCACAATGCCAAAAATCTCCCCCTTTGGACTTGATAGCAACCATGTTGGTGTTGGATCATCGCAACCTATAGACACATCAACATAAGAATGATTCAAACACCAAATTACTCTCCCCCTTTGACATCAAGGGAAAAGGGCGGACCAATGTTGAAACAAGGTATCTCTTCCCTTGTAGATATAAGGGTTCTGTAGAGTTGTGTTGTAGTATACAGACCATGCTCCCTCTGAACACATGCTGAATCTTTAAACATATTTTCAATGAAATACATGACTCTATGACCTCCCCTATCACCAAGGACTCATACTTACATCAATCACCCAACCAAGTGGGGTTACATATTTGACTCAACTACCCAACCAAATGGGTTTACATTTGTAACTCAATCACCCAACCATGTGGGTTTACATATTTGAAAAGGTCCTTACGTGATTGAATATGACAATCTTTACATCATAGGTCTTCAACATGACCCTTAGATCAAATTAAATATATGACTTTTATAACCATGGCCAAAGGACATCAATAGAGAGAGATCATCAAACATAATTTAGGAACCGCCATAATGCCAACAATGCATTATACCCAACAAGGCTAATGCTCCCCCTAAACATGTGCATCCTGAACATTTTTAGCAACCAATTCATCAAAGCATCTTCATCAAGAAGATAAATATCAAAGAAGAAAATGTAACATGAAAAATCATAACTACAGACAGTACCCATCAAAACCTGATCAATAGAGCCAAATCATATATGTTAGCAGCAATGTAAATTCTATTTTGGAGGATGACCCACTGATTTTATGATAGAAATATCCATATGCGGTTGTCTAAAGAGATACTCGTGTATATACACGACTATGCGTCAAGCAACCTATGTACCCAAATTTATCTTTTGAATTTTTCATCTGAAAACAGATCAGATAATATTAGCAACATAATGAGGTAGAGACAAGTCCTAGTTTTTTTCTGAGATATTCAAATGCTTCTCTTAGAAGAAGTTTAGTAAATATGTCAACAACTTGTTCTTTGGAGGGAACATACTCCAATTTAACCTTTTTCTCAAGCACTTCTTCTTGTAAAAAGTGATACTTGATAGGAATATGCTTGGTTTTGGAGTGCATAACAACATTTTTTGAGACACTAATAGCACTTTTATTATCACATGGGATGGAGATGGGAGGAGAACATTTAATTTGAATGTCTTGTAATGTCTGCATCATCCATAGAATTTGTGTGAAACATGATGCAACAGCCACATATTCCTCTTCTGTTGTAGATAAAGCAATGTGACTTTGTTTATTGTTGAACCAAGATACTAGTTGGGGCCCCATATAAAATGCACCTACACTAGTGTTTTTCTGGTCATCAACATTGCCATCTGAGTCTACATCTGTGTAATCATGAAGGTTAAGATCAGAATTTTTGGGATACCATATACCAAAGTCTTGAGTTACTTAGAGATATCTGAATATTCTTTTTACTGCCTGAAGATGTGATTCCTTTGGATTTTCTTGGAAACGTCTAACAATCCCAACTGCATGCATGATATATGGTCTAGTACCTATTAGATAAAGCAGACTTCCAATCATATATCTATACTCTGGTTGGTATACCATGGGAGAATCATCATAAGAACTGAGGTTACATCCCGTCATCATTGGAGCGCACAGAGGTTTGCAATTTTCCATCCCATACTTCTTCAGAATCTTCTTGAGATATTTTGTTTGTGAGAGAAAGATTCCATATTTTTCTTATTGCACTTGTAAGCCAAGAAAATATGTTAGTTCCCCAAGTAAAGACATTTCAAATTCCTGCAGCATAACAAAAGAAAATTTCTTACTCATGGATTCTTCATTACTCCCAAAAATGATGTCATCAACATAAACAACAATAATTAACAGTTTTTCATCCTCAATTGTTTTGTACATTTTACTGCCTTCATATCCTTTTGTGAAGCCTTGTTGTTGAAGATATTTTTCAAGTCGATAGCACCATGCCCGTGGAGCTTGTTTTAGCCCATATAAAGCCTTTTTGAGTTTGGAAACAAGTTTTTCATCATTCCCCAAAATGAATCCTTATGTTTGTTCTATATAAACTTCTTCTTCCAGATCTCCATTAAGGAAGTAAAATTTGACATCAATTTGATAAACTTTGAAACATTGAAAACTTGAAAATGCAAGAAACATTCTTATGGCTTCAAGTCTGGCTATAGGTGAAAATGTCTCTTCAAATTCTATAACTTCTTGTTGAGCATAAACTTTACAAACAAGTATATCTTTGTTTCTAATTACATCTCCATTTTCATTTAACTTATTTTTGAATATCCACTTTGTTAATAACAATTTTATCATGAGGCCTTGGAACCAATTCCCAAGTATTATTCTTTTCAATTTGATCTAGTTCTTCATTCATGGCCTTAATACATCATTCATCTTTACTAGCTTGACTTACATTGTGTGGTTCAATGGTGGATAATAATGCTAGATAATTAGGAGATTCCAGAAGTGTTCTTCTTGTTTGTACCTGAGATTCCTTCTCTCCCAATATTTGAGATTCTGGATTATTCTTTTGAACATACCTGGATGGATCCTTTTCTCTCTTTGATGTATCTTCTTTTGATTATTCATTAGGTTCTTCTTATATATCATTGTGATTTGATGTAGGAAAGCATTCATCATCATCATCCTTGTTTGTTTCTATTTCCCTTTTTCGATTTGCGCTCACTTCATTAATCACAATGTCAATACATTCAAAAAAAAATTGAAGTCTCTTATTATAGCATTTGTATGCTTTACTTCTAGAAGAGTAACCAAGAAGTATTCCTTCATCTGCTCTAGGTTCAAGCTTACCAAGTTTTTCATCATTATTTTTGATAGAACATTTTCTTCCAAAAACTCTAACTTGTGCTTCACGGTGAGAGTATTACCACTCCAGAGTTCATAAGGAGTTTTATCACTATTCACACGAACATGAGCCCTGTTGAGAATATTTACTGCGGTATGAGTAGCTTCACCCGAAAAGGTGTCATGAGTCTCATATTCATCAAGCATAGCATGAGCCATTTGATGAATTGTTCTATTCATTCTTTCTGCCACACCATTTTGTTGCGGTGTTCCAGCTACATAAAATTGTCTTTTTATGCCATATTGTTCACAAAAATCAAAGAATTCATTCGATATGCATTCTCCTCCTCACTCAGATCTGAGACATTTTCTTTTTAGATCTAATTCATTTTCAACTAAAGCTTTGAATACCTTAAATTTTTCAAATGCTTCATCTTTTTGTTTCAATAAACTGATCCAACACATTCTAGAAAAGTCATCAATGAATAAGATATAGTATTGTTCTCTATGAGGCACAAATTTTTCCTTACAAATCCACACAAATCAGTATCTACAAGTTAAAGAGCCTTACTTGTTGATCCTTCTTTGGTGTTAAATTGAACTCTGGTTTGCTTACCAAATTGGCACGACCTTCATATGGTACTTTCTGGTAAAGTGATGTTGGGAAGATCATGAACAACTTTGAGCCTGATTGATTTTCTTATTTTAGAAAAGCTCAGATGTCCCAATATTTTGTGCCATAACCATTTTTTTGCAGATTTATGAATAACATTGTTCTTAGCTACCTTTCAATATATACAGATTGTTTGGTGTTCTTGTTCCTTTTATTATGGTTTTTCCCACGTCAAGTTCACGAACCACACTTTCTTTTGATCGGAAGACAACTTCATTTCCTTGCTCACACATTTCGCTAACACTCAACAAGTTATGCTTTAATCCATCAGCATACATAACATTGTTATCTTTAACCTTTTCTTTTATAGAAACAGACCATTTACCCTTAATGACAGCAGGAGAGTCATTTCGAAAGGTGACATTCTTTTCCTTTTCTAATGCATTGTATGAAATGAGTTTGTCTTTATCATCTGTTATGTGTTTTGAACATCCGCTCTCAATGTACCATTGATTTTCTTCTCCTTCTGTAAATAAAGCTATGTCGCAGCTTTCGAATTGTAAATCCTTCCTTCTCCATACCTTAGAATTTGTGGATATTTGTTCTTTTGGTTGTAGTTTTCTCTTGCATTAAGATTCCTCATGTCCAAAAAATTTGCAAAATGAACATTCAATTTCATGTTAAAGTGGAGAAAATTTGTTATAAGTATTCATATTTGTTTCTATCTCATTTCTATGTTTTCTTTCTTCTCTGGTCATGATGGTTTTATATGCAACACATTGAGTGGCTTTGTGACCAAAATTATGACATGGAAAAATTGTTAATTAAAGAAGAAATTCCAGTGATCATAGAACCTTCTAGTGTTGTTTACCTTTTGATTGATTCTTCTTTTATTGTTCATCCTTCAATTCAAATGAACATGCTTCACCTCAAAATTTCCTTTATTCTTCTTCTGAGTGATGAAACTTTGGTGACTGGATTTTATTGCATTTACATAACTTGTGGTTGAGGATTGTTTTGACTGAGAAAATTCACCAATGTATCCAAGACCTATATTTCCAAGAGGAGAGCGTTGAACCTTGATAATTTCATCTAAGGTTTCATATCCTTTATCAAATCTAAGATTTAGAGTTTTTACTTTCTCAAGTTATTTTATTAGGCTTACTATTTCACATTCTAACTTCTCATTATGCTTCTCCGTTTCTATGATTTGATTCTTTAGAGAATCTATGGCTATTTCATTTTCTTCCAAGCATATTTTGAGTTGAGTGATTTCTTCAAGGAAATAATTTTCTTCTAAAGCATCCATAAAATTATCTTTAGCCTCACTAGTGTCTTTTTCAAATGCCATGAGCAGTCTAAGATCTTGATTAGATTTTCCTTCTTTACTATTTGACAAGTCATCACTATCTTCATGAGTATAATAACTTTTTCTATTGTCAAATCGTCTCCTATTACCTTTTGCTATATCCTTTCCCTTATCATGATTATCTTTATGAGGACATTTAGCAACATAATGACCCACTCTTCCACAAGAAAAGAATTTGAAGGGAAGCTTAACTCTGAACCTTCGGTGCCAAGTTGAAGTTTCTTTACAAATTTTACCTCAACTTCTTCTGATACATATCCTGATTCCTTTTTTTCTTCCTTTTCCTTTCCTTTCGTAGTAGATTTAAATGTGGCTTCTATGACTTCAAGTGGAACTCATTTTCTCATTTCAAAAGCAATCAGGATCCCATGAAGTTGAACAATAGCAAGAGTCTGCAAATCTTGCTTCTCTTCTATGGCAGACACTTTTGCCTCGAATTTAGGAATTAGATATCTTAATATTTTCTCTACCAAAGTTGTGTCTTTTATGTCTTCACCCAGATGTATCATACGATTTATGATCTCATCCAGACGCAAAAAGAAGCTAGAAATACTTTCATCATTATGACTTCTTTCATATTGGATTCTGAGAGATTGGTGTTCAACACTTTTTACCTTGGCATCACCTCCATATCTTAGAATTATTTTGTCCCATATCTCCATTGTTGTATGTAGTTGCATAACCTTGACAAATTATGATTTAGTTAGGCTTCCTAATAATGCATTGACAACTTTCACATTGGTTTCATAGTTCTTCTTTGCTGATGGATTTGTGGGAACTGCACTTGGATATTGGTAACCTCCTTCAACAATTTCCCAAACATCTTCTCTAATAGACTGAAGATAGGATCTTGTTCTTGTCTTCCAAAAGATTAAATTATTTCCATTGAAGAGTGGTGGTATGATATATGTTTTTCCATCTTGATTTCTCATCTTGGTAGATCTTCCTTCTAGCAATCGAGCTTCTTCAAAAGGACTTACTCTGATACCAACTGTTGGGAAAAATACTAAGGGGGGGGGGGGTTGAATCAGTATTTAAAACTCACAATGTTTTTATTTATTTTACTAATTTCTATATGCAACTTTAATTAAGCCAACTAGCGTATGAACGTAGCTTTTTGTAAGGAAATTTTCATATGCTTAGAGAACTTATTATTTAGACAAATCTTCAAAATATTTACTTAGCCCAGTGCATCATTTATTCATCATTCATTTAGTAAGTAGTAAACATTTGTAGTAAGAAAATAATAAATCATCACACATAAGAAACACACATGAACACCAGGATTTAAGGTGGAAACCCAAGTCGGGAGAAAACCACCATTGTTGTCGTCCCTATCTTCAATATTTATTATATAGAAAACTTCTTACACTCTTGTACTAGCACATACTCATACCAGCACGAAGACATCCACTTGCAAAATGTTGCAGCCTTCTCTCATTCTCCAACTGCTACTGGAAGGGAGCGCCAACCCCTTGATATCGTTTACTAGCCACCATTGGAAGGGAGCTTCAACCCCTTGATCTTATCACCATCTCCTACTGAAAAGAATCTTCAAATTACACATTGAAGGCTCTGACCCTCAGAACCACTACAGGCCACGTTTCATAAAATTTTCACACTGGATCCAACAACCTTTTAATTCAACACAATTTGTAGATCAACAGAAACAACCATCAACCAAATTCGAATAGAAGAGTGACATCAATATACCCAAACCACATAAACAAACCCAGACTTATGCATCAACACACAGAATCAACTACAACCCTGATCATTCATAAAACAAATGTATATGCTACTTTACTTATGGAAACCCATGTGTATACGCTCTTTTCTATGGAGAAACCTGCGTATATATATTTATATACTAAGATTAGAGTTCTGACCAGACTCAGAATAGATTAGAGATATTCAAACATATTTTTTCAAATTTATATAATCCTTATACAGTCAATAGCATCCATCATTTTCATTCAACCAATCACTGATCATATTTATATATAATCAACTAGCAGCATAATCAGTATTCAAACAACCCAGATCTATATGAAGACATCATTGACATACAACAGAAATACAACAAAATGTTTTAGACATTTCCTTCATCATTCTTCAGAAAAAACCTAGCTTTCATACACGCCTTTGCAGAGATGAACTCGCGTGTATACGCTCCTTCTGTGTGAGGAACCCGCATATATATCTGTAAATAGTTCAGCACTGTGCAACACTTTAGAACTACAAAATTACTTAGATCATACCCTTCACTTAAACAATCATGCACCAGTCCACAAATCTAAACAACTCATAAACAAATCATGCAAATACATATTCATTTCAGGTCTACAAATCCTGATCCATTATTTTATTCATGAGTGCATCATAATATCATATCTATCTATTGATTATAGCCCATTCCATGCAGATATAATTCATATTGAAGTATTTATTCAATTAACATACTCATGCACACTTAGCACTATGATCTTCACCTCCTAATATAGTGTGAGCCTTAGCCAATACCATGAGCCAAAACCACACAAGTGCCAATGGTATTCTTGGACGCAATCAACTAAAAATTATTGTGCTCAATATTGTGGGATAATACCATGGTAAGGACCACTGGTATCATAAACTTAATGTGCAAGCACATACACAAATTTTCTTCTTCTTACCCATGTGTATACGCGACTTTTCCTTGACCAACTCCCAAATAGATCCTTAAATATGTGCTTTGTCCATCTTCTAGCTTAACCAAAACCAATATATTTGGCCTTTTACAAGTGATTTTCCATCAAGGACAACACATGCAATCATAATTCCAAAATCCCAAGGTCACAAACTTATCATAACTCACTTTCCAATTGAGAAAGAACATTTTAATATGAATAACTATGGGTTGTCTCATCAGCATTATTCAAGAAAATCCACATCACTTGAAATAACCTACGAGTGGTCCATAAAAGGGACAAACTTTCTTTACTAAAATATAAATGAATCAATAACTGATCAAGATAACCCCTAGGCTAGTTCCAATAGCCCTCAAGTTAACACCTAGTAGGAAATTTATGACTAATCAAGGGCTAAGACTTGGAGACACACTTGAGAGGGGGATCCCACTCATGAGGGGGTGCTTATTCTTCTAGCTTTATCATGACTAATTATTATGCCGTAAGGCGTTCTTATTTGAAAAAAACTTCCCTAGCTGGCAATGTGTTCATGTGTGAGCGATTGGATCAAATATGTTTTAGGCCATTAGATCCAAAAGTAAATAGTTTTATATATATTTTTTATAATGTTAGTTTTTTTTTTCTTTTTAATAAGTTAGATTGATTTTAGGTGTATAATAGAAATGTTGTAATGTCATGTTAACATTTTGACTATGTGAATTTACACAAAAATAAACATAAAAGTAAATTAAATAAAAAACAAAAATAATAATAAACTATAAAAATAGCCCATGGTATTGACCTTATTTGAAGACAACGTCCCTAGCTGCCAATGTGTCCATGTCGAAGCCATTGGATCAAATGCTAGACGATTGAAATGTTTTAGGCCATTAGATCCACAAGTATATATATATATATATATATATATATATATATATATATTATTTTATTTTTTTAATTTTAATTTTTTCTTTCTTTTTAATAAGTTAGATTGATTTTAGGTGTATAATAGAAATGTTGTAATGTCATGTTTAACACTTTGACTATGTCAAATTACACAAAAATAAAAATTAAATTAAATTAAATTAAAAGATTGACATAATGTAATGAACATTTTAACTAGGTCAAAATAAAATAAAAAAACAAAAATAATAAATAAAATAATAATAAACTATAAAAACAACCGAGGATATTGACCCATGGTATTGATATGGAATATAGTTTATTAAATTATTTCACAGGAAATGATTTATCTTGATCAATAATGATGAAATGATTTGTAACTACATACATAACCTATCTAATTTTTTTTTGTTAATGAATATCAAATTTCTTCTATTAAAAAAAACTATATACATATCTTTAATTACCTAATTGTAGCTAAAAAAATATTACATTTTTTTTACTTTATAATCATAAACAAATTTCATATTAGATGATGTCAAACTTCTCAACTTTTTATTCTTAAATTTTAAACAAATTTTTGCACTACATTATTTTATTTTTCAATTCAAACAAAATTTACAAAAGAAAAAACCCACTTAGTCCTTACAATAGATTATAGTTTTACAAAATTGGCACTATGTGATTAACAATAAAGTAAGTTGACATAACCCTAAGGTGTTCTTTTACAAGTTTTATCATAACCTTTCCCTTCATCCAATATATATTGTAGAGTCTTCTGAAGAGAGAGTGTATTCTAGTTTATAACTTGATCCACAGTCAAAGAAAATGGCTAGGTATTTCACAAAGTATTAGTTTGTAATCTGATCCACAATCAAAGAAAATGGCCAGGGATATCACAAGCTATCATTCACATAGTGATCTATTGACGTTCTCAGTTGAAATGGATCCTATTAGATGTACGGTGGCTAGAGACAGTAAAAATTCAAAAGAGATATTTGTTATGACATCTATATTCTCTACAAACCATCCAAATTTCTCATCTTATACAACAATTTCTAACAATAAGTGCTTAATTTACTCTCCAATTTTTGAAACCCCCACCCATGCTGGGGAGATCAAAGTGTAAAATCAAATGTTCCTGTGGCTTTTTTAAAGGGTTCATAAACAAAACATACAATGAGAAAGTCAATAGTGTAGTATAATCATTGATTTTTGAATCATTGTGACAAACAAAACATCACATTAGCTCACAAAATATATCTAATGTTATAAGGATCTGAGACAATAACAATGTTTTGAATCATGATAACTAGGTGAAAACCAAAAATAATTCTTAGCCACAAGAAAAAAAATCACAACAACTCACAGAATATATCCAATGTTGCAATGAACCCCATACATAGTGATGGACATCATGGGAATTTTAGTGAACATAGAACACCACCCTAAAAATTCTATACTCTTTGTATTTTTTTAAATGAATATTGTTAAATGTGTTTTAATATTTTTATTTAAAATAGTAATTTAAATTTGTATTTTTTTTTAAATGAATATTTCTAAATGTGTAATTGAGTAAAATGTATTAAATTGTTATTCTAATTTTTAAGATATTTATTTAAAAAATTCAAAGTATGGTGAGTTTTGTTTTATTGAGCTTTGAGTCTAAATGTGTAGAGAATGAATCTATCTCAAGTCCCAAACAAGATTCTTCTTTCTATTCTTATGCTAGCTTGCACCTTGACATTCCTCTCCTCCTCCCTGCACAAATTTAAACGATGAGGCACAAGGTAGTTGTTGCATATAGGAACATTTAGATATGATAAGAAAAATGTGATAAGTTATTCTAATTTTCCCTACAAATGTGATGGCAAGTATGCTCTAAATGTTGACAATTTCATGGCTAATGTAGTATAAGCTGCATGCAAATTTACAGTCTTGTATACAAGATCAAGAAAGTTATGCCCAATATCCAACACCATAGAGCAAGACATGTTCACCAATTCAATAGTTTCCTATGCCCAATATCCAACACCATAGAGCAAGACATGTTCACCAATTCAACAGTTGCTTCCAAATCTCTCTCAGTTCTTTCTCAGTAAACTTATTTTTACTACTTTTGAACTGATGAAAGCCATCATTGTTTCATATAGGAGCATTTAGTTCTGATAAGAAAATTGTGATACTTTATATTATCCCTTTTTAGATTTTTAATGATTCAATTAAGATTGACATTTGTATGTTGTCATGAGGAGATTTTTTATTTTTCATGTCAATTACCTTTTATAACTCTAGGAGGTTCTTAAAATTACCTTTGTTTTTAATTAATGGAACTTAATTAAATATTTAAAAATATTATTAGGTAAGAAAATTTTAGGATTATATTTTTTTTTCCCAAGTTGACAATTCTAATGTTTCTTTACCTAATGTTGGCTCCCATGTTCAATACCTCCCCATGGGGTTTGAAGATAATAGGTAATGGAAATTCAACGACATATAAAACAAATAATTTATACATCAAAAAATTAGTTCTTTGGCATTCAATTATTTATTAATAAATTTGTTTTAATTAGTAGGGAGTACAATAATTTTGTAATCAATTAATAGGAGAAAACATATTCACAATATAATTTATTTGAATAAATAGATGTGTGTAAAATAGTTTAATAAGAAACTAGATTTGTAATTATAAAATATAAAACTATAACTTAAAATTGTGAATTTTTATTTTTTATTTTTTGTTTCTTATGTATATAGAGAAAGAATAAACCAAGTTTGGAGTTAAGAAAATAAACCATAACATAAAGAACAATATCTCATTCCAAAAATGTCTTCATATTAAAATGGCATTCACTTTATTGTATACCAAGACTATTGTTATTCATATACAATATAAAATTTATGACAAGCATGAAATTAACGCTAGAATATGTAGATGAACTTGGAGTAAACTCTATTCCCGTTAATTAAAATTCTCTTTATTTACATATATTCTAGATAGATTATACTTGAATGTATTTAAAATATCTTATTGAGTTACATGCTCATTTCATGCTTGTTTCAGAGGATTATTAATCACGAAAGGATTTTCACCACCAATTTCCTATTTCAATATCTATAGCAATTTTTTTTTATATGTGAACATATTATGGTGGTTTATATATATATATATATATATGTTTTCACCCACAATTTCCTATTTCAATATCTATAACAAAATTTTCTAGTTGATAACTCTTATCATCAATATCTTTGAAAAATGTCTTTCATTCCTTCACAATGGCTCCTTCTCTGCAACAACTTATTCCTTCTAGCCTACTCCTTCCTATGCTATTTTCTTACTTTGTTTCTATTGCAACATGTGGTGCAATTGCTAGTTTTACTGTAAGTGGGGAGAGTGCTAGACCTACCACCCATTATCTTTTCAAATCACCTCAATCTAATGGGTGGACTTTTACTCTTACCATATACCTCTAGGTTTTGAGACATTCCATTCCTATTTTACCTCCAAAGAAACTAAGAAAATGAACTCTTAACAAATTACCACAATTTTAGATCTTACTTTAAGAAGAAAAAATAACTTTAACTTTAAAAAATCTAAAAAAAAGTATGTCATTAGATGTGAGATTTGAGATGTTGAATGTTAGATGTGAAATATTTTTTATTTTTTATTTTTATATTTTAATTTTATTTTTTTATTAATAAAATTACAAACCTTTATTTTAGATAAAAGAGAATATAATATTGATATCACATTAAAATATATAACATATAAATAGAACTCATAATTTAACATCCATTTTAAAATATAAATTAAACTAACGATTCCATAACCATCTTTAAATTTAATTAATAAGGCGATAAAAATTTAATATTTACAATATAACAATAATTTTAATTATGAATATTTATCATGGATATTTTAACTTCTAAATAGGTTTGTTTACAATATAATGGGCCTATACCCAAAACATAAAGATAGAGAGAGGGATGGAAAGATGGAGGCGAGGGAAGAAAATCATAATACCATGGGCTAATAGCATGGTTTATCAATACCATGGGCCATCTAGGCTTTTGATTATTCTATTACAATACAATGGGTCAATACCACAGATTATCAATACCACATGCCCAAAAACCATAACTTATACCAAAATCAAAATATTTTACAAATACTTTGTTTCAATTTAATTTATAACATTTAAAAATTAAATCTAAAAGTAAAATATTATAATTACTTTTGAGTATATCTAAACCCTCCATCTTCACTACTACTAAAAATATTCCCATAAAGATTAAATGGATAGATGCATCTTAACCGATGATCCAAGCTAAAGAGAGAAACCAAAGTTACTAATATGAAAACAATTCCTTTAACTCTTCCTAAAAGATAGTTTCACAGATGGCAAAATGTGGCATTTCTAGATTACTCTGTTTCACATATGTTTTCCTCTTAGATTACATTTTGAAAGGAAATGGGAACCCATTCTCTCTTCTCCAATTTCAATTTGACCATATCCATTATCTACTCTTCTCATACCATTATACCATACCCACATCAACTACGATTATTGTCCTTACCCATTCCATACCCACATCAACTATGAATAATGTCCTTACCTACTTCACTGTTTCCTCTTCCTATACCCCCTTCCACTTGTGCCTCCACAATAATAATAATAGTGTTATTAGGTTTCAAGGCTTATTTGAGGCTGGAGTGAAGATGCAAAGGTTCTTTGAAATGGTAATGAAGCTTCTTCAGGTTCTAAATCCCCTAGATATTGTAATCCTTGAAATTAGGCTTCCTAAAGAAGGTGATATTGCATTAAATCATAAATCGTTTTCAATTAATTTTATTGTTCTCTATCTTGCTAATTTGTTTCGGAATTATGCAGTATCGTTTTTTCTTCCAACAACTCATATCAAGTGTGAAGTACTGCCATTCTATGGTAAGTGGATAAGCTGCATTAGAATTATTTTTTGGATGCTGCTTTGGGAAAATTGATTGTCAATCCTCTGCTGCTTTTGAAATAAATTCATTGTAAGGAACATCGTCTTGGGTCCTATGCAACAAGTTTGTAACCAAGATATTAAGCTGGAGAACACACTTTTGGATGGAAGTCTAGTTCCTCGTTTAAAGATATGTGATTTTGGTTTCTGAAAGGTATTTATTTTTTACTTAAATATTATTTCAATGAGAATTGGCCTTTCAAACATTTTTAGGGTCCTATTGTAGCTCCTACAACACCCTCCAAAAATACATAAAATCATAACACACACTTCAAAAATTTTGGAGCCCCTTTGAAACTAAAGAAGGAAAAAGCCAAGTAAAGTTTTTAAGAGCAAGTCGCTAAGTCGCGGATCCATGATTTGCGACCCATGCGACCTATGCGACTCTGCGACCCTAAGGTCGCAGAGGTCGCTAGGTCGCAAGAGTCGGAAGTCAGGCAATTTGCGACCTTGCGACCCAGCGACCTTAAGGTCGCAAGGTCGCAAAGTCGCAAAATGAAGTATTAGGGGAATTAGCGACTCAGCGACCTTTGCGACCCAGCGACCTTCAGGTCGCGAGGTCGCAAGGTCACAAACTGACAACTTGCGACCTCATTTATTGCCCACACGTGCGACTCCTTTTTATAAGGGCAGGTCGCTAGGTCGCATTTGTGACTTGCGGCGAAAATCGTGGAATTGCTCTGACAGGGCGGCTGGCGCGTTTTCTTCCGAGTAAGTTGCCATTTCCTCCCTGATTTTTCCTTTCCCAGCAGTTCTTGCTAAAATCTAACCACCCCATGGTCTTAATTACTTGCTGGTGAGTAGATAGGGTTTTCCGGTTGAGTTTTATTTTTGTTTTGGTTCCCACAAACCCCAGGGTCACCTGTGTCTTGCCAAATTCCTCATGGCTGTGCCTTATTTCTAGTTTAGACCCTTTCCAGCCGCGTATTTTTCCCGTTAAGGAGAGTTTATCCGCAAAACCGTGCGCACTCTAAACTCCCGGCAGGCTCAAGTGCGACCTGCGACCTAGCGACCCGGTCGCAAGGTCGCGAGGTCGCAAAACTCCCTGTTAGCGACTCTGCGACCCTGCGACCTAGTCGCAAGGTCGCGAGGTCGCATGTGAGTCGTTTTTGTAGATCAGCGACCCAGCGACCCCCAGAGAGCAGTCAATTAAAAACTTTGCATGTGCAGACTTCATTTAACCATTATCATCATGTCTTTCTCATCTTGGGATTCTTTCTTGAATGCAACAAGTGAATTTAGAGCAGACACGGTACCGGTCCTCTCCGACTCTAGCGATATGGCACCCCAGGTATCCCGAAGGAGAAGTAAGCAGGTGGTGGAGGAAGAGTCAGACACAGACATACAAACATCTCCTCCACCAATATACAGAGACACCCTTTGCACCTTCGCAAAGGAGGACAGCCTTAGGTGGTATGAAGTATACCGCGAGTTCGCCATACCAGAAGAGGAGTTCCCAGAAGATCTCCCGGACCGGGAAGTATACCTGAAGGTCAAGAAGTCCAAATTGCACCTAGCAGGGTCACATCCCTCCATCTTTCCGTGCCCAGAAACGTTGGACTGGATCATACAGAAGACGGATCCTAAGAACTTCGCAATCCGAGATAGTGGAGGTAAAGCTTTTGCAACATTGGAGAGCTCAAAAGCACAGGTCTACTACTCGCTACCCAAACCAGAGGTGAACTTCACCCCAAGATGGTTTTCTGCAAATGAAGTGCCGATGGTTGATACAATCAGAAAATGGTGGGCAGAACCAGATAAATTTAAAATCAAGAAAGACCAGGAGTACCCGGTGGCCAGTCTGAGGAAGGTGTATAAGTTAGCGGCCGCCATGCTGTGCAGAGTGTACGGACGTTCGGACGCCACCACTTTCAACGGAACATAGGCAACCATCATGGAACACGTAACAGTACACGGCACTCGGTTCAATTGGGATGGTATATTAATGGGCTCCATGCACACAAATTTGGCTTCAGCTTTAGCCCCAGATGAGGGAGAGCCGTCAGAATTTTATATGGCTTCGTATTTATTAGATGTTGTCTGTGCCCAGCTGCATGTTGAGGGATGGCCACATAACTGGGACTCTGAACAGACCCAGGCAATCCATTTGCAGACCAAGGTATTCTGGGAATCCAAGTACAAGTCAGATATTGAGCAAATCTCGCATATATTCATTCCCGCCCTTTACGGGAAACTTTTTGGTCAAGACACCCCCTGCATGTCTTGGCGAGCAATGGAGACACTAGGTCAGGTGGCACACTGGTTTCCATTCGCTGAATTTACAATCATCCGATTATTTGGCTCATTCAAAGCACCACATGCTCTGCCTAAGTTTATTACCGATAAGGTGCTCATGCAGGAGGTATGTTTCCAGATGACCTCGGGTTTCTCCAATGTCCTTTCCAAAGGGAAGAAGAAACCTTGGCCCGCTCTACCTCTCACCATTGGTGCTTATACCGTCAAGGACTCCAGAGAAGTAGGGCGTGAAGGGGAAGAGGTAAAGAGTTACCACTTCAGAAATCTGGATTGCCGAACTTATGACCCAGTCAGGATAGTTCCTGAGCATTGTAAAAGGGCCAATTTTAGATGGAGTTATCAGCATGTCGAGCGCCCGGCAGAGGACGAAAGAAGAAACTGGTACAACGCAGACAGACATCTAGCTCCGGGGATCGACTCTGACCAAGAAGAAGAGGATCACCAGAATTTAGAAGATAGAAGCCATAAACTGGGAGGCGCTTCTTCCTCCAAAGATAAAAGAACACGGACCAATACAGGGCCTGACACCTCGGATCAGCAAAGGGCAGCAGAAGCCCAAGCCAAGAAGGAAGAGGAAAAGAAAATGAAGGAGGATGAAGAGAAACGTAAGAAAGATGCCAGGACAGAGCGGAAAAAGAAACAGGCTGAGGAAAAGGAAAGACAGGAAAAGGAAGCACAGGCGGCGGCAGAACAAGCACTTAAAGAAGAACTTGACAAATTCGATCGTCAAAAGAAGGCAGAACAAGCCGCCGCAGCAGAGCGAAAGAGAAAAGCAGAAAAGGAAGCAGAAGCAGAGTCAGAACGCAGGAAGAAAGAGGAACATGACAAGGAAGAAGCCGAGCGCCGGCAAAAGGAGAAAGAAAAAGGACAAACACAGGATAGAGAGGATGAATTAATAGATGATATCGACATATCTCCCCTGGAAATTCCTTCGAGTGGCAAGAAAAGTATCCTCCCTGATGATGAGTTTCCCAGGGAACAAGAAGAAGAGGTCTTCGACCTGACTAGATTGACATTTGACCAATTCTCTTTCAAAATTCGGCAAGAGAGGAGAAAAGCCTTGGCGCAAAGCCCTTCCGCCATATCCACGGTCGCCACGGGAAAGGACATAGTCCCAGATACAAGGACTAACCCTGTAATGATAGCATCAGCAGGTACCGCCTTTGCCGCAGCTACGGAGGAAAATGTCACTAGAATGAGCAGGGAGATTATCTCCCTACAAAACAGGCTAAAAGCAACGGAACAGGAGAAAGCAGTACTGGAGAGTGAAGTGCGACAGCTCCAAGGTAAGCCTTCCCGAGTCAATGAAGTCCCACTAGCAGTCATGAAAGAATGTGACGTATTGGAAACAACCATGCAGCAAGTATATAGAGAAATGATCGCCCTAAAACAAACAGTGGCCCCATTAGCAGAGGCGCGAGCGGAAACCAAAGTGAAGCATGAGCAGCTCAAGGAGGCCTCGGCAGCTTTAGACAAAATGATAAACTGGATAGCGCAGTACCAGCAAGCTCCCGAAAATGTGCCTAAGAAGGATTGGGGTCACACACAAGATGCCAAAGTACAAACCCGGATGAAGATGCAATCCAAAGACAAGCTGGTCAAAGACTTGGACAAGGTGGTGTCTGCATATAATCACCTGATCAGTGGTATAGACTCCATGAACGCTCTTCATCACATTCCGTCGTTGGGGGCACTGGACGAAACTAAAAACTGGGAGCAGGTAGATCAGGAAATTCAGTCCTTTCTGCAACCCTTGAGACAAGCTGCTACCGCACCAGAATTTGAGGCATCACAAGAGAACCTAAACCGGCTGCTTGTCACTCCAGTACAAATTTATACCAAGCTTGCCTCCCTATCCATCCAGATTTCCCAGAAGAAGGAGACTCTAATACCGAATGCTTTGGAATGTACGCATCGGTTAAAAGAAGAAACCTCTCTAGTCTCCCCTATAGCAGCAGATTACCGGGCCTGGCAGGACTTCCTCAAGGAGAAGAAGATAGACGCTCCAGACCTCTCAATTACGCGACCACCTCCATAGTTTAACTGCTGGGTCGCAGGTCGCATTTTGTCCCCCAGGTCGCAGGTCGCACCTGCGACCAAGTCGCAGGTCGCAATCTTCTAGTCGCAGGTCGCAAGTTTAGAAAAGGTCGCAGGGAAGCTGAACCGTCGGGAAGTTGAAGCGTCGGAAGGCCATAAGGGCGTTTCTTGAATCTATAAATACCCCTATGGGGCACATAGTAAATGGCTTCTCTTTGGTGGCTTGAAGAGCAATATTGCATTGTAATTTAAGAATCATACTCTTGGCATATGTAATACAAATACTTGTTAGAACCCCTTTGATTGGATGATGTGTTTAGCTGTGACAACACTGTGTGTATTCTGCGTACAGTTTCAGAATATCTTTTGATTAATGAATCTGTGTTATTAATGGTGTCATTCGTGCTTCATAGTTATCTGTGATTGTGTTGATGATGCCCCAAGTTTACTATTTATTCATATGATGAATGTTAATGAACTTTTTTATTAGCATCTCGTTAAATCTTTCGGAGAGTTAAGGGATATTCTCGCCATTAAGAACTATTTCTTAGGTGGTCAGATTATCTTGCATGCATTACCCATGGATGTTTATGAGCGTACTTCTGATAAGCTGATCTGTTACCTTGCTACGCAGGTGTCATATATTGGTTTGTTGATACATGAGTCATGTGATACATGTCCTTGTTGGGTGTATGTTTACCGGAGTTCAATGCAAGACATTATTTGAAGAAAGTGTTTAGTAGTGGCCCGGACCCATACCCCGGACGGGATCCCTACTCCAAACGGTTCAAAGTCTAATTGGGACTTTCTACCGGGGAGATCCCCTACTGTTGGCCGGACATATTTTCCTGTCAACAGGTCCATGGAAAATACAAAGAGACTGATTTGGATCTAGTTTTCGAGTCTAAATTTCTAGAGTGATGCATCAAGCTGGGTAGTACGGATCGGTTTCTCTAAAATGGGATCCTTTCTACAACTAGGACAAAATTTCTACTTTGACTAAAGATATGAGTCTGGCATGGTGCTTGTGGAGTGGTCTTAATTTGCATCTATTTTGCACCTAATATGTGCCATGATTATGCCTATATCATCAAACTCCTTTATTTAAACCCCATGTTAGTCTAATCCTTGTATGCTTCGATGAGGTGCACCAAGTTTATAGTTGTCTTACCAGTATGCATTGAAATGATTACCATTGTTACTTACATCAAATGGAAGTCCTTTGCAATTTTTTCAGTGATCAGGATGCCCATTGTCTATGTCTTCATTTCAATAGTGAAGATATAGATGTTCTTGGGGTCTTCATCTCAAATGAGTTTGACACAATTAGGTTGTTGCTTATCCCCTTTTGAACCCTATTTCTATCTCCATGTCAATGTTTGTGCCTTGAGTTCTTTCTGTCAGCTCATCAACTTGCTCATATATATATGGTTTTATTATTCTCTAAAAGTTCCTAGTTGTCAAATTAACCAGAAAACATAAAGTAAACTTGAAAAGATTCAATGTTTAAAGTGTTGTAAGATTCCATTTCCAATAATATCTAACTTTCTTGTACTGCAAACCAAATTTACAATCAATGGGACATTTTCCATGCAAGCACCTATATTAAACTTCAACATGAAACAACCTTAGTATTTTTCTTATCATTAGCCTTAGGTGTAACTATCAATGTTACATGGGGATGTGTAATTTTGGGGGAGGGGTGTGTCTTTCATGCTTCTGATATTTTTGGGATGGTGAAAATATTGGAGGACATTTCCCCACATCTGGAAACTTAGGGGACTGCAGGGGGCAGCGGACCTTAAGGCTCTCCCCATGATTTATGCTCAGTGGCCTGAGAAAAATTCAGTTTTTCCTCACACAAAAAATCAAATCCTTGAAGTAGATGTGAATATTTATGATATGTTCTCATTGTTAATATTTGTGATTTGTCAATGTTTCACATATATTTAATGTTTAGTTTTGAAGGGGCCCCAACATTCCACGCTATGGGGGATCCCAACATTTCCAATCATGTTTTTAAAAATCGGGGGTGCCTGCACATGTCCCTTTATTTCAACATTCTTCCATATCAGATAGTTGGTAGAAAATTGGTAATTATGGGGGGGGGGGGAATTGAAGGACCAACCTGACACTTCCACGTGATTATCTTTATTCAGCTGTGAATGTTAGGTATTAAATGAAATTTAAATAATTTTAACATTTCTTCAGTCTTTTTTTCCGTTTGCAACGACCTAGGACTATCTGTTAAAAATATAATATGAAAATTATATATTGAAAACTAGCAGCTCGCAGGTGAGAAAGCTGCACCTAGAGATAGCCCAAGCAGAGAGTGCTCTGCACATTAATCATTAAAATCAAGAATACATAATTTTACATGAGAATAGGAGAGTTGTAACTAGCTCTTAGAAAGTAGGAACTAATTCCTAAACTAGGAAAGACACACAAATAATAAACAAACTCTCACCAATAATAAATATTCTCCATTAATTTCAACACTCCCCCTTAATGGAGAAATGGTTCACTAGTACTCTTGACATATCTCTAAATAATTCAAATTTAATTCTTCCAAGGGGCATAGTAAAAATGTCTACTACATTATCACAAGTACTACAGTATTCAATATAAATTTATTTTGACTGAACCTTCTCTCTGACAAATTGAAACTGTGTATCAATATGCTTTGTGTTTTTGTGAAACACGAGATTGTTTTCAAGTTTGATTGAGCTTTTTTTGTCACATCTGATAACTATTGCATCTTTTTGTTCTTCTCCAGCATCATGGATAAGTCTCCTCAACCAAAGTTCCTAACACATTGATTCACACATTGCTTGTTACTCTCCTTCTGCAGAAAATAAGGATACAATATTTTTCTTCTTGTTGCTCCATGCAATGACCTTGGACCCAATTCTGAATGCATAAACTATTATGGATCATCTGTCATCCAAATTTTCGGCCCAATATGAATATGAAAAACTTGTCAATCTAAGATCAAACAAATCATTATATTTAATACCAAAGTCTAAGGTTCCTTGAAGATACATTAAGATGTATTTCACTTCCACCCAATGACTCTCAAGAGGTTTTGACATAAACTGGCTCAAAACACTGACTGCAAAAGATAAATTGAGTCTAGTTTTAGTTAGATAAATCAAACTCCCAACTAGTTGTATGTACAGTGTTGCATCCACCTCCTTAGAACCATCATCATTTTGAAGTTTGACATTCTGTTGTAAAGGCACTGAGGCAACTTTGCACTAGTCCATTCTCAACCTTTTCAATAAGCTCCTGACATGCCTAAGATAGAAAAGTCTGGCCAAAATCCCTCCAGACTTCAGGACCCAAACAATATTGTAACTCTCCAAGGTCTTTCATCTAAAAAACCTATGACATTTTCACTTTTATTTCTTTAATGAGCTCATCATCATTTCTTGTAATAATAAGATCATCTACATATAAATAAAAGAAGCAATTTTCCCCTTTTCGTCAAACACAATATAAAGATTTGGGTCGTTCTTGCTCCTCTTATAATTATGATGTAAGAAAAATGAGTCAATCTTTTCATACCATGACCTGGGCACGTATTTTAATCCATATTGTGATTTCCTCAATCTACAGACTAAATGTTCCTACCCCTGTTGAAAAAACCCTTCAGGTTGTGTTAAATAAACCTCCTCTTTCAATTCACCATTTAAGAAGGCATATTTGACATTTAGATGGTGTATTTTATGTTACGCATAAGTATTTTTCACTATCTTTGGATGACTATATATTTATGGCATCCTTCTGAAAACAATTTTTATTGAAACATTATGTGTTTTTATAAATCTCACTTCCTTCATTATCCTTGTAAACCTATTTTCACTATTACTCAGTTGGTATTCTCAAAGTCACCTTGATGCTCTTAAAAGAATTCATTATGGGCTTAAACCTCTCATTTTTATCCTTTGTCCTACCTAAAACCTCATTTCCCCATCCTCCCTCTAATATTTCTTGTTTCTGACTCATTCCCATGTCCCCTTGAGCATAATAGCACTTTTGGAAATGCCCTTTTCACTTGAAAGTTTTTAAGCCAAAATCTCATTCAAAATCAGGTCAAAGAGCAGCTTCATTAATTCATTAGGGTTTTGTATTTTTCAAAGTCACTCTTTCATTCCAATGAGGCCAGGACATACATAAAAGGGATTGACCAAGATCATCATGATTTTTTCATTATATTTCAAAGGTTCAGTGAGCGAATGAAAAATCCAACTCCATGACTTCAGCAATCTGCAAAGCAAAAAGTGTCAAAGAGTATCAGTGAGAAAAGTAAGAAGACTTCAAAACATTAGAAAGTGGGTTTTTCAAAGCCAACTCAGAGTTCCACATGCCAACACATCAGATGTCAAATACAAAAAGTTTTTACTTCAGCAATTGATCAAATGTCAAAGGGATTTGTCTTGCTCCAAGGGTGCCCAAGTCATTATTGTTCACAAGCACTAAACCTTAATTTCCTCTCCCACTGAGTTAGGGTTTGCTATGAAAAAGAGGCATAGGAGCAGGGGATCCATATGGTAGTTCATATCAGCAAGTATGAAGCCATACGAACTCATAATCATCATGCCTCCATCATTTTCCAAGAAGTCATTCCAAGGGACAAAACATTTGCCACACATAGGGCCAGTTTTGCTTCAAACTATGTTTCTGACCAAACAGAGATCAAATTAACAAAAGTGAGAGAGGTTTTTGTCCCTCATAGGTAAAGGAAGAAAACCATCCTTAATTTTTTACACAGGTATCATGGTTTGGGAGAAATATCAAATTTACAGGTGCTACAAGAGGTTTGTTGCACTTAAGGATGCCCAAATCAGTGAGCTTCAAACCAACTTAGAGAGATATAAGTTTATCATTGCATACTATGAGAAGGAAAATGAACAACTCAAGACCAAGCAGGCCATCATGGAGATTCAATTTCTCAAGGAAAAAAGAGAATAAAACAAGGCAAAGGCCTTGCTTAATGAGGTCTATGAAAGGTATGGTGAAACCAATGAGGTAGAAGAAAAAGTGCCAAGAAAAAGACCTAGGACTAGAGGGCTGAAAAGAGCTCTATAACTAGAGAGGGAAAAGGAGGTTGACCTTGCTAATGAGCTTACATTTAATGAGAAATTTTCCCTCATTATCAATGACAATCGGGAGAAATGGCTTGACAGGGACAAACAGCATCTTGAGAAGCTCCTAGAGAAGGAAAACAAGAACAATGACATATTTATAAGGAAGGCCAAGAACTACTTCAAGAAAAAACAAATTGCAAGCTCAAAGCCACAAAAGGCCATATCAAGACTTGAAACCCTAACCAAGAAAAATGAAGGGCACAAGCTTAATATTATTGTTGAGGTGTCTCTCCAGGCCTCTAATCCTTGATCAGCAAGAAAATTTCCAATTTTGGCACTTTTGTGCGCATTTTGAATTTTTGACAGTTTGACTTGCAAAAAATTGGCCAAACGCACAGTGCCACTAGCACTACGCTCTTTTTTGGGCCATCCAAATGGAAAAAGGTCAACATATTTATGTTCCTAATGATAATTACATCAATCTCAGAAAGTTTCAAGAGATTTGGAGCAAAATTGGTCCCTCAAAAAGGCCAAAAACTACCAAAACATCACCTTTCTGCCCTCTTTTTGGCACTAGCGTTGTGAATTTACCAGTCTTGGGAGAAATTATTTTTTACAGGGCAAATGGACACCATTTTGTAAATTAAAGGTAGATCTGGAAACTAGACTCAGAGACCTTTCGACTGAACCATCATGTAGCTCATTTGGACATTGGGAAGGCCTCCAAAAGTTGGCTGCAAGACAGGCCATTTTTTCTGTCATGGCACTGCGCATTTACCAGTGGCGTTGTGCTCCTACCCAATGGCATTGCGCCCTTGCCAGAAATTCAACAAAAGACACCAAGAGTTATTGTAGAATTTATTGAGAGGCCTTAAGGTCAAATGCTTCCAAAATTAGCTCAAAGGTTAGGTTAGAAGTTATTATTATAGTGAGTAACTTTCAGATATTTTGCCTTGGGCCTTGCATGGTCTCAAAGGTCAAAATGCATTAACTATGTAATAAATGACATCTCAAACCCTAGCTTAGGATAACCTCCTCATTTTTCAGATAAATACTGCATGTATGCTTCATGTTTTTTTTTGGTTGATTGTTGAGTTGAATACCTCATAGACTTTGAGTTGTGAAAGAAGTTTGGTTTTGGAGCATTGTAATTGTTTTTGGACTGAATATCAATGGAGCAAGCACATTCACAGTATTCATGGACTTTTTTAAATGGTGATGTTATCCTAATTATGTAATTGTTTCCTTATATTTTCCATTTTGTGTATCAATTTCTCTTGCAATAGAACATAGAATTTAGGTTAAGATATGATGTTAGAGGCACCTTAAGTCTGTCTACTTTCTGTTGCTCATGTGCTTTCCTCTACTAGGTCTAATTAGAGAATTCTTAATTGTTTTCTGATCTCACCTAGTGTGTTGTCTTGAAAATGATTTAATAAGATTCAAACCGAAGAATTTTATGGTATGCCCTGTCCTTTGGTGTAGCTTGAAACATTGTTTTTAAGGCCTTTCTTTGAAATTTTCTTACTAGGATTTAGGCTAAAGAATTTTATGGTTTGCCTTGTCCTTTGGTCTATCTTGAAAATTCACTTTAAAGGTATTTAAGGTATGATTAAATAATTTAGGATTTCCCTGCTCTCTAGGGTTTGTTGGATTTTTTGTCTTGAAGTTTACTTACTAGGGTTGGGTCGAAGAAGTTTATGATATGCCCTGTCCTTTGGCTCTTTCTTGAAAATAGTAATCTTAAAGACTCTTCTTGTTCTAGTACATGTTAAATGATTCTTAACTTCCCTTTAATCTTACTAAATTCACAACTTATTGTTCATTTCACACTCACATAAGCTATTAAGATCCATTTGGATTTGTTAACTTGCCCTATGAAACACCCTTGATTTGTTGTTGTACTCTTCAAACCTTTCACAGACCCTATAGCCAAATGGTTTAAATTTCTCTTACTCTATCTGTTTTTCTTAACAAGCAACCCAACCAAAACAAAACAAAACAAGCAATCCCTATCATTTTAACTATAAAATTAGCACCCTAAGTTAATCAAGTTTTATCTTTTATACAAACATAGAGAGAGCCCTCTCTGAGTCCAGGAAGGCTAGGCCCTAGGACTCCAAAGTTGGTTTGATGTTACCCTTGTTTATTTGGTCTTACCAATATGACAAATTATAGGGACCTAACATAATGGCGACTCCGTTGGGGACACTCATTTAAAACCTTAGTTTTATATAAAGAACTCAGAAAACCCAAAAATATCTCAAGATTGGTATCAAATTGTTGTTGGTGGACAATAAAAAAATCCTCAAAACAGTTAGTATCATCCACCTGGTGACTCCATTTGTCTTCAGTAGGCCTGCTGACTACATTGGTTCTCACATACTCCTCTGGAAATGTATCAATCAGTCCTAATAGTATAAATCCCAATCACATACTGTGTGAATTAAGTATTTCTTTATAGATTAGGTTGTGTTTCAAAACTGTTATAAACTCTCAACCTTCTCTGATCTATTGGGTCCCAATTATGGCTTCTAATGTTTTAAGTATTAGCCAAAATTGGTATATGGTTGTTGATGGTGGGGCTGCACTACCTTCTCAAGAAGACCTATTGTCAGAGAATGCTCCTAATAAGGGCCTTCAGAAATAATTTAGCCCAGTCAATTAGAGCATACCAATTTTTATTGAGGAAAATAGGGTAGTACATTATGAGGATCCCAATTCAGATGATCATAAGGTGGGAATAGACGTTCTTTCTCAAAATGATCCCAAACACAACAAAGTGGAGCAAAGGATAGTCCTGAATGAAGCTGATTAATCAAATCCTCAAGGCTAAGTATTGTTCCAAGATCCGTTTGTTGGCATGTTAGAAACATCTGAAAATGGAGCATGTTGTACCAGGAACATTTTGTTGCAGAGAATAAAAAATATTTTGAGCACTGCTATTCAAAAGAAGATAAAATGGGAGTGGCCTTTTTCTTTTTCTTTTTTCAGCACACTCAAAAGTCTAAATGAAAATCAATCATATAGTCACTTACTTGATTGGTTGTATTGGAAAAGAGATTTCACCTAATTTATATATCATATATAAGTTAGATTAAGATAGATAGGAATGCAAATAAGCTCAATACTATGAGCATATTTTTGTTTTAGATTGTTTTGACAAAAGGAGAGGAAAAGAACAAAAAGAGAAAAGAGGGTAGATAAAAAGAAAAGATAAAACCCCATATCAAAAAAGGATATTTCTGAAAGTGTGCAAGTCCAAATGCCACTACTTTTTGAAAGGAAGTCTTGTCCAATCATACAACCTAATCATGATTGAACAAGTTTTGAATTTTTGTTGATAGGTTAGTGAATGAAGATTTTCCAAACTGTTTAAACTTGGCTTATCAGTAGATTAGGTTAGGAAAATATATTGGTTTCCAAAGTTCAAATATGAACCAAAGAGAAAAGAGAGGGATGAATGACAAATTCCAAATTATAGCCCTCAGTTTTTTTTTACTTTGTGCAAAAATAAAATCTGTGTGCATCTTGTCCAAAATGCCACAGTTCTTGACAAATCAAACTGCTTAATCTTGATTTGGTCACGCTTTCAATTTCTTGTTTATAGATTAGAGAATGAAAATCTGTTAAACTGTTTAATCTTGACAAATAAGTAGAATATGTAGAGAATAAAAGAGCTCATCAGTCTAATCTGAGCCTTTGGATGATATAAGGGTAGAAGTAGATAGTTTGTGCTTTCAAAATAAAAACTGATGTCCAGGGTTTGCCAATCTAAATGCACCCAAATGAAGAAAAATGCTAGGAAAAGTAATGATGGGTAGGTAGAGTTGAGTTGAAGGAATCATGTTTTTCAGATTCTAAGATCGCATGCTTCAAAGAACAGTAGCAAAACAACAATTGAATAAGGAGTAAATTTTCTAAGCACAATCAAGGCACTGATCTGAAAAATTGCAGAGATTTGAACTCTGAGTTTCTTAACACCTCCTAAAGGAGCTGCCCTCCCCAGATGGAGCCACTATTAGTCATCAATATTTTTCACTATATTTGGATGATTATATATTTATGGCATCCTTTTGAAAACAATTTTTATTGAAACATTCTATGTTTTCAAAAATCTCACTGCCTTCATTATCCTTGTAAACCTATTTTCACTATTCCTCAGTTGGTCTTCTCAAAGTCACCTTGTTGCTCTTAAAAGAATTCATTATGGGCTTATACCTCTCATTTTTATCCTTTTTCCTACCTAAAACCTCATTTCCCCATCCTCCCTCTAATATTTCTTGTTTCTGACTCATTCCCATGTCCCCTTGAGCATAATAGCACTTTTGGAAATGCTCTTTTCACTTGAAAGTTTTTAAGCCAAAATCTCATTCAAAATCAGGTCAAAAAACAGCGTCATTAAGTCATTAGGGTTTTGTATTTTTCAAAGTCACTCTTTCATTCCAATGAGGCCAGCACATACATAAAATGGATTGAACAAGATCATCATGATGTTTTCATTATATTTCAAAGGTTCGGTGAGAAAATGAAAAAGCCAATTCCATGACTTCAGCAACCTGCAAAGCAAAAAGTGTCAAAGAGTATCAGTGAGAAAAGGAAGAAGAATTTGAAACATTAGAAAGTGGGTTTTTCAAAGCCAACTCATATTTCCACATGCCAACACGTCAAATTTCAAATACAAAAATTGTTTACTTCAACAATTGATCAAATGTCAAAGGGTGTTGTCTTGTTCCAATGGTGCCCAAGTCATCATTGTTCACAAGCACTAAACCCTAATTTCCTCTCCCACTGAGTTAGGTTTTGATATGAAAAAGAGGCATAGGAGTAGAGGATCCATATGGTATGTCATATCAGAAATTATGAAGCCATACCAACTCATAAACATCATGCCTCCATCATTTTACAAAACATTTGCCACACATAGGGCCAGTTTTGCTTCAAACTATGTTTCTGCCTAAACAGAGGTGAAATTAACAAAAGTGAGAGTGTTTTTTGTCCCTCATAAGTAAAGGAAGAAAAACCTCCTTCATTTTTACATAGGTGTCATGATTTGGGAGAAATGTCAAATTTACAGGTGCTACAAGAGGTTTTCTGCACTTCTAGAGTGAGCTTGGGAAAATCAAGTTTTCTCATAGCTAGAGTGTCCAAACGAATTTCTTGATAAGTCAAATGATAGCTAGATAGAGAGATATTTCCATTGAGATATCATGAGCTCAATTTTGAGTTGAGGAAGGCCTCCAAACGTTCCTGCACCAGCACTCTGCATTTCTGCACCCTCATTCAACACTTTTTGACCAGTATTGGGAAAATAAAATTTTGACAAGGCCAATGAAATCCAAATAGAAAAAAAAGGTATATTTTGAAATTAGACATGATAAGATTTCCAATGAGATATCATGGGCCCAATTTGGACACTGGGAAGGCCTCCAAACGTTGTATTAAAAAAGGTGCAGGAATGGCGTTGTGCATTTAGATGTTGCCTCCTTGGCGCTACGCGTTTTCACTGGTGTTGCGCCCTTTCCAGGAGAAATCCATGTAATTTGTGAAGGCACTACATGCCTGTAGACTAGCACTACATACTTTGGTTGGTGTTGCACCCTTAGCCAGTGGCGAGCCATGCCTAGGCAGGAAAGGTTGCTAAGTGATCTAGCAACCCAAATCACTTCAAAACCACTTCAAATTTCTCCTATAAACCCTATAAGAAGCCCTAAACTAGTAAGTACATATCATAAGCCTTGTTTCTTAGTTATTTGGTGACTCTCTAATGTTTTGAAGTGAAACCCTAATTACAAGTTTGTGATCATAGTTTTTACCCTTGTTTCATCCTCCTAAAAGAAATATCAACCATAAACAGGGTAATTACATTGATTTAGGTATTTCATTGATCTAGTTCATCCCTACACTCATTCCCTTACACACATTCCCTTTCACTCATTCCCTTCATCCTTCAAACTAGTCATCTCATCCCCTTCCCCTCATCTCATTTCACTTGTACCGTAAGGTTTCATAAAACAGAGTCTAAATGTGAGGGTGAAGACAGTGGTGCTGAGGAAAAAAGGCCGAGAAGAAATGATCATAAGGGAGGAAAAATAACCAGATTTGAACCCATCACCATAAGGGGACTAATATAACCTACTACATTTATACCTCCATCTCAGCCCACAATGCCTACCATTTTGTCACCTCAGTCCACTTCACGTAGTCCATCACTATCACCACCATCATCACCATTTTATGAGCAACATGAGTCACCTAGAAAAGTTGAGGTCAGCAATCCTAAAGAGGCTGAAATCAGCACAATGGAAAATAAATATTGGAGAGGGCATAGGCAGGTGTTTGCTCCATAGATTGTGGGAGGTGCCCTTCCTTCTTCACCAACAAAGCAGGAACATAAGGGCAAATAAAATATGGTGGAAGAAGATGTACATGAGGCAGCCACTCATGATGAGGATGACCTCCATGAGATAGAGACTGATTTTAACCTTGTCTATTTAGATGATGAGCATGATGATGAGGCCTTCAAAATGGTTTTCAAGCAGAAGGATGCCCAAATCAATGAGCTTAAGACCAACTTAGATAGATATAAGTTTATCAATGCATATTATGAGCAGGAAAATGAACAACTCAAGACCAAGCAGGCCATCATGGAGATTCAACTTCTCAAGACAAAAAGAGAATTAAAAAAGGCAAAGGCCTTGCTTGATGAGGCCTATGAAAGGTATGGTGAAAGAAATTAGGCAAAAGAAAAAGTGCCAAGAAAAAGACCTAGGACTAGAGGGCTAAAAAGAGCTCTAAAACTAGAGAGGAAAAAGAAGGTTGAGCTTACATTGAATGAACAATTTTCCCTCATTATTAATGAAAACCGGGAGAAATGGCTTGACAAGGCCAACCAACATTGAGAACCTCCTTGAGAAGGAAAACAAGGAAAATGACATATTTAGAAGGAGGGCCAAGGACTACTTCAAGAAAAACCAAATTGCAAGCTGAAAGCTACAAAAGGCCATATCAAGACTTGAAACCATAACCAAGAAAAATGAAGTGGACAAGCTTAATATTCTTGTGGAGGTGTCCCTCCAAGCCTCTAATCCTTGATCAGCAAGAAAAATTCCAATTTTGGCACTTTTGTGCACAATTTGAATTTTTGACAGTTTAACTTGTAGAAAATTGGCCAAACGCGTAGCGCCACTGGCGCTGCGCTATTTTTTGGTCCATCCAAATGGAAAAAGGTAAACATATTCATGTTCCTAATGACAATTACATCAACCTCAGAAATTGTTAGGAGATTTGGAGCAAAACTAGTCCCTCAAAAAGCCCAAAAACTACCAAAACGTCACCTTTTTGCCCTCTTTTTGGCACTGGCGCTATGCGTTTACTAGTATTGGGAGAAACGATTTTTAGTGGGTCAAATGGACACCATTTTGGAAATTAAAGGTATATCTAGAAACTAGACTCATAGACCTTTCCAATGAGCCATCATGGAGCTCATTTGGACATTGGGAAGGCCTCCAAACGTTGGTTGTAAGACAGGCCATTTTTCTGTCATGGCGTTGCGCGTTTACCAGTGGCATTGCACTCCTGTCCAATGGCGTTGCGCCCTTGCTAGAAAGTCAAAAAAAGACACCAGGATTTATTATATAATTTATTGAGAGGCCTTAATGTCAAATGCTTCCAAAATTAGCTCAGAATTTAGGTTAGAAGTTATTATTATAGTGAGTCACTTTTATATATTTTGCCTTGGGCGTTGCATGGTCTCAAAGGTCAAAATGCATTAACTATGTAATAAATGACATCTCAAACCCTAGCTTAGGATCACCTCCTCATTTTGTAGATAAATATTGCATGTATGCTTCATCTTTTTTGTTGGTTGATTATTGAGTTGAATATCTCATAGACTTTGAGCTGTGAAAGAAGTTTGGCTTTGGAGCATTGTAATTGTTTTTGGACTAAATATCAATGGAGCAAGCACATTCACAGAATTCATGGAATTTGTTAAATGGTGATGTTATCCTAATTATGTAATTGTTTCCTTCTATTTTCCATTTTGTATATCAAATTTTCTTGCAATAGAACATAAAATTTAGGTTAAGATATGTTGTTAGAGGCACCTTAAGTCTGTCTGCTTTCTGTTGCTCCAGTGTTTTCCTCTACTAGGTATGATTGAAGAATTCTTAATTTATTTCTGACCCCACCTAGTTTTTTGTCTTGAAAATGATTTAATAAGAGTCAAACCGAAGAATTTTATGGTATGCCCTGTCCTTTGGTGTAGTGTGAAACATTGTTTTTAAGGTCCTTCTTTGAAATTTGCTTACTAGGGTTTATGCTAAAGAATTTTATGGTTTTCCCTGTCCTTTGGTCTATCTTGAAAAGTCACTTTAAAGGTCTTTAGGGTCTAATTGAATAATTTTGGAGTTCCCTGCTCTTTAATCATCACTTATTTGTTATCTTAAATGTTTTCTTTGTCTAAAAGTGAATAGCTAGAGAATTTAGGAGTTCCTGCTCTATAGGGTTTGTTGGATTTGTTGTCTTGAAGTTTACTTACTAGGGTTTGGCCAAAGAAGTTTGTGGTATGCCCTGTCCTTTGGCTCTTTCTTTAAAATAGTAATCTTAAAGACTCTTCTTGTTCTAGTACATTTTAAGGGATTCTTAACTAACCTTTAATCTTACTAAATTCACAACTTATTTTTCATTTCACACTCATATAAGCTATTAAGATCCATTTGGTTTTGTTAACTTGCCCTATGAAACACCCTTGATTTGTTGTTGTACTCTTAAAACCTTTCACAGACCCCATAGCCCAATGGTTTAAATTTCTCTTAATCTATTTGTTCTTCTTAACAAGCAACCCAACCAAAACAAAACAAAACAAACAATCCCTATCATTTTAACTAGCCTAAAATCAGTACCCCAAGTCAATCAAGTTTTATCTTTTATACAAACATAGAGAGAGCCCTCTCTAAGTCCAGGAAGGCTAGGTCCTAGGAATCCAAAGTTGGTTTGATGTTACCCTTGTTTATTTGGTCTTACAAATCTGAGAAATTACAAGGACCAAACATTTTCTAGTGATGTTTTGTAGCTAAGGCTATTAACATTCTAATGGTGTTTAACTTGGCTACAAGGGGCGAAGGTTTCTTCATAATCAATACCTTCTTTCTGCGAAAACCCCTTAGCCACCAACCTATCTTTATATTTATCTATACTACCATCTGCTTTAAACTTAGTCTTGTATAACCATTTGCAGCCAATGGTTTGTTTACCTCCAGGAAGTTCAACTAGATCCCAAGTTTTGTTTTTAAGTATTGTCTCATATTCCTCTTCCATGGTTTCCCTCCACTCATCATATTCACTTGCTTCTCTATAGTTTAAGGGCTCAAAAACATTCAAGATATTTTTCATGAGGGCATAGTCTTTATACCTAGCAGGTAAGTGAGTTTTCCTACTTGATCTTCTTGGTATTGGAGTGGCCTCAAATATGTTTTGATCATTCCTTAATGGACTTGGACTGCTGGCTGCGTCTATATCATCAGGATTCTTCCTTTTTCTGTTGTTGTTGTTGTTGTTGCTCATGACCATGCCTTGTTTCATCACTTTAATCTTCCACCAGCAAAGGCATGTCCCACTCTTCATTTCCTTTATCACAGTTTCCATCATCAACCTGCTCTTGGAATACTACATCTCTACTGGCAAACACTTTGTGAGTAGAAGGATTAAACAATTTATATACTTTAAACTTTTTACAATACTCAACAAAAATGCATTTAATGTCCTTTAAATCCAGTTTCTTCCTTTCCTCTTTTGCAAGATGAGAAAAATATTTCGAGCCACAAACTCTTAAATGATTAACTGCGGGCTTAAAACCTAATAAATCTTCAAAGGGAGTATTAAGATCAAGGTTTTCTATTGGACTCCTATTCTTTAAATACACTACAGTTTTATTTATTTTTCCCAAAAACCATTAGACAAGTTCTTACCTTTTAACATGTTGTGTGCACACTCCAACAGGGTTATGTTCTTCCTCTATGTAACCCCGTTCTGTTGAGGAGTGTGGGGTACTGTGAACTGTTGAACTATCCCATGGTCCTTGCAATATTTGATGAAGCCACTTTGCTTGTATTCTCCCCCTTGATATGAGCGGAGAATTTTGATGAACTTCCGTATCTGTTTTTCAGCCATGCTCCTGAATTTTTTAAAGTATTCAAAAGTATGAGTCTTATTTTTGAGAAAATATACCTAGGTAAATATTTTGCAATCATCAAAAAATAATAATAAAATAATATGCACCTCCTAACAACCTTGTCTGCATCGGCCCACATAAATCAGTGTGCACAAGCTCTAATATATCTCTCTTCTTTCTATCAAAACTGAGGGAAATCATCCCTATGCATCTTCCCAAGGGAACATCCTTCACAATCAACATGAACATTTTTTAAAACAGGGAGACCATTGAGCATACCTTTTTTTTGAAGTAGCAGTAGGTTATGAAAATTGATATGATGGAATCTTTGATGCCACAAATTCTCTACAGTCATAACTATTGAAGTCAAGGCTTGGTGTGGTGTGCTTCTTACATTTAACTTGTACATACCTCCCACTCGAATACTTGATGCAATTGACTTCATATGATCTAGAAAATATTTAATAAAACAATAAGACTTAAAGAATTCTATCTTAATATTTTGATCTGTTATCATAGAGAGAAAGATCAAATTCATTTTAATTCCTAGTACATACATCACTTTTTGAATATTCCTAATATTACCATCAAGTAATACCACAGGAATATTTCCATACCCCTTAATCTGGTAACCTCTGTCATCACCAAGGTAGATATTAGCACCATTGTTGGTCTCTTTAAAATTTTCAAACCAATGTTTGTTACCTATCATGTGAGTGGAAGCTTCAAAATCCTCAAACCAAGTTTACGCTTCATCATTATCAGCAGAGAGAACATAATCATACATAAACAGTCTGAGGTCCTTATTCTGATCTCCATCAGCAAAGTTCCCTCCACGCTTCTCCCCTATATCGACTAGATTATTTTTCTGGTATCAGAGCTGGCAACTCATAGGTGAGCAAGCTACACCTGGAGACTACCCAAGCAAAGAACGCTCTGCATACTTCTTATGCATATATCGATTTTCATCAAGCTTATTCTTATGGAAATTCCTAGAAATGTGACCATATTTACCACAATAAAAACTCTTAATCCCTGAATCATTTCTGGTTGAATACATACGTTGAGGTGGCTTTCTTTGTGGTGTGCCTACGCCTTTCTGTCTTTCGTTTTCTCGTCCTCTGAAGGGCTTTTTCTTTGCCATTAATGCAAGATTTGAATTATGGGGTTTCAGAGTCATCTACCTCACTTCCTCTTGTATCAATATCCCTATCAATTCTTCAAAATGTGGGGATTTCTCCCTTGTGTTCAGGCCTGTAATAAGCATATGATAATCGTTAATCATACCATTCATGGTAACCTTGACGAGATCAATGTTCAATATTGTCTACCCTATATCGACCAACTTATTTCTTAGCTCCTTGATCCAAGAGATGAATGCATCGACTGATTCACTCTCATCCATTTTGATGGAAATAATATTGCTCTTCAGGAACAATAAATGATTTGTATTCTCTATCTCATACAAATCCTTGAGATTTGTCTAGATATCATGTGCTAACTTACACTCTCTGATGTGAGGGATAATGCAATCTTTCACTGGCAATTTCAGCAACACTTTTGCTTTGTTCTCCCTCTTCTTCCAATCCTGAATTGTTGTAGTTGTTCCACCTCTAACTGCAGTTGGCTTCAATTCATCCTCGTTTGCAATCGCCCACGCACTTTGCTCCTCAAGCTTGACTTGCAACTTGAATTTCCAATTAGAATAATTGGACCCATCGAGATTATTGCTCTCGTTCAAGTACACCTTTGCCATCTGATTATTCATCGTGATCTATGTATCTGCCTTAAGATCCTCAACCTCCAACAATAAATGTTGTAAAAAAAAAACACAGGTGATCTTACAACAATCCTGATTAACAAAATAAAATTACACCGACATACCAGATAAGAAATACAGTGCCACAACAGTTGAACTGACAGAGTGATCTCGGTCTCAGAACACATGCTCTAACTTGTCAACAACACAATGATCTCGACAATAGATCTCGTTGCAATCAGATTTCACGATCTCGGAAAATAAACTCAGCCACCAAATGTGCAATCTCGACCACCAAATACGCAATCTAGGCCACAACAGTCAACACACTTCCAGAAGGTCAACAGAATCTGCCTCGACGCCTGATTCACATTGATTTTCCAAACACTTCGGGCAATCAAGAAAACCTACAGAGCCACCAATCTAAATTATAGGCCTCGAGCTTTCATAAAAAAAGATCACCAAAGGGGATCAACGCTCACCCGTGCCCTTTCACCCTAGAAGTGATAAACAACAAGGATCTCACCCCTAAAACTAGTGTTTATCAGCATGGGTTTGACCCCCAAAACCAGCGTTAGTCATCACAGGTTTGATCCCCAAAACTAGTGTTACTTAGGCTTCCTCAAAAATTTTGTGCTCTGTCACAAAAGCAATTGAACCGGCCACCAAGGCTCTTCAATTTTCCAGCCACGAAGGCTGACGACAAAACCAGCCACCAGGGCTCTCGAACCGGCCACCAAGGCTCAACGCAGGTTCACCAATTTTGCCACTAAGACACTTCAACCACCAAGGCTCCAAACTGCCACAAAGGCACTCCAACCACTCAGGGCCACAAATCTGCTACTAAGGCACACCAACCACTAAGGCTTACTAGCTACTAAGGCTCACCAACTCTGATACCACGTTAAAAATATAAGATGAAACTTTTATATTGAAAAGTAGCAACTCACAAGTAAGAAATCTACACCTGGAGACTGCTCAAGCAGAGAACGCTCTGCACATTAATCATTAACATCAAGAATATATAAGTTTACATGAGAATAGGAGAGTTAGAACTAACTCCTAGAAAGTAGGAACTAATTCCTAAACTAGGACACACGCACAACTAATGAACAAACTCTCTTCGATAATACAAATTCTCCATTAATTTCAACACTATCTAAACCAACTCAAAGCATTGTTAAAATTAAACGGGGATAATATTTTTTCCATATGTTCTTTGTTCTTAAAGCATATTCCTTAGGTCGATATCTTAGCTCGACTACTAGTCTAGATGAAGGGTTTTTACTCTATTCTTTGTTTTGAAATGACAATATACTTTATCTTCCACTCTAGAGAGATTGAAAAGGAAAGAAAATATACCTAGCAAAAGTATCAATAATGTTGACAAATTCCTCATTTGCATGCTTCGTAGCGAGAACAAATGTTAAAGAAGAATCTTGGAGATAGTGCACTGGGTTTTAAGAGAGCACGAGTCACCCTCAAATTATGGTCACTTGCATTGACCTTATGGTCACTTGCATTGACCCATTTGATGAGTCTTTAGTGAAGTGCTAGTTAAGATTATTTTTCTTCGTCATGAATACTCTAAGAAGAATATATTAAGAGTTATGCTTAACATCTATGGGAGAATTTTAGCCATCTCAAAAATAAACCGAAGGTAACAAGGTTACCAGTTACCACTTTTCTTAGGAATGGTGTTGGACTATATTTCAAGTTCAGCATCCAGATTTGTACTTGGTCATGTTAAGTTATATCTCTAGTACACTCCCATAGACAAAATGCTTTCCTACCAAAACGGCAGGTACTTGTTGCACGGTAATTCCTCTGGCTAATTATGTCATCAATATCGAAATAGTAGAACCTGAATTGGCTATATTGGCTAGTGAGTATTAAATTAAATAGATATAATGATTTCAGAATATTTTTTTAGTTGATGTTAATTAGGTTAAGGTGGTTACTTTCCTAGTCAAATATAATTAAACATTTTTCAAAATTATAGCTTTTTTTATTAAAATAATTAGAATAATTGAGTCATTTAGTGTGAAAATTCCAACCCTACGGGCAATGTGGTATAACTTTAAAGCCAATTAAAAAAATGGAGATAACCCATGTTCTTTGAAGATGGGTCATATCCACGCTATTAGCATTGCTATGCATTGGATTCACTTGCACCATCAGTTCGGGCAATCGAAAAGTATTATATTTTTTTTAGTGTTTAATTATAATTATTTTTAAGAGTGAAAATAGATTCAATTTTGAAATTTAATAATTATATTTTTATAGTGAAAATAGATTCAGCTTCAAATCTTGAAATTTAATAACTATATTTTAAATTTACAAAATATCCCACCAAAATTTTAAAAGTTTCAATATAGCACTCAGTCTTCAATAATTGTACTTTCAGCAATTGAAAATCATCACATCTTTTTATAATTATTTAAAAATGAAGGCACTTGGTTTACCTTTCCATGTAAGGCAATAATTACTCAATATATGGATGTTGTATATTGCATTTTTTTATGGAGATGTTGATCTTTTCATGAAGAGGAAGGCCGTTGGTGACACAACACGTGCGTTGAAGGGCAAGGAAAAACTTGCATCCCATAACACTCACCCATCTTTCAAGTACGTTAACATAATGTCTCCCCTCATCATATTATTAAATTGGCATTATATTTTTTCATAAACAGTGGCATAATTTATCACGCTAAAAATTCAAATCTAGCGTCGGATTATATATATATATATATATATATATATCATTTTAATTTTTAATTATAATTTAGTTCTAGGTTGATTCAAATTATCTAATGTGGTTTTTTTCGTAATGAAGATGGAAAAAAAAATGTATCATTAGATATAAATAGAAAGTATGCATTATGTTTCGAAAATAGATGTTAGAAAATAGAATGAATACTATTTAAAGTGGTTATTCTTTAGGATGAAGATGAAAAACTGATGTGGTTAGAAAATAGAATGAATATTTATTAAGTTCAAAATGAACGTTAGGAAAAAAAAATAGTTTAGATATTATATAGTAAAAATTGTTAGTTATATAATTTAGCCAAACCTATCATCCAAAAAAATCTTTGTCAACTTTTTTCTTCTACCTTTTTACCAAGACCAAAAGGCTATCTTAATTTACTTCTCAATTGACAATGCACTTGTTACTATCTCTAAATTGTGCACAATTTCTTTTGTTTTTGTTTTTCCCAAGGTCCCAACCTGATCATAACTCCCTTTCCAATTGAGAAAGTACTTGTTAGTATGAATGACTATGGGTTGTCTCATCACCATTATTCAAGAAAATCCACATCACTTGAAATAACCCACTAGTGGTCCATAAGTGGGACAAACTTTCTTTACTAAAATATAAAGGAATCAATAAATAATCAAGATAACCCCTAGGCTAGTGCCAATAGCCCTCATGTTAACACCTAGTAGGAAATTTATGACCTATCAAGGGCTAAGACTTGGAGACACAGTTGAGAGGGTGATCCCACTCATGAGAGGGTTCTTATTCTTCTAGATTTTTCATGACTAGTGATTTGACCTCAAGTGGGGAGAGTGCAAGACCTACCTCCTAACTATCTTGTCAAATCACCTCAATCTAATGGGTAGACTTTTACTCTTACCTTATACCTCTAGGTTTTGAGACATTACATTACTATTTTACCTCCAAAGAAACTATGAAAATGAACTCTTAACAAATTACCACAATTTTAGATCTTACTTTAAGAAGAAAAAATAACTCTAACTTAAATAATATCTAAAAAATATTATGTCATTGGATGTAAGATTTGAGATGTTAAATGTTAGATGTGAGATGTGACCTATCTTTTTATTTTTAATTTTTTTTATTAATAGAATTACAAACATTTTTTAGATAAAAGAAAATATAATATAGATATCACATTAAAATATATAACATATAAATAGTACTCATAAAATCAATTTTACCATATAAATTAAAATATTGATTCCATAACATCTTTAAATTTAATTAATAAGCTTTTAAAAGTTTAATATTTACAATATAACAAAATTTTTAATTATGAATATTTACCATGGATATTTGTAACTTCTAAATAGTTTTTTTTACAATACCATGGTTCAATACCCACAAGAGAAAGATAGATAGAGAGAGGAAAGAAAATCATAATACCATGGGCTATCTAAACTTTTGATTATTATGTTATGGATCTAAGATTTTAATTATTTTATTATAATACCATGAGCCAATATCATAGATTATCAATACCACATGAACAAAATCCATAACTTATTTCAAAATCAAAATATTTTACAAATATTTTGTATTAATTTTATTTTATAAATTTTATAAATTAAATCTAAAAGTAAAAATATTATAATTACTTTTAAGCTATTTCTAAATACTCCATTCTCACTACTACTAAAAATATTTTTATAGAAAATAATAGATAAATGCATCTTAACTAATAATCCAAGCTTTTAAAATTTATTCCAACATGCTTTTTTTTTCTTCCAGCAGCACATATCAGGGGTGAAGTACTGCCATTCTATGGTAAGTCGATAAGCAGCATGAGAAGTCTTTTTTTGATGCGGCTTTGGGAAAAATTGACCTTCAATCCTCTGGGGCAATTGAAATAACCTCATTGCAAGGAACTTCGATTTGGGTCCTGTGCAGCGAGTTTGTCACTGGGATCCTAAGCTGGAGAACAAACTTTTGGATTGAAGCCACGTTCGTCATCTGAATATTTGATTTTGGTTACTCAAAGGTATTTATTTTTTACTTAAATGTTTTTTCTTTGAGAATTGGCCTTTCAATAATATAGAGAGACTGAGTTTGATATTGTCTTGGTGTCTTAATTGCTAGAGTGATGCATCAAGCTAGGAGGTAAGGATCGATTTCTCTAAAAGGGGATCCTTTCTATAATTAGGACAGAATTTCTACTTTGACATGTTGGAAAATTTGATTAAATGGCATGCGTTCATACCATGTTGAAAATTTCTGAATATTTCGAACAAACAGAGGAAACAAAGTTCCTCAACTAAACATAGAGATTTAATGATAGAGATGTGGATAGAGAGATGGAGTAAAGCTCTATTTCATTAACCATAAAAATGACTATTACAAAATACAAACTTTCATCAGAACTACAGTTTTGGATAAACAAAATACTCCTTACTGTCTTTTTCACTTTCTGCTTTTACACAGATTTCGGTTGTGGCAACACACAGTCTTTTGTTGCGGCAACACCCTGTTCCAATTGCGGCAACACCCTGTTCCAGTTGTAGCAACACATAGAGTGTTCATCTACTGCTTCAAACACATCATCCTGTTGCGGCAACACACATTCAATCAGTTGCGGCAACACACAGATCCAGTTGCAACAACACACAGAGATGTTTTGCTGCTACAAAACACATCGTTTCAGACTTCCTCTGTTTTCTACTCTCTATCTTCTTCTTTGCCTCTGTCTCTGATTCTCTATCTGTCTAACCTTTTAAAACTACTGCTATCTATTACATATATATGATGGAAACACATTTTGACTTAAAACATTAAAAAATAAAAATATCTTTTGTTCTTATCAACCTTTTAAATGTAGTAAGGTGGTGGGAGATAATGTAGTGCCATTTGGAAAAACAAAGTCGACTGTAGCAGGGATTTCAACCCAGAAAATTTAATGCACAATGAAGTGCAAAAATGAAACACGAATTTGCGACATCTGTCCTTCTGAAATATCAACAAAAATCAGATTTCTGTCCACCTGTTTCAGATTGTAGTTGGAATTAATTTCCAACGCTCCCCCTTAATTTCAACTACTGCTATCTTGCATACCTAGACATTCTCTGAGATAATCAAAACTTTTATTCTCCAATGGTTTTGTCAAGATGTCACCAAATTTCTCCTCTGTTCTACAATGTTGCAAAACAATTTCACCATTGCTCACTAGCTCTCTAATGTAGTGATACTTGGCATCAATGTGTTTCGTTCTCTTGTGAAACACTGAATTCTTTAACAATGATATTGCTAAGATATTATCACAATAAATTGTTGTGCCTCTTACCTGTTCATGACATAAGCTCCTCAACATTCTTCTCATCCATATTGCTTGACATGCTGTTGTTGTAGCTGCCACATACTCTACCTTTGCTGTTGATAAAGCCACAATTGGTTACTTCTTGGAAGCCCATGAAATGGCTCCCGATCCCATATGAAACACATCTCCAGATGTGCTCTTCCTGTCATCTACACTTCCAACCCAATCACTGTCAGTGTAACCATTCAATTCAGGATTTTTAGAAGTGGTGTATGAAATACCATACCTCTTCATTCTATTCACATACCTTAGAATCCTCTTGGCTGCCTGCCAATGAGTCTCTTTCGGTCTTTCCATAAATCTGGAGATTAAACTTACATCATGCATAGTATTCGGCCTAGTTGCAGTCAAGTACATGAGGCTGCCAATTATGCTCTTGTACAACTTTGGATCAAAATCCTTGCTGTTGTCTTCTTTGCTCAATTTCAACCCCATGACAGTTGGAGTTACAGTTGCCTTGTTGTTCTGCATGTTGAATCTTTTCAACACTTCTTCATCATATTTTGCTTGGGAGATAAAAATCTCATTTTTACTTTGCTCTACCTCTATTCCAATAAAATATCTCAAAGAACCCAAATTAGTCATTTCAAATTCACTCTTCATGACTGCTTTAAAATCTACAATGAGAGAAACTTCATTGCCAGTAAAGATTAAATCATCTACATATAAAACAACAATAAGTATCTTACCATCATTTTCTTTTATGTAGAGTGTGGGTTCTCCATCACATTTCTCAAACCCATTCTCAATCAGGTGAGCATCTATCCTGCTGTACCATGCTCTTGGTGCTTGTTTTAACCCATAAAGAGCTTTCTTCAACTTGCAAAATTTGTGCTCTTGGCCTTCAATTTCATAGCCTAGAGGTTGCTCAACATATACCTCTTCTTTCAACACTCCATTTCTGGCGAGTACCCCAATTATTTTTTATAACAAGCTTGAAGGGGATAGCATATGCTTGTAATATAAGTTCTTCCTTATATTCGTTTGTTGGAAATACATTTTGATTTTATTACCTATCAACATATTCCTAGACGAATGAACACATTAACTGATACAGTGGCTAACATTGTATTAGATAGACATTTGCATAATTTGTAAAAGCATCATCATATGTAAAAGATCCATGTAGGGAAATAGATGTGTATATGTGTGTGTGTGTGTGTGTGTGTATATATATATCGCATGTTTACAATCGTGTGCATCATAACTTCAAAAAATACATATGTGTTTTTGTTACATCCCGAGACATCACGTCTCTCAAAATATGCAAATAAAATAAAACATAGGTGTCTGATCAGCATGGTGCTCGTGATAACATCTCATGACCCATACTAGTCGCCTCAGCAAGTGGTGAATTCGGCTAGGCACCCCTACGGTATGTCTTTGGTAGGCGCGAGGAACATCATCAAAACGTACATAATCCAGGACTCCTCGTGTGATCCCCTCCAGGTTGCGCATTATCTCATCTTCCTCGTCGCCCTCGCCTTGAGGATCGAAATAGCAAGGGATTCGCCATGCTATCGGTGATATGCCGGCAGGTCTCTTTGGGCCAACGTCTGCAATTACATGGATTTAATATCAGAACATGCATAAATAAAAAAAATCATAATAATCATAAAACTTAAAAAATGGGTCTCACCTAAATCTTCATCCCAATCTTCTCCCTCCGAGAGTGGGAGGTCTGGATCATCAGTGAAATATGTGCTAGAGTAGGGCCAATCCTCCATGACAATCAATTGTCGTCAGTGCCAATCGAATAATTCCGATCTCTAGGAAATCTGTTGACCACCCCTTGCCCTTGGCATCAAAGCTACCCATCGAGCCATCTATGGTTCTCTCGATGGTTGTGTCGGGACTATAACCTCCTATCACTGAAAAATGGGTAGTTGTTCCAAGAAGAATGATACCAGAATAGATCCATAACCAAATTGTTTCAGTTTTGTCTTCTTGCATTTGGTTAGTTGGCGCTTCATCTTTATGGTCACGGCCTCTGCCTAGTTGTAGATGGTCGGTTCCATGCAGTCTACAGCAAGAAGAAATTGTGTCTTTGTTGCTTTGTGCGGTGCTTGTGATCCCGTAGCCGGTGTGATGGTATGCAATACCACGCGTAGTGTCAAATCTGGGATAGTTTGTATATCAAATTTCCCACTACCTAATCCCTTCCGTGCTCCTCGACATACCCTATCTATCACCATGGTCATGTTTTCCATGAAGGGCTAGTTGTCGATTAGGATTGGTGTTGTACCCCCCTACGATAATCCTGTTGTTGTACATATTAACCCTTGCATATAAATTTTTGGCCTGCTGTCTCTTGTGAATCTGTTTCAAACCCCTGTCGTGGCCTAAAACCTCCATATTTCTGCTTAACATTATCATTTCCGCTCATAAAATACATCGTGCAAAGGTTAAAACCCGCACTTGGAAATATGTCGGGCCTGGCCCCTTGAAGCTTTATCCCCTTTTGTTTTAATTCACACATGACTCGGGCACAAGACCATGTGCCAGACAGGCGGGAACTCATCGCTTCACGTTTTCGGGCCAAACCGTGGCCGTCAAATCCAAATCCAATAAATGGAGCGGAATTTGATTTATCGTGGTGGTCCCCGCGCCCGAAAACTGGCGGTTTTATTCCGCACCACCTTTACAAGGCTGGTGGTATTCTCTATGGGGCCAGTGATTCCATTGAACGCACGACAAGTGTCCCCATGTACGATTTTAAAAACTGCCATTTCACGCGTTAAAGATTGGTCAATGGCTGGGCAGCGGAATGATCGTAAACCGTCCGATCTCAAAATCTTCATCCAACGGCTACCTCTTGAATTAGTTGCGCGGGCGTTAACGCCAGTCTACAGTGTCCCGTGGCCCACCGTTACATCGCTCCCAGCGCCTTTTGAGCCGTTGATCTGGTTTCAAGATCTAACGGCCCAGGACGCGTTCTCCTCCACCTGTTGACTGCACATCTCCACGTCACCCCTTCATCGACATTTGTTGTACTTTCATCCACGTCATCTATTCCTCTTGGTTTTCATACGTCCATGTGTCATCCCCCCGTGTACCTATTGTATTTCCATCCCCGTCGTCTATATATATACGCGTTGCATTCATATCTATTGTTTTTTATCCATACATCGTGTTTCAACTGTTCTACACGAAAACTTACGTTTCCGTCTGTTTATCAAAATATTCGCTATATTTTCTCTGCCACCCTACGTGTTCTTGCCATATGGCCATGTTCCACCTCCACACCCCTTGTTCCTAAGTCTGTTTTTCTAATGTATCTGTGGGTTTTGCAGGTTTCAAGATGATAAGGAGGCACTATAATTTGCCGCCTCCATTGCAGAGGTCAAGAGCATATCAAAGGACGATATTTTGCTGGCGAAATTTAAGAAAGAAGCTGGAGGTAGCTGTTATGATATGACCTCATTAATGGAAATATGGATAAAATCCATTGAATTCTAAAGACTCCTGCGGAGGGAAAGATTACACAGCAAGAAATATTAATGGGGCCGCTTACAGATATCGGTGAAAGATCGGGAAGTGGAACACCCTGCATTAAAGATCTGGGGTTTAAATTCAAAGTTAGAGGGCCGAGAGTACTATGCACAATCACAAGCTATCCCAGGGTTTTATGGCAGCAGATTTTCCTCTTTCAGTAAAGGGCAGAACATTGTATATTTTATTATTTGTGTCTTGTTCATGAGGAGATTTTCATCCTCAGCATTTATTTCTGGAGGTAGATTGTAAAGTACATTTATTTATATTAAGTCATTCACAGTGTGGGCGCGAATTTTTTCCACCATTTTGTTCAAACCAAATCATTAAATGTGCCCCACCTACCTCCTTCTCTAGAATTCTCTATCTTTCCTATAAAAACCCAGAAATAAGACATTGTAAGGGTTCCAGATTTCTATCAGCAAACTGTGTAGTGAAAAGGATTTTGTATACATTTTGTAACACTTCTGTATGAAGGCTCAAAGCCCGTAGGGTCTCAGTGAGGAGGAGTTATAATTGTAATGAGGATTCTGGTCTTTGGTATCTCACAGTATGTAATTTTCTCTTATGTGTTAATATAAAATCTCATTACATGCTATTTATCTTCTTGTATCATGCTCTAGAATGCGAGTGGCTCACTGATATTAAGTAAGGATTCATCCTAGTTTGTGCCCATACTTGGATTAGTCAAGCGCTTTAAATAGGCCTAGTCATGATATACTGTTCCATGTTCATTTCATCCATATTTTCTGCTATATTAGCTACTTGAGGAGGGTGCTTTTAAAACGCGATTGTCATGTATGGATTCTTAGTTGGATAAGCCCATATGTGGGTTTTTTGTGTATCTGGGTATCAGCCTCATGCTAACTAGTATCTTCTTCATGTTTCTTCACTGCATCCACTTTCTGATACTGGATTTCTGTGGCATATTATTTGAACTAGCCCTCTTTGCAGTAAGTTGTCTCTTAACTGTCTGATGCTTTGTATTGGAGTTTTTCATGATGTTCCTGCATTATTCTTATCTTTGTATCAGCTTCTGAGAGAGATTGGTCCCATTTAAACTAATTTCCTTTTTTAACAAGAGATAGTAAGAGAGCTTTTGGACTGACAACCAAACTATATTATGAGCTCCTTGCTATATTAAGATGTCCTAGGCACTGGTCTATGGCAACTCTAGGTTGTCTCTAGGGGTGACAAAATTGTCAAGAACATCTTTCTGGCACTGTTGCCGGGGATGAATTTGAGAATATCAGTTTCCCTGGGCCTCGACAAATCATATTCACTCTCTAATCAGGTGAGCACAGAGAGTTGAAGAGTTGCGTATCTCTCACCTTGGCGACTCCACTGTTCTTTATTTGATAAATCTATTGGAAGTCCTGGCTCCTCGTAAGCCACATTTGAGGTTAGATACATCTCAGTCAAAGACCCCTTACGTGTCTAACCCAGAGAAGATCATTCATAAAAGAATTTGGAAGGAGAGGAAATCAGTTCGTGTTGAAAACCTTGAATATTCCGTTGAAGATTATCCGCCCTCTTCTTCTCAAGAGATCGGGTACCACATCCCTTGTACCTGGAAGGTCCAGCAGATGACTCCACTGAAGATGTAGCTTATGAACTAGAAGATTCAAATCTTGCTTTTTCAAACAGTGATGATATAGAATGCCCATTGCAAGAAGAAGAAGAAGAAGCAGAGATTGATCATTATTGTAAACAATTTGCTGATTTCATGCAAGCACAATTCAATGTAAAATATGATCTCAGATCTTCAAGGAAGAGGAACCGAATTCAGGACCAAGAAGAAGAGCCACCGCAGAATAATGCACCTGCTCAGAAGGGATCAGCAACAAAGAGAAACATAGAAAAAGGTAAGAGTCCTCTAAATGCTCCCTTGCAGCCTAATGTTTAGATTCCTTCTTCTTCAAAAATAGTCAGTCCTCCTAATGCTGAGTCAGTGTACAGAGAAGTTAAACTCCCAATTGAAAATAAGGAATTTAAAGAAGTTGTAATAGAAAATATTTCCCCTGCTTTTAATTTGCAAAAAGAACTTGAGAAAATTAAGATTCCAGTCCCCCTGACCGAGTTTTTGAAACAGCCTGCATATCAGTCTCAAGTTACTTCCTTCATGATTCCTCCTGAAATACCAATTGTGCCTGATAGTTTAAACCTTCAAGAAGAAAGACCCATGGTAGTCTTTGGCCCACATGTTGAGGAAGTAGACCCTTCTACTCCTCCTTTTTATGTGTCTCTTGTTATTCATGACCTGTCGTTACACAATTGTATGTTAGATTTTGGGGCTTCCCATAATCTAATGCCTCTATCTGTCATGGAACAACTAGGACTGCAAATTACATGACCATATAAAGACATGTACTCATTTGATTCCAAAAGGGTTAAATGCTTGGGAATGATTAAAGATTTAGTGGTCAATTTGGCCCAAATTCCAGCAAAGAGTGTGGTCATGGACATTGTGGTTGCTGATATCCCAGCCCGCTTTGGCATGTTGCTGTCAAGGTCCTGGGGTACAAAAGTTGGTGGGTCAATCAAGTTAGATTTAACATATGTTATTGTCCCAGTCTTTGGAGGCCAGGAGAGGAGGTTATACAGGGAGACTAGATTTGTTAAAATGGTAACTAAGGCTGACTGCTCAGAGAATTCCCTAGTTTATAACAAAGAGGGAGACTTCTCATGTCTGATGTTAGAAGAAAATCAAAATTATGCCCATGAGCCCCTTTTTGGTCAAATCCAAACTGAGCAGCCTAAAGAAGATCAGGAATCAGAAATTTGGACTTTGCATTTTGATGGAGCAAATTCAAGAGAAGGCAATGGAGCTAGGGTGTTATTAATCTCTCCTACAGGAAAATGGGTCCCATTGTACTTTAAATTGGATTATGAGGCTACCAATAACGTAGCTGAATATGAATCACTTTTATTCGGACTACAGACAGCTAGAAACATGGGAATCCAAAGTCTAAAAGTCATGGGAGACTCTGAGCTGGTGGTAAGGCAGATCAGAAATCAATGTCAAACTAAGCATCCATGGCTGAGAGCCTACAGAAGCAAATTATGGGACATGGTGGAGAATTTCTTCTCAGCATTTAACATACAGTTCATGCCCCGGGGGCAGAACAGAATAGCAGATTCTCTTGCTGTAGTTGCCAGCACATTCCGTCCTCCTCAGAATCCACTTTTAAGATATGAAGTGGAGGTACATTACAGGCCATCTATCCCAGATAATATTAAGCACTGGCAGGTATTCGAAGATGATGAACAAATGAAGAGATTCTTGGAAACAGTGGGAGAATTCTCGAATATGGAGATTGATGACAATGAAGAAGAGGAAACTGAAAATATTGCAGAAAACAGATGGGAGGAGAAGATAGCAGGTAATAAAGTGCTGCAACTGAAAGTAAATGTTATACCTAGAGGTCTGGTGCCTCTAGAAAGATTATTTAACAAAGATGATATTCCATTGCAACCAAACAAAGTGATAGAAGAAGATCAAGTGGAAGATTTAAATCTGGGTACTTATGCTGATCCCAAAATTGTAAAATTATCCAAAAGGGTCCCAGAAGAATATAAGGAAAAATATTTGAAATTGTTTCAATCCTATAAAGATGTATTTGCATGGTCCTATCAGGACCTAAAAACTTTTGATGTTAGTATAATGCAACATAAAATTCCTTTGAGGGAAGATGCAAAGCCTTATAAGCAGAAGCTTAGACACATAAATCCTCTGCTACTTCCCTCTATTGAAAAAGAAATCAAGAAGCTACTGAAGGCCAAAATAATTGTGCCATTGAGATACTCAGAATGGGTAGCAAACCTTGTTCCTGTTCGAAAGAAGAATGGAGAAATAAGGTTGTGTGTGGATTTCAGAAATTTAAATAGAGCATCATTAAAAGATAATTATCCATTGCCTAAGATGGACCACATTCTACAGAAAGTGGTCGGAGCCTCCAGAATGTCAATGATGGATGGGTTTTCTAGTTATAATCAGGTGGTTGTTTTCCCAGAGGATCAGAAGAAAACTGCATTTACAACACCATGGGGAACATTCATGTATGCCAGGATGCCTTTTGGATTAATTAATGCAGGAGCTACTTTTCAGAGGGCAATGGACATAGCCTTCGTTGGAGAGCAGGACAAGTTTTTGGTGGTATATCTTGATGATATTACAGTATTTTCCAAGAATTATGGTGAGCATATTGAGCATTTACGGAGAACTTTTGAAAAATGCAGAAGGAATGGCCTTTCCCTCAATCCTCAAAAATATTTATTTGCATTAGACGAGGGAAAACTCTTAGGGCACATTGTAACTAGAGATGGTGTGAAAATAGACCCTAAGAGAGTGGAAGTTATAAATAGTATTCCTTTACCCAGGAATAAGAAGGAAGTGCAGGTGTTTTTAGGCCGAATTAATTTTCTGAGAAGGTTTATTCCTAACTATGCTGAGATAGTTAGGCACATAACTGATATGTTCAAAAGAATAATGAAGTAAAATGGTCCCAAGAATCTAGAGATGCATTCACAAGGATAAAACAGGCATTTGCTGAAGCTCCTGTGCTAGCTGGGCCTGATTATACAAAGCCATTTATGATCTTTTCATTTGCCTCACCTCATAGAATAGCTGGAGTCTTGTTGCAGAAAAACAAATATGGATTTGAGCAACCAATAGCCTTTTTCAGTCAAGTGTTGCATGATGCAGAATTGAAATATAACATACTAGAAAAGCAAGCATATGCCTTGGTGAAGTCTCTAAAAGCCTTTAGAACATATGTATTGCAATCTCACATTACTTCATATGTTCCTACAGCAGCTGTCAAAGACATCCTCATTCAAGGAGATAGTGAAGGCAAAAGAGGAAGATGGATAGAAAAAATACAAGAATATGATTTGGACATCAGACCTACTAAGCTGATTAAAGGACAGGGACTTGCTAAAATGCTATCATAATCAAATCATCAGGCTCTAGGCATAAATTTATCTATGATAGCAAATGAAGAGCCTGAGAAAGGAGAAGAGCAGCATGAACTAGAGATGGCTACTCAAAAGATACATATAAAATATCTCAATAGTCCTTGGTACAAAGAAATAATTGAATATCTCTTAACACTTAGTTGTCCTCCAAGTTGTGATAAGGTAAAATACAGAGCTATAAGGATGAAATCCCAGAAATACATAATTGATAATGGGCAGCTATATTGGAGAGATCCTTCAGGTATATTACTATTATGCCTCACAGAAAATGAAGTGGAGAATATAATGACAGAATTTCATGAGGGAATATGTGGAGGGCATTACAGCTGGAGGGCTACAGCTCATAAGATCCTGAACGCTGGCTTCTACTGGCCAAAATTATTTACAGATGCTTTTTCTTGGGTCAGGGCATGTGACAAGTGCCAAATATTTGCAGAAAGATAGAAATTAGCAGCTTTTCCCTTGATTCCTATTCATGTAAATGAACCATTTCAGAAATGGGGATTAGATTTTATAGGGGAAATACATCCTCCATCAAGTGGCCAATATAAATGGATACTAACAGCCACAAATTATTTTACAAAATGGGTGGAAGCCATACCTGCAAGAAATGCTACAGATGCTGTGATAATCAAGTTTATGGAGGAGAATATCATATACAGGTTTGGTTGTCCTGCTAGAATTGTAACTGATAATGCACAGGCCTTCAAGTATGCCAGGTTCGTAAATTTATGCCAACAGTATAACATCATATTGAGTCACTCCACGGCTTACTATCCACAGGGAAATGGCTTAGCAGAGTCTTCTAATAAAACCCTGGTGAGGGCCTTGAAGAAAACAATAAATGAGAATCAGAAAAACTGGGATTCCCAATTAAAATTTGCTCTATGGGCGAATAGGATAACTAGCAAGAGAGCGACAGGGAAATCTCCTTATGAAATATTATATGGATGAGCAGCTATGTTTCCTGTGCAATTGGCTCTGCCAGTGGCACGTTTCATGCAGGAAAATTAGGAAGAGCCAGATGATATGGTCAGAATAATAAATCAACTGGTGTAATTAGAGGAAACACGAGACCGGGTGAATCAGAGATTAGTGGAGTATCAGGAAAAAATGAAGAATATCTTTGATCGCCACGCAAAAGACAGGAAATTTCAAATTGGTGACCTGGTTCTCAGATGGGATGTTCAAAGAGTTGAAAAGGGCAAACATGCTAAATTTGACCCCCTCTGGTTTGGCCCATTTAAAATCACGGAACAGAAAGGAAATAATACTTTTATGTTAGAGAACTTATAGGGTGATCTGTTGGATGCCCATGTGAATGGCCAATTCCTTAAGCCATATTTTCAATACTGAATCAGGCGAAGCCTACCTGTTGTATTATATTGTATATAGGTTTTGGTTTCAGTTTTTGTTTCAATAAGGACGAAATGCAAAGGGATTGAAAACATAGAGCTCGCATACAGGACGGTCTGAGGTCTGCGTGTTCTCGACATGTCCATGGATGAACATGCTATCCCTAGCTGGAGCCGATGTTGTACATATTAAACCTTGCATATAAATTTTTGGCCTGCTGTCTCTTGTGAATCTGTTTCAAACCCCTGTCGTGGCCTAAAACCTCCATATTTCTGCTTAACATTATCATTTCCGCTCATAAAATACACCGTGCAAAGGTTAAAACTTGCGCTTGGAAATATGTCGGGCCTGGCCCCTTGAAGCCTTAGCCCCTTTTGTTTTAATTCACACATGACTCGGGCACAAGACCATGTGCCAGACAGGCGGGAGCTCATCGCTTCACGTTTTCGGGCCAAACCGTGGCCGTCAGATCCAAAGCCAATCAACGGAGCAGAATTTGATTTATCGTGGTGGTCCCCGTGCCTGGAAACTGGCGGTTTTATTCCGCACCACCTTTACAAGGCTGGTGGTATTCTCTATGGGGCCAGAAATTCCATTGAACGCGCGACAAGTGTCCCCATGTACGATTTTCAAAACTGCCATTTCGCGCGTTAAAGATTGGTAAATGGCTGGGCAGCGGAATGATCGTAAACTGTTCGATCTCAAAATCTTCATCCAATGGCTACCTCTTGACTTAGTTGCGCAGGTGTTAACGCCAGTCTACAGTGTCTCGTGGCCCATCGTTACAACACTCCCAACCTCTTTTGAGCCATTGATCCGGTTTCAAGATCTAACGGCCTAGGACACGTTCTCCTCCGCCTGTTGACTGCACATCTCCACGTCACCCCTTCATCGACATTTGTTGTACTTTCATCCACGTCATCTATTCCTCTTGGTTTTCGTACGTCCATGTGTCATCCCCCCGTGTACCTATTGTATTTCCATCCCCGTCGTCTATATATATATGCATTGCATTCATATCTATCGTTTTTTATCCATACATCGTGTTTCAACTGTTCTACACGAAAACTTACGTTTCCGTCTGTTTATCAAAATCTTCGATGTATTTTCTCCGCCACCATGCGTGTTCTTGCCATATGGCCATGTCTGCGATGCCATCATCATCTCCACCTCCACACCCCTTGCTCCTGAATCTATTTTTCTAATGTATCTGTGGGTTTTGCAGGTTTCAAGATGATAAGAAGGCACTATAATTTGTCGCCTCCATTGCAGAGGTCAAGAGCATATCAAAGGACGATATTTTGCTGGTGAAATTTAAGAAAGAAGCTGGAGGTAGTTGTTATGATATGACCTCATTAATGGAAATATGGATAAAATCCATTGAATTCTAAAGACACCTGTGGAGGGAAAGATTACACAGCAAGAAATATTAATGGGGCCGCTTACTGATATCGGTGAAAGATCGAGAAGTGCAACACCCTACATTAAAGATATAGGGTTTAAATTCAAAGTTAGAGGGCTGAGAGTACTATGCACAATCACAAGCTATCCCAGGGTTTTATGGCAGCAGATTTTCCTCTTTCAGTAAAGGGCAGAACATTGTATATTTTATTATTTGTGTCTTGTTCATGAGGAGATTTTCATCCTCAGCATTTATTTCTGGAGGTAGATTGTAAAGTACAGTTATTTATATTAAGTCATTCACAGTGTGGGCGCGAATGTTTTCTGCCATTTTGTTCAAACCAAATCATTAAATGTGCCCCATCTACCTCATTCTCTAGAATTCTCTATCTTTCCTATAAAAACCCAGAAATAAGACATTGTAAGGGTTCCAGATTTCTATCAGAAAACTGTGCAGTGAAAAGGCTTTTGTATACATTTTGTAACACTTCTGTATGAATGCTCAGAGCCCGTAGGGTCTCAGTGAGGAGGAGTTATAACTGTAATGAGGATTCTGGTCTTTGGTATCTCACAGTATGTAATTTTCTCTTATGTGTTAATATAAAATCTCATTACATGTTATTTATCTTCTTGTATCATGCTCTAGAATGCGAGTGGCTCACTGATCTTAAGTAAGGATTCATCCTATTTGGTGCCCATACTTGGATTAGTCAAGCGCTTTAAATAGGCCTAGTCATGATATACTGTTCCATGTTCATTTCATCCATATTTTCTGCTATATTACCACTTGAGGAGGGTGCTTTTAAAATGCCATTGTCATGTATGGATTCTTAGTTGGATAAGCCCATATGTGGTTTTTTTGTGTATCTGGGTATCAGCCTCATGCTAACTAGTATCTTCTTCATGTTTCTTCACTGCATCCACTTTCTGATACTTGATTTCTGTGGCATATTATTTGAACTGGCCCTCTTTGCAGTAAGTTGTCTCTTAACTGTCTGATGCTTTGTATTGGAGTTTTTCATGATGTTCCTGCATTATTCTTATCTTTGTATTAGCTTCTGAGAGAGATTGGTCCCATTTAAACTAATTTCCTTTTTTAACAAGAGATAGTAAGAGAGCTTTTGGACTGACAACCCAAACTATATTATGAGCTCCTTGCTATATTAAGATGTCCTAGGCATTGGCCTATGGCAACTCTAGGCTGTCTCTAGGGGTGAAAAAATTGTCAACAACACCTGTGATGAAGTACATATCAGAGACATCAATCTCAAGTTCTTGATCCTGAAGGATGAACTTCTCTTGATTTTTGTCCCATATACTGATCAGATACTATAGTAATTTTTGTTGGGCTTGGAGACATGGTGTTAGGAAGAATTTTTTCAAACCACAGTTTCTGAGAGCTTCCATCACTCCCTCATTTTCCATGGCTAGCTCATCTTCTTCGCTATGTTCCCATTCTTTCCATTCAATGATTATTTTGCCTCTTTCTACCTGCAAACACATACACATGAGTGGTATTAGTCAATTTTGAACCTTAAATCTGTAAAAAATTGGGGTATTTGATCAGTATTTTTTCTAGAATTGGTTTGTGCCAATGGGCGCGCCCTAGTATAAAAAATCAGGCGGTTGGCGTAACTCCGTGCCCGAAACCCACGCCAACGACGAAGCCCTAATTTTTTACATTTCCTCCCCCAAAATTTGAAATTGACAATTGCAGGAAGTAAGAAATGACTTAAAATAATGAGAGGGATCTCGGCTCTTACCTAGAGTTAATAGATTTACGATTGATCTACTGGATTGACGGCTATCGTCGCCACAAGATTGCACTGTGAAATGGGTAACTATTGCTCCACAAGAGGTAAAAAGTGAAAAGTAATTATTTTTACCATTTTTGGCATTTTATAACTTTTTCACAACCCTAATTAGGTTTCAAGTCATGTTTTTTGATTATTTTACTATATTATTTTTGAGAAATTGGTTTTACACATGTCTCTTGTGCAGTAACAATTTTTTCATGTGACAATGATGAAGTAACGATTTATATTGTATACTTTTTCAGACTAGGTAAAACACGAAAAAGTCACTACTAGAGTCATCTTTCAGCTCTTTTCTGACTCTCTAAAATTGAAAAGATTGTCGAGACCCTTGTTGTTTTGAAATCGTTAAATGGCTGCGAAACAATATCTACCCAGTATACGTTTAACCCTTTTTCGGGCTTGAATGGATTATTTACGAAAAAGGAATACCCTATCCTATCGTGACTAAGAGGTTCTCTCAAACACAGTTTTCTACCTTTTCGGATCTGTGAGACTACCTACGAAAAGGGATTGTTGGAGTTTTCTTTCCTGCCTTATTTTAAAACTCTCTAAAACATGAAAATATGTTGAGTTCTTCCTTTGTCAGACTCGTTAAACCCTGATGACATCGGACTTCGTCACCATGACGTTATTCGAGTTCCTCCTTACTAGGGCTCGTAAAATGTACTAGGTTAGATTTGTCCGAAGGACAAACTTACAGCACAAGCATATGATATCCCCTTCAAGCTTGTTTTAAAAAATAATTGGGGTACTCGCCAGAAATGGTGGGGGGAAACGGAACCAATTTTTAGTTATGTTGGCAGTATGTCGCTCTTGAACATGACACTTCTTTGCATTTGTGTCAGGTTGGGGACATCTCATTTCGTCATTTTTGCCTTCATACGTTTGGGTGATCTCTTTTGACCTCTCATCTACTCTTTGCCACATCATCATGACCTCAGATTCTTTGATGTCAAATACTGCCAAATCCAGTGTCGTGCTGTTGATATGTTCAAGATAAATTTGCCTCTGCAGTTTTCAACCTTCCTCTGATCTCCTGTTGGTCCTGATCCACTTTCATCATGTTCCTCTATCTCGTGTCAATGATGTGGGAAAGATTATGGCCCTCCTTCGACCAAGTCACTTCCTATCGACTTCATCTCATTATTCAGGAATTTGATCTAGAGACTCCCTTCTGGTACCATGGATCCTGCATGCCTCAATGGCAGTTTTTTCGCATTCGACGCAAGGTTCACATCATTGGCCTTCAATCGAGTGATTCTGCGGATGTTCGACTTCAGATCATTTTTCACATTTCGTGGATTGTACCTTTTCTACCTTGAGGGCCATCATCATCATTGGTGGTTTCTCTCGCATCTGTTAACAACTTTCAGCATTGGCTAGTAATCAGACGATTTTCCTGCATGTTCAACTTCAGCTCATACGTTCGCATGCTCGAAATTGTACTTGTTTGGGTCGAGATGGAGTGCAATACCCTCGGTTTTGTCTAATAAACCCTAGGTTATAGATTTTTGTGGATTATTATGACTTATTGCATGACTCTCTTGATTGGATGGCTGCGACCATACCTGAGTCTATTTATTGATCCTTCCTGCTGGATGGTTGTGTCCATACCTCAGATCTCAGTTTTATATACTCTATTATGGATGGTTGTGCCCATGCCACATGATTCATGTATGACAGATATCAGTTGTATTTGTAATTGCAGGTCTTTCGACAGTGGTTTTTGGTTCGAACGCAGTCTCATAAAGCATTTCACCCCTCCCTCTCTCTCAGACTTCATGCTTTAGGGGGCATATGTTACACAACATTTTGTCACTGTCCCTGCAATCTCCAACTCGCACATTGGAGGGTCGTTTCTGTGACCAATAAGCAGTGTCATTCTTTGCAAATACCATCCTTGCATCCCTTTTGATGAAAGCAACATTCTTCTTGTTGACATTTCCCTAAGCAGAGCTGTGAAAATCCCTATTTTTTCCTTGGCGCGAGTAGCCCGTTACACCCTCACGCTGACCAGGTAATTTAACACTGAGCCCGCGCCAGTTGGCACTCTGTGCCAGTTAGACACCCGCGCCAAAATGTTTATGGATTTTTTTTAAAATATAGGTAGAGGTTCCATTCCAACCATCTTAGGGATGAGTCATTGGGAGTGGTTGAACTGAAACAACCACTGACTCTTTCCTTTAGTTAGTATTTTCCACCTCCCTTGGAACTCTCCTAAAGGATAGGACTCCTTCCCACCTTTGTAGGGATCCTAACCTCCTTCCTTTCCTCTATATAAGAAACTATCTTTTTTAGTAGAAGCTAGTTGAACACATTATAGCAAAATAGTTGAACGGTTGAATAGCTGAACTAGGAGAATTATACTATAGCTAAGCTGCTAGAGAAGATAGAGTAAGAAATATTGTGTGGAGAGAGCTTGATTCAATGACTTCTAAGAGAGCTTGAGTCCGAATTCCCTGACCAACATTTGAGACGTGCTTCGTCTAAACCCCGCTGGAGGAGACTGCGACGTCAAAGCATCGGTTGTACTCTTCCGTCTACTCATTAATATACATGACTACTGTTTTGGTTCCACTATTTTTTTATGATGTTTATTTAATGCGATATGTTTAGCCCTCTTTAACTAGCTAATAGTTGTGAGTGAAACTATTCTGTCATATGTTGTTCTTATTCTTTGTCTTATGTGGAAGTATTTGAGCGTGACAGCAAACGGATCGTGATTTTCCAAGGCAGGAGCGCGAGGCCACTACTCTTTCTACAACATCGACAACGTTGGATTCAAAGTAAGTCAATATACCATGTCTTTTGTTCATTCATTAACTAGGAAGCAACACTTTAGCGTGTCCTTTTGTTACTAGACCCACCCTAGGGCTAGAGGGATTGTTTCTGTCCACAGAGAGAATTTACCTTCATAACAAAAAGGTCTTTGCAAGATGTTAACTGGAGCCTCTCATTTACCAACAGAAGAAGATGAATCAAATGAAATACAACTGTACGAGGTAAGCCTAAATGATTCTCAGTCACAATATGCTAATTTGAAATTTTTCTTGAAAAATGGATATGCTTCATTATATCTCAATTATACAGCAAAGTGTGCTCTGAGGCTTAAAGAAATTCAATATCAACTCATATATTATGTGTTATTTAGGAAGAATTATGATTCAGTATTATTGAGATGTTTAGAAAAAACTGAAGCTGAAAAAGTAATGCAGGAATTACATGATGGACCAGCTAGAGGTCATTTTAGAGGAAACACCACAACTCATAAAATACTCCATACTGGTTATTATTAGCCAACTCTGTTAAAGATTCACATGAATATGCGAGAAAATGTAAAGTATGTCAAACTGCAGGGGGAAGAGAAAGGAAAGCAACATTTCCACTACAGCCAGTAAATATCCAACAACCATTTGAACAATGGGGGTTAGATATCATAGGTGAAATAAATCGTAATTCTTCAAAACAGCACAAGTATATTCTAATTGCAACTAATTATTTCACAAAACGGGTAGAAGCTATCCCATTAAAGGTGGTTAATACACAAAGTATTACAGATTTTATTGATCAGTTCATAATCACCAGGTTTGGTCTCCCACCAGCTTTGATGTTTGGTACCGCATCTTATTTTTCCGGAAATTCCACGGTAGAATTTTCTTTGAAAAGAGGTTTTAAATTAAAATACTCAGCTAACTATTATCCACAAGATAATGGATTAGCTGAATCTACAAATAAAAACCTTATCAAAATCATCAAACGAACTATAGAACAAAATCATAAAAATTGGCACAAAGCACTATTATTTTCTCTTTGGGCAGATAGAATCACCCAGAAAGCCTCAATAGGTACTTCTCCATTTGTGTTAGTTTATGGGAGAGAAGCAGTTCTACCCACAAACATAACAATACCATAATTTTCTTTAGTGCAGTTTATTGATGAAAATCCTTCATCTTCCCTTCAGCTTAGACAAGATAAAATTTTTAAGATGGAAGACCATAGAGAAAAATCCAAAGCTATACATGCTCATCATCAACAAATATTGAAAACCGCATTTTACACAGCATCTACTAATTCAAAAACTTTTGAAATAGGAGACCTTGTTTTGAAATGGGATAAGGCACATGAGGAAAAAGGTAAGCATACCAAATTCCAAAGATTATGGCTTGGTCCATTTCTAATCATTGAGAAAATAGGCCTATCCACCTTTTTATTGCAAGACTTATCAGGTAAGAAAGATTCCTTGCTCGTGAATGGTCAAATACTCAAAAAATATTTCTCTTAGGAAATAAAGCTTTTAAATTTTATTTTGCTTTAGGAAAATAAGAGTTGAAAATAGCATCATTTTTGGTTGATTCAAATTTTCAAAATTTCTGATAAATTATTTTGATTTTTCGCTTCTATAAATAAGTAAAGTTAAAAGATGATTATAACTATGAGAATTGAATAAACTTTATTTTTTGAAATAATTTGAAATTTACTAAAGGCACTTTCTTTCCGAAAAAGACTCTAGATATCATAAAATATAGTTATTATGTGTTAGTCAAAAAAGGAAATTTGTAACTTAGCAAGGATTCTCTATAAAAAGGTATCTACGAACTCTATAATTATCATCCATAACTCTTAAACAAGCTAATGATTCATCCCATCTGATAAAATTTCTTCTTTAAAGTATAATTCAAAGAAGAAAATAAATATATACGATGAACAAATTCAAAAGGAAAATAAGTCTCATCACGAACTTGTTTATCATGATCATAGAGATATAATCTAGACTGATATTACCAATACTGCATACTATAACAAGGTAATAGCTAAATGATTATAAAAAAATCAATAGAAAAGGGGTCTCATCACGAGCCAGCTTGTTCAGTCTAAATTACTATCATTGAATGACATTGCCACTATTTGGTCACCAAACCTGGACAATGATTTTGAAAAAGTGTCAATAAAAAGAAACTCAATGATATGTCGTAAATATATTTTGAAATAAGAAATCAAATTTAGATGGGATCATGAATCATTATTGATTAAAAGATAACCCTCTCAAGGCTATAGATGCCTGCTGGAAACATTGGCTCTATCTATGATAAATGAGTAAAAATCTATGAAACCAATTTTAGAGAATACCTACTTTATCTTTTTAAATCTAAGTATTGACCGATACAAATACCTATGTATTATCACTGAAGGGGTTAATTAAGAAAAAATGAGATAGGTAAATAGATTATATTCTGAAAAAATATTTTTTAATTCATGAATCATATTATTTTTATTTTTATATCTTTTTCTTATTTTGAAAGTTCATAAATATCAAAATAAACCAATCAGAGATATATGGTTCTCCCAAGTGAATCGCCAATTGTTGTGCTATGCAACAACACCCCCCATTTTTATTTTCAAAATAATTTAGACCTTTGATAAATAGAAATAGGGACCCTTTTTACAAATATATTTTTGTCTTTTGATCAAAATCAAACTCCAAAAAAATAAATGTTTTTTAGTTAATAAAAAGCATAAAAAGAAAAAAAAAGAAATTAATAAAACATCCTTATCGCAAATTGCATTTTCGCACAAATATTTTCTTATTAGAAGTTAAAACAATAAACCAGCAAGTCGCTTGCGAAACTTCAAATCGGCGATCGCAAAATCCCGATTTTGCGATCGCCGATTTGAAGTTTCGCAAGCGACATTATAAATCGCATATCACATATTTACGTTGTAAAAATTTAAGAAATTCTTACCAAAACTCCGATATTGCGATACTGTGATTTTGAGATTTCACGATATAGTGAAATCGCATATCGCATAAACAAAAGGTAATACGCTTCATTAAGACATATTCAAAGGGCGCGATGCGATTGATTTGACAAGTTTGAATAAAGTTTTTACGTGAAAATAAATCATGTCAGGAAATATTAATTGTATTTTATCATCCCAAAGTAAACAGTTATGGATTCGTCATGATTAATTAATGATATAGATGTTTCCTGGATTTTTTCTTTCAAAAGAGATCATTTCAATAGATCTTCAATAATTTTAATCATTTACTCTGTCTTTAATAGGGATTATCCTTCAAAATATGTCCATTCGCAAAGTGATTCAGAAACACAACAAACATATTGTTGCAGAACTAGAGAAAACAAAAATGTCGCCTATAGTCTCTGATACTGTATGCACTGCTGATGGAGGAGCTACTAAGTGGCAAGTTATTTATACTATTCTCAAAGGTGAAGAGCCAGAAGTAGTGGAAGTCTCGACGAATGTCGATGATGCAACACCCTCAAATCTACAGTTCAACGATATTTCATGCTCTTTCCTCCATATGTTAGCAGCAAGGGCTACTCTTCTTCCATATACCGACATGATTATATGGGTGCTCGACAATTCAACAATCAAAGACAGACAATTAAGGACCTTCAAGAATGAGATTCTAGGTTTTTTCAGAGTTAAAGATCTGAAAATCATGTATAAGCTGCCCGACCCACAAGACATCTACAACAGTTAGTTTATTGCAAAGTTTGCTAAGAAGAACGAAGACCCATTCAAGGAAATTCAAGGATGGAGGAAACTAGATAACAAGTTCAAATATGAGAAAACAGGTATGTATCCTATCGCGTCACTTGTGAATCCTTATATTTTGCAGCAGCAATGCTATGCAGATTATATGGTCGACCTAATAATACTAAGTTCTCCATAAATTGGCTACCCCTAATTGATTCTTGTGTTAATTCCCATATAATGAATTGGGAAACTATCCTTTCCAACAATCTAGTTAAGGAAATTAATGAATATCGCCAAACAAGAACTTCCTCTTCCAAATCTATTCCCCAATTTTTCATGAGTGCGTATGTTTTTGACGCCATCTGTTGTTTTACCAACTTTCCAATTATGGGATGGAAATGGACCCCTGAAGATCCTACCCCGATTCATTTGAATCATAAAGAGATAGGGGAACATAATTATGTACCACATTTCCATAGGCTATGTTATGGAGTTGTACTACCATTGCATCAACTAATGTTTGACAGAATGAGCCCTAGGTTCACTAAAGAAGCCATTTCATACCTTCAAATGATAGGGAGATATTTTATTGAAGATTCATTTTAATATATCAGAATTTTTGGAATCTCCGCTCCCCCGCATGTTCTTCCTTTATATGTTTCAGATAAATTGATGGCAAGAGAAGTCTCTTACCAAAATGTTGGCAATGGACTCACTAAATCTTTGAAGGATAGTAAGAAGTCTTTATAGCCGAGTTTCCAAATTTCATGTGCTACATTTACACTCAGTAATTTCAGTCATGCATTGAAATAATGTCAGAAGATTGAGCTTTTGAAGCTCCCCATTCTACCCTCCAGAAAATTCGACCCAGAAAATATTACTAACAAATTTACTCTGTTAGTCAAACTCAAGCCTTTCATACACATTGATGACAGATTTGAAGATATTTTGCAATTTGTTGGGACTTTTGAAGAATTCCAAAATTTTGTTAAATTGAATTTAAATCCATAAGAAATACAGAGGTTCAATGAGTTCAGAGAACAAATACTTAGACGTATCCCCCAAGATGTCTTGATTACCAGTTATATCACTAAAGCAAGCCAAGAAATAAAAGCAGAATAATCAAATTCGCAAAATCAAAGTGAATTAGACAAAATCTGGACTTCATTCAGAAACACATTAACAAATACTCTAGAAACATCATCTTCATAGAAAAATACAGAACTTCAAACTCCACAAGGATAAATAGTTTCAACAAAAGAATTCATTGAAACTCCTAAGACAATCTCTCAAGACACAGAAATCACTCCTGCAAATCCTACTGATGAGATTTTCCTCAAGGTAAGTTCTTCCACTTGATGAGATTTTAGAAATCCTGCCCTTATTTTTATTAGTGTAGCCCCCTTATTGTTATTGTTTTACCCCTTTAACCCTGATATTGTTATTATTGATCCCTTACATTATTATTGAAAACTATTATTGGAAACTATTCTACACAGTTATTTTTAGGAAACTTTAATGCTAAAACATCTCCTTTCTTTGATAACACGGTTGTATCTCAGATTGAGAATTTTTCCCAACCAAATAATTCTAGATGTATTAATTTTTCAGAAATAAGGGAAGGATTTACAAAATCAGGATTGTTAGTTAAATTTCCTAGATTGTTGTTTAAGTTAGCTTTTTGAGGAAGGTTGTTTGAAACCTCCTCTATATTTTTGTAATAATTTATTTTAGTTTATAGTTAGTTTAGTATTTAAACCCTTCTCATGCATTTAGAGAAGGGTCCAGAAATTTGTCAAAAACATTTGCAAAGAATGCACTATTGTAAGTTTGTGAGTGCTTTGATGAATTAATGGAACACATTCTGTTATCTTTTAACAACTAAAGTTGCTTAACTGATGTTGCACTATTGTACTCTTTAAATTGCTTGAAAGTGAGAAGGAACAGATTCATTGTTGTCAGTTTACATGAGTAGAACTTCGTACATATGGTACTTCTATTCACTTTTATTAAGTCTTATTTCATAAATTGACAGTTGTCTTTTTATTGCATTATATATTTGAAATGTCATCATATATGAATATTACATGCACTTTTGTTCTAATATTTAGCTATGGTTTCTTATTGAATATGTAATCACATTGATAAATGCAATATTTCTTTCACAATTCTTCTATGAAAACTACTTTGTTAGAAGAATCATTTTACATCATTTTCATCTCTTTCGGCTGTTAAATGATCTATATTACTAATAGCTGAAGGATATCATTTTAGATTGAATAAAGGAAAAACACCCCTGGAATATATTAGATTAATTATTTAGAGAGATGCATATATATTAAAATCATTATCCATTTTCATGCTATATTCACAAACACCCTCAAAATTATCCTTATTAGGAAACTGGTCCCATTATCCCCAGTCAGAGCCACTATACCAAATGGAAAATGAGCTGCTTTAAGGTCCGGACAGGGTGGTTTTCCCCCATGTTTTGGCAACGAAATTCCAAGGCCTCAATACATTGGCACTAGAAGGAGGGCCAACTGAATGACACAAAGGTCTAATCAATCTAAAGGTCAATCAAAAAATATCTCTCCCTCTAGATCCCTATCAACTTCTAGAAAATTATCCAGATCCTCATCTATAAACTCTGAAGTTGATCACCTCTCCCAAGTCTCCTAGCGATACTCAAACTATACTATTTCTAGAAATTCATCAACATTCCCCAGAAGTTCACTCTTTGATAGAAAAGTTAGAGAAAGTATCTGTTTCTACTAAAAATCCTGAAACTTCTCAATTATTGAATCTTAGTATTTCATCTTCTTTACAACCTCAAAGAGTATTAACTCGATCAGAAAGTCAAAAAACAGGAATTCTCCCGTTTGAATTTCCTATCAATAGTACTTGAAAGAAGTTAAAGAGGACTCAATCAGAATCAATCACTAGCGAGGTCTTATTCTATTCACCCCCATTTCCTCCACTCACTTCCACAAATCTCATTCCAACTGTCGGTATCACTTTCACTAGTTCCAATACTCAAAATACTGGTCCTAGTACTCAATCTGCCTCATCATCAATTCACAATCAACCCATCCATAATCCAATGGTAGGTCAAGTCCCTCCACCGAATGTAAACCCATGGAATAATCCAGGGGTTGTAAACATGCTTGCTCCTCTTCATGCTTTGCCTAAAAATCCTAAAAGATTGCTACCAAAATTTAACCATGATGATGGTCTTCCTGCAGAAGAACATATTCATAATTTTATGTTAGTGTCAAATTGAATGTAGTAATCGAGGAGGATTGCGTTGTACAATTATTTCCATATACTTTAAAAGGATCTGCAGGATCTTGGTATTTTTCATTACCTGCTCGCTCCATAACTAACTGGAATATGTTTGAAGAACAATTTATGGCTAAGTTTGGAGATGATAGAACTATTGCGACTCTAATCAATGATCTTTCAAATATTAAAGCTAAAATAGGTGATAAGATAAAATATTTTAACCCATGATTTAATAAACTACTCAATAAAATTCCTATTACAGCAGTGTCTGGTGTAGAAGTTCAAATTGAGTGGTATATTTCATCACTTCTGTCTAATATAGCTATTTTCGTTGATAGAGAAAAACTAGCAAATCTTGCAGAGAATATGAAAGAATCTCTATCTGTTGAAAAACGCATAACTGCTCTTGAGAAAAAGAATTCTCGGGAAGATCACAAATCAAAGAAAATATCTTTCAAAGATGATTCTAAAAAGAAAACACCAAAATATCCATTTGATGTATAAGGTCTTCAAAAAGTTTTGAAAACCATGACCAATGAGATGGAAAACATCAAGAAACAAATCGCCAAAAAATCAAATTCAAAAAAGAGTTTCAGAAATTTCAAACAGAAACAAACCTCTAGTTCTCAACCTCCAAACATTATATCTAATGTTGAATCAAATCAAGATGACGAGGAAGAACAAGTAAAGGAAGAAGAAGAAGTTGAAATTAATGGAATGTGGGATTTTATCCTATCAAATGAAGAAAAACTTGAAGCTTTGCCTGTCAGCACACGTAGCAAAAAGAATACTGAAGCAACACAACGTAGTCAACAGCAAAAAATTTATATTCCTGCTAAAGACAAATCAACAAACAAAAAGTCTAATTCAAAGGCACTACGCAAACAAGTCCTGTTACATCAAACTCTCCACCTATATCTAAAATAATGGTTATCTCAGATACCGTTGAGTATAATATAGTTGAAGATATGGAGAAAACTAGAGAAAATATTTCAATTCATGAGCTTACCAAATTGAAGCAACAACAAAAAATCTTACTTAGAGAATTAAAAGTTGTTCCTGCTTCAAAATTACCTACTCAGTTATAGTGCAAGCTGCTAATGAAACAGGTAAGCCACCTTCTCCTTCAAAAAAAAATAGATGCTTCATATTTAATTATGATAGGTGATCGATCCATCTCTCATACTCCCCCATTTCTCTTAACCTATGAGATCTATAACAAAAATGTTCATAATTGTTCGATAAACTCAAGGGCTTCTTCGAATATAATGCCTAAATTAGTTTGTGCTAAATTGAACATTACTCCTCAGAGTTCTCCAATTCATATAGTACAACTTGATAGAACTAGAATAGAAGTGGTAGGAGAATTGAAATCCGTTTCAATCATATTGTCATCAAATCCAAAAGTTGTTTAGATAATTGATATTTTGGTTGCAGACATTCCCGAATTTTATGGTTTAATTCTAAATTGTGATTGGTCTGAGAAAATTCATGGTTATTTTTCAACAAATTGGTCACATATGTGGTTACCACATAATGGAAAGGCAAACCAAATTCGGATTGATCATGAAAAGTTTATGAAACACACAGTGACTGACCTTGAAGAAATAAATGAGCCAGTAGCTTTCAATAACAACATTATTGGAAACTATTCTACACAGTTATTTTTAGGAAACTTTAATGCTAAAACATCTCCTTTCTTTGATAACGCGGTTGTATCTCAGATTGAGAATTTTTCCCAACCAAATAATTCTAGATGTATTAATTTTTCAGATAGAGAAATAGTTGATTTTTTGTTTTGGACACTTTATTTTGATGGTTCTAAATCTGAATATGGTGCAGGTGCGGGTTGCATTTTAATAAACCTAGAAGGTGAAAAAACTATGTTAGCCTGCCGATTATAATTTGATTGTACCAATAATGTAACTGAGTATGAAACATTAGATCAAGGATTATTAAAGGCCATTGATTTAAATATCAGATATTTGAAGGTTTTAGGAGATTCAGAAATCATAGTTAGGAAAGTGAGAGATACTATCCATTGTAATTCTGGACATTTAAAACATTATCAATCATTAGTCCAAGAATTAACTACTCACTTCCTGGCCTTCAACATTTCTTCTATACCTCGAATTCAGAATGCTAGTGCAGATTTACTCGCTAATGTAGCATCAAAGTTAATCCCATCCCAAGAATTTAGTCCCGATAGATTTTCTATTGAGTTGATTTTTAAACCATCTATTCCTGATAAAATCACCAATTGGAGAGTATTTAATAATGACTCAGATATCATAGATTTTTTAACATCTGAAGAATCTTATGATAATCAAATCATGGATGAGAATGAACATGACACTCAGATTAGGAAAGAACAAGATGAAAATCCTATTCCAAAGTCTTTTGTCAAGTTAGAAGACTTATATGACCTAAAGGATAGATTTAAAAGAGTAACTAACTCAAAAGTACAAAGTTCTACCTTAAGATTCGAGTTAGTTAATCTAGGAAGTGAAGAAAAGCCTCAAAATATAAATCTAGCTCTTGGTCTGTCTTCTGATGAAATATTATCATTCATCGGATTGTTTAGGATATACAAAAGTGTCTTTTCTTGGGATTATTCTGATCTTAAAAAATACGATACTTCTATAATCCAACACACAATTCCTATGATCTTAGAAGAAAAGCCTATACAGCAGAAATTGAGAAAGATTCATCCAAATTTGGAAAATCAAATTAAAACATAATTGAATAAAATTCTCAAAGCAAAAATTATCTTTCTAGTCAGACATTCAAAATGGGTATCAAATTTGGTACCTGTCAGGAAGAAGAATGGTGATATTAGAATTTTCATTGATTTTAGAAACTTAAACAAAGCTTGTCAGAAGGACAATTTTCCACTACCAACCATGGAACAAGTATTGCAAAAAGTAGTTGGTTCTGAACTTATGTCTTTTCTAGATGGATTTTCAGGTTACAATCAAACCCTCGTTCATCCATATGAAAGATTGAAAACTACATTCAGAACTAAGTGGGGAACTTATGCTTATCAAAAAATGCATTTTGGATTAATTAATGCAAGTGCCACTTTCCAAAGAGCCATGGACACAAATTTTAGAGGACTCATAAACAAAACAATATTTATCTATTTATATGACATTAATTTATTCTCTAAACAGGAAAATTATCATGTTAATGACCTAAAGCAAGTCTTTGAACGATGCAAAACGTATGGCATTTCATTAAATCCAAAGAAATCATTTTTTGCTTTAGATGAAGGAAAACTTTTAGAATTCATCATGTCAAAAAATGGTATCTATATTGATCCCGAAAGAGTTGATGAAATTAAACGAATTGCTTTCCCTCATAACAAGAAAACCATGCAATCTTTCATTGGGAAAATTAATTTTGTTAATAGATTTGTCCCTGGTTTTTCTCAAATAGTTTTACCATTGCAGAACATGATTAAGAAAAATTATGTTTTGAAATGGGGACATAACGAAAGAGAAGCATTTGAACTGATTAAACAGTCAATTGTCAATGCTCCATTCCTGACCACTCCTAATTTTCTTAATTCCTTTACATTATACACTTTTTCATCGGATGCATCATATGCAGTTGTTTTAACACAGTTGAATGACCAACAAATAGAAGCATCGATATCATTCTTTAGTTCAAATTTACAAGTTGCAGAACTGAATTACACATCTATTGAAAAATAAGCATTTGCTATTTTTAAAGCCATAAAACATTTCAGACCTTTTCTCCTAAAGTCTCATACGAAAATCATAGTTCCATTTTCTACAGTAAGACAACTTTTGATGTAGAAAGAATTAGGAGAAAAAAGAGCTAACTGGGTAACTACATTGCAAGAGTATGATGTAGAAATAAAACCTTCTTAAATCATTAGAGGTCAAGATTTTTGCAAAATTCTTGTAGGAGCATTACATTCACCATCAGAAGATGAACCAGGTAATGTGAAAATATTAGAGGTAAGCCTCAATGATTCAGATTCACAATATTCTGATCTTATATTTTATTTGAAAAATGGATATGCTCCAAATCATCTCAGTTATAAGATAAAACGAGCTCTTAGACTAAAAGCTAAACAATATGATTTAGTCAATGATGTGTTATTTAGAATAAATTTTGATTATGTACTTCTAAGATGCTTAGAAAAATCTGAAGCAGATAAAGTCTTGCAAGAACTCCATGATGGACCAGCCAGAGAACATTTTGGAGGAAATACAACAGCACATAAAATCTTGCATGCAGGTTACTATTGGCCTACACTTTTCAAAGATGCCCATGAATATTCAAGGAGATGTAAAGTATGCCAAAGTACATCTAGAAAACAAAGAAAACCAGCATTCCCATTACAGCCAGTCAATATTGAACAACCATTTGAGCAATGGGGATTATATATAATTAGTGAGATTGTTTTTAACTCTTCCAAACAGCATAGATATATTCTCACAACTACATATTACTTTACCAAATGGGTGGAAGAAATTCCATTAAAAGTAGTTAATTCAGAAAATATCATTGATTTCATTGATCAAAATATCATAACCAGGTTTGGCTTACCTACTGCTTTGATGTTTGATAATGCATCTTATTTCTCTGGAACTACTATGACAGATTTTGCAATTACAAGAGGTTTTAAATTAAAATATTATGCAAATTATTACCCACAAGGAAATGGTTTAGCAGAATCCACAAACAAAAATTTGATTAGAATAATCAAAAGAACTGTTGATCAGAATCAAAGAAATTGGCATAAGTCATTAATTTTTGCTCTTTGGGTAGATCGAATAACTGAAAAAGCTTATATTGGTACTTCACCATTTAATCTTGTATATGGAAAAGAAGCTATACTTCCCACCAATGTAGTTATTCCATCTCTTTCCTTAGTTCAATTCATTGATGAAATTCCTACTTCTTCTTTACAATTTAGACAAGCTCAAATTCTTAAGTTAGAAGAAGAAAGAGAAAAATCCAAACAAACTCATACTCATCATCAACAAATAATAAAAGTTTCATTTGATTCAACTTCCGTCATTCCGAAAAATTTTCAAATTGGTGATTTGGTATTGAAATGGGACAAAGCACATGAGGAAAAAGGTAAACACACGAAGTTTCAAAAACTATGACTAGGTCCATTTCAAATAATTGAAGAAATAGGCCCATCAACATTTCTATTACAAGATTTATCAGGAAAAAATGATTCTTTTCCTGTTAATGGACAGATTTTGAAAAAATATTTCTCATGGGAGGTAACCCCTTCTATCTTTGTATATTAGCGTCTTTTGTTTTTTTTTCTCTTTTAAAATAAAATTTGCTTAGTATTAATATTTGGCTTTTCAAATCGAATCTCAGATGATTTTCTTTGGATTTTTCTTTTTCACTTATAAAAAATGAAAATGTTAAGGAAGGAAAATCGAAAGATTTAGAGAGACAGATTGATTTTATCTTTCTAAAAAATGAAATTTCAATGAAAACCATTATTCTTTGATGAACTCTCATTTTTATATAGCATGGATATTTTGTTTATCAATCAAGAAAAGAAACTTTAATATAGTAAAGACCTTTTTTTCAGAAAATCAATCTGAAACTTGACATTATCATCCAGAATCTTAAAAAGACCTATGATTCATCCCATCTAGAAAATCTTATAAATTTTCAAAAGGAATTCAAAAGAAAATAAAAAGATATGATTAGAAAAAAAGAAAAAAAAACTTAAAAGATAATAAGTCTCATCGTGAGCTTGTTTACCATGTTCATAAAGAAATTGTTAAACTGACATTACCAATATTATCCACCAAAACAGGGTAATGACATGAGATTATATAAAAAAGACAAGGGGTCTCACCAAGAGCCAGCTTTATCAGTTTAATTACTACTAGTGAGTGGCATTGTCATCATTTGGTTACCAAGCCAAGACAATGGCTTTTAAGTAAATAAAAATATATAAAAGAAATTTCTCAGAGATTATAATTTACTTCTAACTATTATAAGAAATACTGGATGTGAGAATGGATCATAGCTGGGTAAAAGGTAATCCTGCCAAAAGCTTAAATTGCCTATTGGAACAGAGGCTATATCTGTGATAAAAGAGTAATTTTTTATAAAGTTGATCAGTAAAGGTTATTTACTTTATCTTTTTAAACTAAGGACTGATATAGATTTTCATACTTATATATTTAAAAGAGGAATTCCTATGGATAATGAATAAGAGAAATTTTCATTGTTTAGCAAAGATATTATTTATTTGAAATTTCATTCCTTTAACTATTTTATTTTCAAAAAGCTTAGAAATTTCAAAAGATTTTTATCAGATATATCTCATTCACCCAAGTGAATCGCCAATTGTTGTGCTATACAACAACCCCCCATTTATTTTTATAAATAGGGACACTTTAGAAATAAATAGGAAATTCTTTTTATAATTTCCTAAAATAAAAAACTTGGAAAATAAATATTTTCTGTTTTTGCCTTTTTCTTTTAAAGCGCATCGCATATCACATATCTTATTTAAATTTCAAAAACACCCATAAAACGTAAAATATGTGAATTGTGATATGAGCTCAAGTTTCTCCGAAGATATGATTTAAAACTTTGCAAAAAGCTTCAATCATCGTTATATTTACTTTATCGCACCGCACTTCACTTAATCAATCAAAAATCTTTAAGAGCAAAATGATATAATTTGCGATACCCGCGGACCTGATTAGAAAATAAAACAATAAATATAAAACCTTCAGCTATCGCGGTCACTTCAATTTTATAGAAAAATCGCAATTCGCATTTCTCTCAACTTATAATATACACTTAATCATTATCGCATAAAAGTTGTGATCTGTGATTTATGCAGATCGCATTTCACAACCTTTAAGGGTAAGTATCACAAAATATTATAAGTTATAATCTGCGATATGCACATTAACGTCATTTAATGAAATCAAGTGTGTAAAACACTTTGTGTCATATCAAAATAAAGTTTAATATCTTAATGGATTTAAAGCGATTGATAAATCTTACGTGTGGAGATATGTGAAATATTAAATCAGAAATTATGAAGGATGATTGATGTTATATTTTAATAGATTGATATCTTCTCGTGTGTGTTTGAAGTAAATGTTTGATTTATTTCTTTGATACTCCATACTTGTAAAAATTCGCTTTACTTTCAGGAAACCAGTTAACGGATTGAAGAAGAGCGAAATGAGAAAAAAGGGTAAGGAAATTTCTCAGACGTCATCCACAGAAGACCAGATATGTCTCCATTATTCTCAAATACTGTTTGCAACAAAGACTGCGGCAGTTCGACATGCGAGGCAATGTATAAACCCTTTGAAAATAAAGGACCAAGGGTGATAAACAAATTTTCTTCAACATGCACTACTTCTACCTCTGACGTAACTCTTTTTGACATTGAATGCTCATACATGCACAGGATAGCTGCAAAACCAAATATTTTTCCTTATACAGACATGGTTAAGTAGGAAAATGACCACTTAAACATTGAAGATAGAATGTTCAAGAATTAGAGGGGAGAAACTATGGGTTCTTTTAAGGCAGAGGATTTAACAACAATGTACCATCTACCACCCCCACAATAGAAATACGACAAAGAATATTTGCATAATTTTAAAGGAGAACATCCAGACCTTATCAAAGTCATCCAAGAATGGAAGGATAATCAGGGGAAATTGAAGCAAGATAAGTTTGGTACGTACCCAATTTCCCAAATTCCTAATCCTTACTGTTATGCTACTAGTATGTTACGTAGAATATTTTCCAAACCAGATAGCACTAGATTCTCAAGAGACTGGGTTCCCCTAATTGACGCAATCGTCAATTCATCAATTTTAAATTGAGCAGAAATTTTATCCAATAACTTAGCCAAGCACATAACTGAATATAGGAATAAAATAATTATTTCATTCAGAGAAATACCTCCTTTTTATATGTATTCCTATGTAATGGATGCTATCTATTTCACTTCTAGTTTTCCTACCATGGGTTGGAAATGGACTACCAAGGACCCTACCCCAATTCACATCTACCACAGAGAACTCTGGGATTCAGATTTCCACTTGCACTTCTATAAAGTCTATTATGGAGTCATATTACCTATACACCAGATGATTTTTAACAAAAGGGCTCTTAGGGTTTTTGAAGAAGCCAATGTAGACATTCTTCCAGTAGCTAGATGGTTTGTTGAAGAAAATTTTACATATATTAGAGTATTCGGGAGTTATGCTTCTCCCCATGTTTTAGCCTATTATGTTCCCGATAATTTACTTGCAACATAAATAGCCTATCAGCTTGTCAATGGTGTTAGGAAGTAGCTGAAGGACGCTAAAATGGTTATTTGGCCTAATTTCCCTCTACAGTATGGTACATTTGCTTTGTCTAATATTGGCGATACTTACAAGGAGGTTCCCAAAATTAAGTTGTTGAAATTGGCATTTATGCCAAGAAAATTATATGATCCAAATGATGTGATTAAAAATTACATCACAGAGCTTAAGATGAATCCTTTCATAAAGGAGGAAGATGGATTTGATGTTCTCTTCCAAGGCATAGAAAATTTCTCAGATATTATCAATTATGTATCTAGTCAACTAAGTCAAAAGGATATTGAATATTTTCAAGCATACATAAACAACAAACTAGAAAAAGTCCCTCTAAATTTGTTAACTATTGAAGATGAAAATAAACACACTCCAAGTGTTATTCTTGATGATGAAATAAAAGAAATGTTTGAAGATGAATCAGGTCAATCACAGCAGCAATCTGAAAATGAATCTGAATCTAAGAAGGAAAACTCAGAAAAGACAATTGACCAAGTTATTCAGGACATAGAAATGTTGGAGGAAACAAGAAATAATGGGATAGAATCAAATTTTGAAATAGTTCAGCACATTCATAACATGTTAGATCAGTCTAGTTTACCGCAAGCAAAAGATCTTATAAATGAATGGGAAGAATTTTCCAAAGCAATAAAGACTCCTAAAGAACATTCCAATACTGATCAAGCAACGAGTTTCCAAACACTAGAACACTCACAGAAGATAGTGGAGCCTGTTAATCCACTACAAAGAGTTCCAACAATCCATGATAAAGAAATCATACTGGCCTACCCCACAGATCAGATAGTTTTACAGTTTGAAGATATCCCTTCATTAGATATTTTCTACAGTCCTAGTTACAAGGCTGTAGTCAAAAGAAATAAAAGAATGAGACTTGATGAAACAACTCCAAAGCCTACAGATGAATCAGTTAATGTACTATGGAAGGATTCCTTATATGATCCCACTGAACATCTAACCAAATTATCACAGTATGCAGGGGCATATGCTAGCGCTACTGTTGATAAAGCTACTGAGGTTAGAGTATTGTTAAAACAAAAGGAAGCCAGAGTACAAGAATTAGAAAATTTTTTGAATGAAGAGAAATCCAATTCCAATGAGCAAGTCAAAGTAAACACATCCCAATTTCATAAAGATATTGAAAGTCTCAAATTGCAGCATCAGACAGAGCTTAATGAAAACCAAGCACAGCTGGAAATAGCAATGACTAAGTTACAGAGTCAACCACAATTAGAACAATTTGTCAAAGAAGCACTTGATTTAAACATGAAGTTAAAGAAATAACAAGAAGTGTTTTGTCACCAAGCCTCTATGATTCATTCTTATTGTGATTCAATTAAAATAATGATCCAACACATAGCAATGCAGAAACTAGAATGTGGAAAGCTTGATAAGAAAATTGAAGAACACATTCAATGGAAAGCTTCAAATTCGAAAAAGAAAGCTAAACTACCTCAAGTAGATAAGCTTCAAAAAGAAATTTTATTCATAGAATGGGAAGCGCAAATCAATCAAGCAGAGAAAGCAGCGACCAAGACATCCAAGATATCAAGTGAGATTATTAAATCTATGTGTGAGCAACTGTCTAAAAGAGAACTTCTTAAGGAAAACACGTCTAATGTGTTTTCAGAAACAAGACAGGTAGAAATTAAGTGGAGACAGAGAGCATATACACAGGAGGAAATGATTAAAAAGGTAAATAAGTTTGATCAGGAAATTACTGGAATTTTCTGATCAAACCTTACCATCAACATCAAACTCTTCAGTCTCTTACAAATTCAGCAAAAAGATCTCATTCATTAATCTCAAATACTATTTTCAAGGGATAGATCCGATCACGGATATCACAGCGAGCTCAGCTCAAAAATTTTAGATATTTTCCAACTTCGTGACCACATTCAGAAAGAAGGGCAGGATTCACAAAATCAGGATTGTTAGTTTAATTTCCTAGATTGTTGTTTAAGTTAGCTTTTTGAGGAAGGTTGTTTGAAACCTCCTCTATATTTTTGTAATAATTTATTTTAGTTTATAAGTTTAGTATTTAAACCCTTCTCATGCATTTAGAGAAGGGTCCATAAATTTGTCAAAAACATTTTCAATGAATGCACTATTGTAAGTTTGTGAGTGCTTCGATGAATTAATGGAACACATTCTGTTATCATTTAACAACTAAATTTGTTTAACTGATGTTGCACTATTGTACTCTTTAAATTGCTCGAAAGTGAGAAGGACCAAATTCATTGCTGTCAGTTTACATGAGTAGAAATTCGTACATATGGTACTTCTATTCATTTGTATTAAGTCTTATTTCATAAATTGACAGTTATCTTTTTAGTGCATTATATATTTGAAATGTCATCATATATGAATATTAAATGCACTTCTATTCTAATATTTAGCTATAGTTTTTTATTGAATATGTAATCACATTGATAAATGTGATATTTCTATCACAATTCTTCTATGCAAACTACTTTGTTAGAAGAATCATTTTACATAATTTTCATCTCTTTCTACTGTTAAATGATCTATATTACTAATAGTTGAAGGATATCATTTTAGATCGCATAAAGGAAAAACACCCTGGGTATATATTTTATTAATTATTTAGATAGATTTTGTTAAGTAGGTAAATCCTCTCTGCGGACATAGACGATCCCTCTAGACCTAGAGTGGGTCTAGAAACAAAGAGACATGCTAGAATGTAGTTTCCTAACTACATAATGAAAGAGGACACGGTAGATTGACTTATCTGGAATCCAATGTTGTTGTTGTAGTTGTAGTAGTGGTGGCCTCTTGCTCCTGCCTTGGGAAATCACAATCTGTCTGCATTCATGCTCGAATACTTGCACATAACACAGTGAACAAGAGCAACATACATCATAATAATTCCATTCGTAATCACTAACCAGTCAAAGAGGACTAAGCACGCTGCGTCAAATCAAACAACATAACACAAAACGGGAACCCAAACGCTAGTCATGTATATATTGATAGAAGGAAGAGGTACAATTGATGCTTTGACTTCGCAGTCTCCTCCAGCGGGGTGAGGGCATGGACTTAAGCTCTCTCAATGAAGTTACTCCTTGTTCAATCTCTTTCATAATTCAACTCAGCTATAGTATCAACTCTCCAAGTTTAGATATTCAATTGTTCAGCTATTTTTCTATAATGTGTTCAGCTAGTTTTCTATAATGTGTTCAACAAGTTTATGCAAAGAGAGATAGCTTATTTTTATAGAGGAAAAGGAGGAGGTTGGGATCCCTACAAAGGTGGGAGGGAGGCCTATCCTTTAGGAGGTTTTCATGGGAGGTGGAAACTATAAACTAAAGGATGGATTCTGTGGTTATTCAGTCCAACCACTCCCAATGACTCATCCTCGAAGTTGTTGAAGTGGAATCTTTGTCTCTATTTTTAAAAAACATTCCATAAACATCTTCGTGCGGGTGTCTAGCTGGCACAGAGCACCAACTAGCATGAGCCCAGTGTTAATTTTCCCAATCGGCAAGGGGGTGTAACTGGCTACTCGCGCCAAGGCAAAAACAAGGGTTTTTATAGCTTTGCTCAGGGAATTGTCAACAGAAGGAATATTTCTCTCATGTAAAGGGGTGCAATGATGGTCTTTGCAAGGCATGACACTTCTTATTAGTCATAGAAATGACCCTCAAATGTGCAAGTTGGGGATTATAGGGACAGTGACAAAATGTTGTGTAACAGATGCCCCCTAAAGCATGAGGTCCGAGGGAGAGGGAGGGGTAAAATGCTTTATGAGAACATGTTTGAACCAAACACCGCTGTCGAAAAACCTGCAATTACAAATACAAATGATATCTCTAATACATGAATATGTGGCATGGATGCAACCATCCATAGAGAGTACATAAAAACTAAGATCCAAGGTATGGACGTAGCCATTCGGTAGTAAGGATCAACAAATAGACTCAAGTATGGTCGCAGCCATCCAATCAAAAGAGTCATGCAATAAGTCATGATAATCCACAAAAATCCGTAGCCTGGATTTTATCAGACAAAACCCAGGGTCTTGCGCTCCATCTTGACTCGAACAAGTACAATTTCAAGCATGCAAATATATGAGCTGAAGTCGAACATGCAAGAAAATCGTCTGATTACCAGCCAATGATGAAAGTTGTTAACGGACGCAAGAGAAACCACCAATAATGACGATGGCCCTCAAGGTACAAAAGGTACAATCTACAGAATGTGAATAGTGATTTGACATCGAACACCCGCAAAATCACTCAATCGAAGGCCAATGATGTGAACCTTGCGTCGAATGCGAAAAACCTGCCATTGAGGCATTCAGGCTCCAAGGTACCAAAAGGGAGTCTCTAGATCAAATTCCTAAATAATGAGCTGAAGTCGATAGGAAGTGACCTGGTCGAAGGAGGGCCATAATTTTTCCCACATCATCGACACGAGACAGAGTAACATGATGAAAGTGAATCAGGACAAATAGAGAATCAGAGGAAGGTTGACAACTGCAAAGGCAAACTTCTCTTAAACATATCAGCGAAATGACACTAGATTTGGCAGTATTTTACATCAAGGGATCTGAGTTCATGATGACGTGGGAAAGAGAAAATGAGAGGTCAAAATAGATTACCCAAACCCATGGAGGCAAAAATGACGAAATGAGATGTCCCCAACCCGACAAGAATGCAAACAAGTGTCATGTTCAAGAGCGAGATACTGCCAACATAACTAGAACTGGGTTCCATTTTCCCCCACCATTTTTGGCGAGTACCCCAATTATTTCTTTAAAACAAGCTTGAAGGGGATATCATATGCTTTCAATGTAAGTTTTTCCTTCGAACAAATCCATCCTAGTACATTTTTCGAGCCCTAGGAAGGAGGAACTCGAGTAACGTCATGGCGACGAAGTCCGATGTCATCAGGGTTTAATGAGTTTGACAAGGGTAGAACTTGGCATCTTTTCATGTTTAGAGAGTTTGAAAAGAAGGTAGAAAATAAAACTCTAGCAGTCCCTTTTCGTAGATAATCTCTCAGATCCAAAAAGGTAGAAAAAATATCTGCAAGAACCTCTTAGTCACGATAGGCTAAGGTATTCCTTTTTCGTAAATAATCCATCCCAGCCCGAAAAAGGGGTAAACGTATATTGAGTAGATATTGTTTCGCAGCCATTTAACAAGTTCAAAACGACAAGGATCTAGACAATTTTTTCAATTTTAGAGAATCAGAAAAGAGCTGAAAGATGACTCCAGTAGTGACTTTTTCATGTTTTTACCGAGTCCGAAAAAGTATAAAATATAACTCGTTACTTCATCATTGTCGCATGAAAACCTGTCACTACACAAGAGACACATGTAAAACCCATTTCTAGAATATAATATAATAAAATAACCAAAAAATATGTCTTAAAACCTAATTAGGGTTGTGAAAAAGTTATAAAATTCCAAAAATGGTAAAAATAATTACTTTTCACTTTTTACCTCTTGTGGAGAAATAGTTACCCATTTTACTGTGTAATCTTGCGGTGACGATAGCGGCCAATCCAGTAGACCAATCTCCAATCCGTTAGTTCCAGGTAAGAGCCGAGATCTCTCCATTCATTTTAAGTCATTTCTTACTACCTGCATCTTCTAATTTTGAATTATGGGGGAGGAAATGTGAATATTAGGGCACGACGGTTGGCACGGGTTTCGGGCACGGAGTCACACCAACCGCCCAAATTTTCTACACTAGGGCACACCAACGGCGCAAACCATTTTTTGTGAAAAATGCAAGTCAAATACTCCAATTATTCACAATTCTAAGGTTTAAAAATGGCTAATACCATTCATATGAATGTGTTTGCAGGTAGAAAGTGGCAAAATGGTGATTGAATGGAAAGAATGGGAACACAGCGAAGAGGAAAAGCTTGCCATGGAAAATGAGAGATGCATGGAAGCTCTCAGAGATTGTGGACTAAATAATTCTTCTTAACACCGTGTCTCCAAGCTCAACCAGAGCTATTACAATATTTGATCAGCATATGGGATGAGGATCAGGAAAAGTTCATCCTTCAAGATCAGGAACTTGAGATTGATGTTTCTAACATCTACTTTATCACTGGATTGTCGCGGAGGGGAGTAGCACCGATCATAACCAGTACCTAGCCTTGCATGGAAAGTATGTCCATGGTAATGGATAGGGTATGCCGAGGGGCATAGAAGGGAACAAGAAGTGGGAAATTTGATATCCAAACTATCCCAGACTTAGCACAAAAATCAGTGCTACATACCTTCACACAAGTTGCAGGATCGCAAGCACCACACGAAGCAAAAAAAACACAGTTGCTTCTTGTTGTAGATTGCTTGACACCGACCATCTGCAACTGGGCAGAGGTCGTGACAATAAACATGAAACACTAGCTAACAAAATGCAAGAAGGAAAATTGAAGCAATTTTGTTATGGGTCTATCCTGGTATCGTTCTTCCTGGAACGACTACCAATTTTTCAGTGTTAGGAGGTCATAGTTCTAACACCACCAGCGAGAGAACCACGGATGGCCCGTTGGGTAGCTTTGATGCCAAGGGCAGGGGGCGGTCAACAGATGTCCTAGACGCCGGAGTTTTTTTATTAGCTCTGTCGACAATTGATTTTCATGGAGGACTGGCCCTGCTCTGGTACAAATTTCACTGATGATCTGGACCTCCTACTCCTTGAGGGAGAGGATTGGGATGAAGATTTGGGTGAGACTCATTTTTTTTTAATTTTTATGATTATTATGATTTTTTTATTTATGCATTTCCTGACATTAAATCCATGTGTTTGTAGATGTTGGCCCAGACAGACCCACATGTATGTCACCGATAGCGAGACAAATCCCTCGCGATTTCGACCCTCAAGGTGAGGGCGGCGAGGAAGATGAGATTGTGTGAAATATGGAGGGAATCACACGAGAAGTCCTAGACTATGCATGATTTGACAATGTTCCTCGCGCCTACCAAAGACATACCATAGGGGTGCCCAACTGAATTCACCACTTGCTGAGGCGACTTGTACGAGCAGTGACATGCTACCATAAGAATTATGCTGATTAGACACTTAGGTTTTATCTGCATATTTTGAGAGACATGATGTCTCAGGATGTAACAGAAACACACATATATTTTTGAAGTTATGGTGCATACTGCTCCAAACATTCGATATATATATATATACATCTATTTTCCTACATGGATCTTTTACATATGATGACGACTTTACAAATTACACAAATGTCTATCTAATACAATGTTAGTCACTGTATCAGTTAATGCATTCATTCGTCTAGGAATATGTTGATATGTAATAAAATCAAAGTGTCTTTCTAGCAAACGAATACATAAATATAATCTCAGAATGTACGAATTTCTAACTGAATAATGACCATTGAGCTGAAGAACGACAAGTTGTGAATCTAGGTTTACAAAAAATGTGCGCATGTCGAGGTTGATTGCTTCGGTTAATAGCTCAATGACAGTGCTATATTTGGCGACATTGTTTGTAGTTCATCCTAGAAAAATACCTTGCAGATCTATCAACTCACCAGCAGGATCATAAATTACCCATGTTGCCGAAGAAAAATTCCTGGTACTGCGGGAAGCACCATCCGCGAAACCAACATAAGGGGTAATAGACATCTGCACAATAAGAAAGACCCAATAAGAAGGAAAATTCTCACAAAGCACACCAAACCAAAACATGTACAAAAATGAAAACAACACCTATGTACACCAATTATGCATGAATGACTCACGCATAGTATTTTTTGAGATACAAACCATTTCTGGGTGGTTCAAGATGATGACCTTCGTAATCAATAAGCTCATAGGCCCCATTCTGCAATATACATTTAACGATGTAGGGCCCATGCCAAATGGGTTGAAATTTTCCTGCCCCCATCTTGTCATGAGCTTGGTCGTACAGGAGGACGAGATCTCCTTCAACGAAAGAACGAGGGGAAACTGACTGGTCAAAATTAGCTTTGACCCACTTCTTCTGTGCTTCGATAACCAAAGCAACAAAGCAGCGGGTTTCATCCAACCTTTCTAAATAAAGGAGATGCTCTTCTTCTGGCAAAGTATTTGGTAGTAATTCAATAGCCAACTTGAGCGAAGGTATTTCACATTCAATCGGGAGAGTAGCTTCGAGGCCGTAAACCAACTGGAAATGAGTGAACTCGGTTGTGTTCTTAACTGAGGTTCGGTATGCCTAAAGAGACGAAAATAGCATGAGATGCCAATTGGATTTGTGGATCCCAATCATATGTTAAAGCATGGTGACAAGAACTTTTTTCACAGCTTCAACCTGGCCATTGGCCTGAGGGTAGTATGGCGTTGAGCTGTCGTGACGCAGACCCAACTTAGAAGTCAACTCCGCCACCATATAATGCCAAAAATGGGAACCATGATCGGAAACGATGGCTTGAGGGACGCCAAACCTGGCAATTATGTGATTGAATATGAATTGAGAAGATGTCTTATCGTCAGCAGCAAGTGTAGGCATTTCTTCGGCCCATTTGGTGAAGTAGTCCGCAGCTACGATAATATAGGCATGCCCCCCGGTCGAGTGAGGGTTACACGTCATAAAATCAATGCCCCACTTCACAAAGGGACCAATGGTAATGACATGATGAAGAGGGACGGGTGGCGCATGCATCTTGCGTTGATAAATTTGAAAATCATGGCATTTACGAACCGTGACAATGCAGTCTTTGAAAATAGAAGGCCAAAAATAACCAGCGCGAAGAATTTTTTATGCAGTAGCATAACCAGACATGTGAATTCCACAGGCGCGACTGTGACAATCATTTAGGGCTTTCTCAGCCTCCTTGAGGTTCAAACATCGACGGAGTATGGAATCGACTCCAGTGTGATAGAGTGTATCTCCAACTATATGATAAGGTTGTGACTCATGTCGGATGCATCGGTGGGCATCCTTCATCAAATCAAATCTAAAATACGAAGTCTAGAGATAGATGATGATATCACCGTACCAAGGATCGAGGGTGCTAATCAAGAAAAGCGAATTGTCTGGAATGAATTCCTCAGAAATAGAAGGGGCGGAGTCAGAAGGGAGAGAACAGATTAAATTAGCAAAGATTAATGATTTCTTATACTTGGCAGCAGTAAATTCCAAATCAAACTCTTGGAGGATGACAATCCACTTCGAGTATTTTCCCCCAGCAATTGCCGAGACAATATGTAGGTCATAGGGTTGCAATCAGAAATCCCAGTCACTGTGCAGAAAATAATATAATGACGAAAATGATGGACTGCCTGAACCGCAGCTAACGCTAACTTCTCAACATGTGCATAACATGTTTCCGGGTCGAGAAGGTTACGTGAAAAGTAATAAATAACATGCTCGTGACCGTCATCATCGTCTTGTACCAAAACCATGGCAATCATGCTGAAAGCGACAGCTAAATACAGGGAAAAATCACAATGATAATTTGGAGGGCAGAGTAGAGGAGAATTGACAAGCAATGTCTTCAACGCATCAAAATATTTTTACGCGATTTCATCCCAACAAAAAGGGACGCCCTGCTTTAACAATTGTGTGAATCATGTAGCCACTTCAGCATAGTTAGGTATAAAACAGCATAGAAAATTAGCTTTCCCTTGTAAACTCTGCAACTGATGCAATGAGGAGGGAGAGGGGAGATTTACAATAGCCTCAACTTTGAGTGGATCGAGGCGAATCCTGTCTTTGGACACGATAAACCCTAAGAGTCTACTGGAATCAACGCAAAAGACACACTTGTGCGGATTAAGCCAAATATTATAATGTCTACAACAAAGAAAAATCTGACGAAGATGGTCAGGATGGTCCCTACGCTTAGCCGAGTGAGCCAAAGGGTCATCCAGATAAGGCTGAACAATGTGACTAATATCATGAAAGGCATAGGACATCGCATGCTAAAATGTGGCCCCAGTATTCTTTGAACCAAAAGGAAGTTTCTTATATGCAAAGGTGCCCCAAGGACAGATGAAGGAAGTCTTGTGTTAATCAGTCGAGAGAATTTTTATCTGATTATAACCAGAAAAACTGTCCATGAGGGAAAAAATCTTGCTCCTGGCACAGTAGTCAATGATTTGATCAATGAAGGGAGTAGGATAATTATCCTTGGGACAAGCTCGATTGATATCACGATATTCAACATAGACACGAATAGTGCCCTGTTTCTTATATATAGGAACAATATTAGAGACCCATTCTGTCAATGGAATCGGATAAATGAAACCAGATTTGAGAAGCCTTTCCACTTCAGCCTTAATGGCAGCAGCTTTCCTAGGATGCACCAGATGAAGACGCTGACGAACAAGCTTCGAACCGGGATAGGTAGGAATCTCATGCACCAAGATTCTAGGATCAATGTCGAGCATTTCTTCGTAGGACCATGCAAAGACATCACGGAATTTGCGAAAAAGGCTAGTATAAACTTGTACTTCATCAGAATAACAAGTGACCCCAATATGGATGTTCTCGACAATTCTCGGTTTAACGGAAATGTCAATAGGCATCATCTATGTAATGTTACTCAAGTTACCTTCCGAAAAAAATTCATGGACCTAAACAGGCGTTTGAAGCAGAGGAGAAGGAACCTGAGAAGGAAATCGCTCAAGACAAGTAGACATGGTCCCAAGACTTGGCAAAAACGAGGAAAGATGATGACCATCATCCAACTGTAGATCTTCAAGAGACATGGTTTCCACGATGGCCTCATTGGAGGGAAACACTTCTTTCAAAGGATCAGGTGAATCAGAATCACCAAGCCAAGGGGATTGAGAATAAATGTCAAAAGACATGCTCAAAGGAGCATAATCAGAGGATGGAGTATCCGAAGCTTCTATGAGTTCACAATAATCAATTTCAATCGAACTCAACAACATCAAATCTCCAAAAGAATCGATCTGTTCAGGCGAAGGGATAACCCATGGGTCATCGGTTCGAGAAATTATGTTGACCTGAACAGTATTTGGTGGTGGAAGGGGAAAAACACCCATGAGGGAAGGGTCCTTGAAAAGGCCTAGCCCTACGTTCTCGTAGGGATTAGGAATCTTATCCACATACGGAATGTTGTTCTTTGAAGAAGAAGTGAAAAAAGACAATTGATCAACAGTAATAATCTTTCCTTCGTGTGGGAATTTCAAAACATGAAAGAGAGTGGACGGAACACACAACATGGCATGGGTCCAATTGCGACCGAGGAGAAGATTATAATTGAGCTTAGCGTCGATGATTTCAACCTCAACATTGACTATCTTCCCTTCCAATGTAATCGGAAAACTAGCGAGAACACCAAGAGGTTTAGACTCTCTTCCATCAAATGCTTCAAGGGCATTGGGTGAAGAAGTGAGAGCGGGAGAACCAATGGCTTTCCAACAAGTAGATGACATAACACAGGTAGATGCACCCTCATCCACAACTTCCCGCTGAGTATTCAAACCATTAATACCAACTTGAATGATGAGCGCAATTTGGTGTGGGAGTCGCGGGACAAAATTATCTAAATTGAAAGTGAGAAGGCTAGTACAGGTAGGATCGACCCCATCTATTGCAGATCACAAAGCCTTCCGTTGAGACAAACAACTCTGAATTACTTCTAATGTATAAATTATAGATGGTGCCTGAACCAAATCTTCAACAATACTGTGATGTTGAGCGGCATAGGCATTTGGATTGTATGAAGACTTGCGGAGTACACCTTTAGAAGGTGGCCATATAATGGATTCGGCGTTAGGCCGTTCAATCTCAAGAGGGCCAGAAATAGGTGGAGGAGGAGGACCATCAACGATCTCCTTCCCCGCTTCCTGACGCGAGCCGAAATAATCTTTCGATCGAGTAGCAATAGAAACGGGTGTAGGACCATTCATCATGAAGACCTGAGAGCCAAATGGGGTAGAGGACTGAGGTTGCTCTACCATCTGGGTTTGCTGAGATGGGAAAGGTTCTTTAAGAATGGTCGGAGCTCCTTGGGTGCCTTTGAGAAATTGACTCACTTCAAACCGTCAAGGACATTCCTTGGTGAAGTGCTCTTCATCACAAATCAAATAGGGATACTTCGGTTTACGTTGAGAACTATTAGCAGCATGAGGTTTCGAAGAATCCTGTTTCAGGGTATCGGCTTTGGCCTTACCTTTACCCTTCTTCTTACCTTTAGAAGCGTTATCTGTAGGATTGGCCTGAATGACGTTCACTTGTGTGGGTTCGCCAAAATTTGAGGTTGGATGAGAAGCAACATTATTGGAAGAAGTAGACTTCTGCTTTCCATAATTGGATGAAGGAGACTTCTGAGAAGTCTAAGGTATGGAACCAATAATACCATCGACGGATGGAGTCGCTGGTGGTTTAGAAGTTATAGGTCGAGGAGCATCAGGCAAGATATCAAATAATGCGCCGGACTAAGAGTACAGAAGATCAAGGTACTAGGTGTAAGTTATTGCTTGTTCCTCGGTTACACAAGCCCCCATAGCTATGTCTTTTGAAATCTGATTGACAAAGGAGGTAGTGAACCAACGAGTCAGAAGCTGATCCGAAATCTCAAATTTGATCATGCAACGAAGACGCCGCCACTCATGAATATGATCTGAGATATGAGTAACTCGGTCTTGTTTCAATTAAGTGAGGAGATGCGTCCCGGTCTGATAGCAGATCGGTAGCTGAAAATGTGTAAGGAATTCCATGGCTAAGGAATTCAAATCTTGAAAAACTCCACGAGACAACTCAATGTACCACTTTGAAGCGGCACCAGTAAGAGTTCGCTGGAAAAGACAGAGTCTAATAGAATCATCAACCCAAGAGTTAGAGGAACACCACAAGTGGTAAGTCATAACATGTGTTTGGGGGTCTTCGCTAGGCTTACCCTCAAATTTAGGACAATCACCAGGAATCTTGGTCGGAACCAGAGGCCAATACGAGTTATGAAGAATAGGATCATTTGTCAACTTTGACACATCAGGTAATTCCAACGTAGCAAGAAATGGTAGTCAAGTATTGAAAGTCATCGGAGGGCTTTGATAAGGACCTATGTGTACATTCCACCCAGTCTGAGTAGGATTATGTCCCCATACATTCTGTCCCAGAGGATTCAGAACATATGGATTAGAAGCAGGATAATTCAGTTGATACTGGGGTTGAGGACCACGATACTGAGTCGAAGTAGACCACTGAGGTCCTTGCTGAGTAGCATAAGGAGTTTGTTGTGGAATGTAAGCATGGCTTTGAGGTTGATGATATACAAGTTGATTTTGAGGGTAAGGAACCTGGGGCGCACTATATACCGGTTGATATGAAACTTGAGGGTAGTAAGCGCCTTGTGGTTGAGCAGGTTGACCTTGCGGAGTAGGTTGAGCAGGTTGCTGAGCAGGTGGACCTAGCTGAGTTGGGTAAACAGGAAGAACCGACTGTGGAACCAAAGGAATCTACTGGTGAGCAGGTTGAAATGGCTGTTGACCTGGTTGAACCAGTTATTGAAATGGTTGAACCGACGGTTACGCAGGTTGAACCAGCTGCTAAGCTGGTTGAACCGACTACTGAACCGAATATTGAGGACCATTGGGTTTCCCTTGTGGGAAAGGTTGGATTGATGGTGGCGACAGACCGGGTTGTCCCTGATAACCAGGTTGACTTGGAGAACGACCGTAGGGTTGTCCTGGTTGCACAAAATTTGGGCCATACTGAACGTGCGGCTGTGGTTGAGGTGCAACAGGTTGTCCCTGTGGTGGATAAATTTTCCCCCCAAGACCAAAAGATGGTCCTATTTGATTCAGATGTTGACCAAACAGACCAGAAGGTTGTCCTTGTGGAACCAAAGGTTGGCCTTGTGGAGGAAAATACACAGGATTACCATGTTCATCATAATGAAGCGGAAATGAATAAACAGGGGTACTGATAGTATCATAGTGATGAAAAAGAGGATTACCAGGAGCCTCGGGCCGCTGGGAACCTTGAGAGCTCTACTTCTAAACAGCCAAAAGATACTCTTCAAAAGTAAGGCCGCCTAGAATCACGGGGGTAGTGGAAACAACACTAGAAGCAAGCGTGGCCTTCGTTGAGGGCACATAACGTCAGTGAATATCCAACATTTTCTTGTCACACACATAGGTAGAAACCATAGGCGTGGTAGAGGTAGACGGGGTTTCCATGGCATGGGTTTGTGATCTACCCGGGCTAGGATTAACAGGCCACGTAGGATTGAGAAAAATAGACATGCGATTGTGAAACGATCCGGACAACTGAGATGCAACAACTGGTGTAGACGAAGCCACACAGACAGTAGGTTGAACTGGGACAGATGTAACAGTAACTGACAGATCTGATGTCAAAGGTGACAGTCCTAGTGAAGGGAGGACCGAACTCCGTGGAGGAGTTACCGTGCTGAATTGTGCTATGGACGCAACACCAGACATAATCTGACTCAAAGACCTATGTCCAGACGGAAGTGACACCGATGGTGGAGAAGATTGGATAGAGACACGAGGCATATATTCAAGAAAGAGTTTATATTCTCCTGTGGAAACAAGAATTGCTTCACTGCCAATAGGACTAGAGGAATCCATATTTGATTATGTCGTAAGATCTTTGAAAAGACTACAGGACTAAGAGGTATTTCAGCAATAATAAATGGGGATCCTGAAGTAAGAGGAGGAAATTCTCCTTCTTCCCAAAAACTAGACGAAGCACTTGAAGGAGGCCAATTGAACTCAACCAGCTCATCAAGCAGAGATCGAGTAGCAAGGGGCTGGATAGATAGGAGAATAGGCTGCGAAGATTCAATAGACCTAGTGGACTGAGGGGTTTCAAAAGAAACGTCCGGAAAAGAACCACCACTAGGAGGCAGTGAGGATGATTAAACTGGAGGTTCTGCCACTTTGACTGTACATTAGAACAGGAAGGAAACGAGATAACCAATTGAAGGCTCCAAGATCAAGAACTAAGGAAAAAAAATAGGCCAAGTAACAAAATTTTTAATAGGCGTGTGATTGTAGGTGATTAATTTTATGACAATGAAACCAAATTTCACTTTTTCATGTTTTAAGAGTCGAGAAACAAGAAAAATATGACTCTAGTCACTTTCAATTTCAAACGAGCGTGAAAGGAAAAGTGCTTGATGATCTCTTTTCTTGTTTAAAGGGTCATGAAAATATCGAATTGACCACTCAGGTACTCTAAGCAAGAGGGTATACCAGGTTTCCGTGAACTGTCACATACACCTTGGTGATCAAATGAAAGAGAAATGACCAAGGACTTAACGTACGTGCAGGTAGTCTCCCCGAATGTTGTGTTCGGTGTATCACGATTACAAGGCGACAGACTCGGCTTCCTATGGATAAAGGATTGCAACCTAGGGGGGTCTTCCTTTATATACTTGACTGTACGGGGAGCACAAGTTCGTACTAGCGTTTTCTAAAGCCAAAAGGCGAACGAAAACTACTAGGTTTTAAGACGCCAAAACACGTCCCTAGCCTAGACCACTAGAAATGTTGCATTAGGTTTCAATGTTGCCTTAGGTTCATTGAGTAAATTTTAAAGTTGATCTTGGATTATGTTTCAATTTCAAGGCCCTATCGAATTTGGAGCTCAACTTCCTAAATGCAAACTATATGAAAATGAACATCATTTTCAATTCGATGAATGCTAGTTATGAGAAGGATAGAAATATTTCAAACAATGAAAAACAAGGAAAGTATGCTAAGAAAACCTCTAATGCCTCTAATGCAATCAATTGAAAATGAAACTTTTTCCTAGATTAACAAATGCTAGTTATGCAAAAGAACGTTTCAATTTTGATACAAGGAAAGAATGCAAAATATTTTTTTTTGAATTTTTCAATGAAACGAAGCACACAATGCACTAATTCAATGGAAAAAAAAAACACTAGCTTGAGTTTTGTGAATGTAGGGATTAAAATTGAATGACTCAATTAATACAAAACAAACACAAAAACATTCAAACTAATGCGACAATATTTCAACCAAAAAGAGAGTTTCCCAAAACAACCTAAAACAAGCAATGTAATCGATGCTTAGAGAAAGAAGGGGAAGGATCAATCGAAAATGAAATGATCATTCAACCAAATCAAATACTAAAAAAGATCAAGAAAAAATCCATGCAATTGACCCAAAAACAAGACTGACAACAATCAAAGAGACTCGTTTTCCAAGCAGAAGGCTCAGTGTACAAAAACAGTTAGAAACCCTAAGGCCTTAAACTACACTAACAGGAAAATGGAAAAACGACTGAGAAAAACAAGTCTACAGTAGTCAACACAGTCCCAAAGGCTTAATCACACACAAAAAATAACCCAGAGTCAAGCACAATTGACCAAAAAACTCATCAAGCAAGGTAAACCTAATTCTACAGGAGTTGGCGCGATTGTGAGGCTGTATTCAGCGCCAAACAGGGGTTGGCGTGACTGCACCAAAAGCAACCTGCGCCAATCGGCGCGACTGTCTAAAAAAAAAAGCACCAAGCCAGATAACTATAGAAAAAAGGTAAATCCAAAGAGCAGAGGTCAACCTTGACACTCTGGAGCTGAACAGAGGTGGCAAGCAAGCTGGTAAACCAGAAAAAGACAAACAAACAAGCCAACAACCAAAAATGAAATAACAAGTTCAAATGACAAACTCACATTGTTCCCCAGCGAAGTCGCTAATTTGTTAAGCAGGTAAATCCTCTCTGCGGACAGAGACGATCCCTCTAGCCCTAGAGTGGGTCTGGAAACAAAGAGACATGCTAGAATGTAGGTTCCTAACTACAGAATGAAAGAGGACACGATAGATCGACCTACCTGGAATCCAATGTTGTTGTTGCAGTTGTACTAGTGGTGGCCTCTTGCTCCTGCCTTGGCAAATCACAATCCGTTTGCATTCATGCTCAGATACCTACACATAACATAGTGAACAAGAGCAACGTACAACATAATAATTCCATTTGTAATCACTAACCACTCAAAGAGGGCTAAGCACATTGCATCAAATCAAACATCATAACACAAAATAGGAACCAAAATGCTAGTCATGTATATATTGATAGAAGGAAGAGGTACAACCGATTCTTTGACGTTGCAGTCTCCTCCAGCGGGGTTCAGCCGAAGCGCGTCTCAGTACTTGTCAAGGGATTCGTACGGGGTGAGGGCATGGACTTAAGCTCTCTCAACAAATTTCCTCCTTGTTCAATCTCTTTCACAATTCAACTCAACTATAGTATCAATTCTCCAAGTTCAGCTATTCAGTTGTTCAACTATTTTTCTATAATGTGTTCAGCTAGTTTGCTATAATGTGTTCAGCTAGTTTATGAAAAGAGAGATAGCTTCTTTTTATAGAGGAAAAGGAGGAGGTTGGTATCCCTACAAAGGTGGGAGGGAGGCCTATCCTTTAAAAGGTTTTCATGGGAGGTGAAAACCATAAACTAAAGGAGGGAGTCTGTGTTTATTCAGTCCAACCACTCCCAATGACTCATCCTCGAAGTTGTTGAAGTGGAATCTTCGCCTCTATTATTAAAAAACATTCCATAAACAGCTTGGCGCTGGTGTCTAACTGGCACAGAGTGCCAACTGGCGTGGGCCCGGTGTTAGTTTTCCCAATCGGCGCTATGTAATCTCATTGGCCCATGAAAAACAATGGTTTTAAGCAAGTCCATCGTGAAATTGTCAACAAAAGGAATATTTCTCTATGTAAAGGACAAATGACAGCCTTGTAAAGGTACACACTTTTATTAACACAAAAATTACCCTCCAATGTGATTTGGGGATTGTAGGACAAAGCACAAAAAGATGTGTACGTATGCATATAGATTAAAATCATTATCCATTTGCATGCTATATTCACAACACCATCAAAATCATCCTTATTGGGAAACCGGTCCCATTATCCCCAGTCGGAGCCACTATACCAAACGGAAAAGGAGCTGCTTTAAGGTCTGGACCGGGTGGTTTTCCCCATGTTTTGGCAACAGAATTCTGAGGCCTCAACAAAGTTGTGGGGACTTTCCATTCCTTAATGGCTTTAATTTTGTTAGGGTCTACCCGAACACTCTCGTGAGATACAATATGACCCGTATATTCCACCTCTTGTAATCCAAATAAACATTTAGATGTAGACATATAATTGTTTCTCCTCTAATAGTTTGAGCACCCTGTCAACATGTTGAACATGATCCTTCCAAGACCCGTTGTAGATTAGTTTGTCATCAAAAAATACTAGCACCAATTTTCTAAGGGTTTGAAAATGGAATTCATCAACCTTTAAAATATAGAAGGTGCATTGGTAAGGCCAAAAGGCATTACCAAAAATTCACAATGACCCTCATGAGGTCGAAATGTTGTTTTCGGAATATCTTCAGTCTTCATTCTAATTTGATGATATCCTGAACGAAGATCCAACTTGGTAAAATAAATTTCTCCATGTAATTCATCCAATAATTCATCAATCACAGGAATGGGAAATTTATCTTTAATAGTGAGATTATTGAGCTCCCTATAATCCTGACACATGGGCCATGATCCATCCTTCTTGTGCACCAATACTACTAGAGTAGAGAAAGAACTTTGACTAGGTTGAATTATACCAACCTCTAACATTTCTGCAATCATACGTTCAATTTCGCTCTTTTGGACATAAGGATATCTATAAGGCTTAATGTTTGGAGGAACACTTCCTGGAATCAAATGAATAGCATGATCATGATCACGAATAGGTGGGAGTCCTTTGGGAGTTTCAAACACCTTGGAATGATTGTCCAAGACTTTTTGGAGATCCGGAGAAATACATGATTTTGATGTTGTAACTTCTAGTGAGCACAATTGTGTAATTACGCCTCGTTTTTATTCCTTCAGAAACTTTGTCATGACATTAGAGCTTATTATCTTTCTCGGATTCCCTGCTATACCTCGTAATTCAATTTCCTTTCCTTCCGAATTTTTTTTCAAGAAATGTTCTTGAAAATTAAAAGCTATCATCCCCAAAGATTGTAACCATTGTACTCCTAGTATAACATCAACACCTCCCATTGGAATGGAAAGCATTGGAGTATTCAATACATATACCCCCATAGTTAGCTTGATATTATGGAATTTTCCAGAGCAATTTATAATTCCTACATTTGCAACCATCACTTGACATTTTGGTGCTGGGTGTTGTGAAACCAGCTCCAAAAATAGAAGAAAAAGAGATATCAACGCCTTAGAAATAAGCCACTTCGAGGGGGCAACCTCCAAAACATTACATGAATGAACAATTCTTGGATGATACAAATGACAAAACCTCCTTTCTATATATAGGAGTCCATGGGGCCACAATGTAATCCTAGTGGGGTCACAATGCAATCCTAGCCAACCTAAAAATAATAATGTAAGGGCACAATAATAACAATATGGGGGTTACATGGGTACAAAAATAACATTAAGGGGGGCTACACTAACATAATAAGGGACTACACTATTAATATAGGGACTTAACATGCCCCTCTCCTTAAAACAAGTGTTGTTCTCAATGCTTGATTTTTCTTGATGCTTCTTTATAAAATTCTCATCCTCCCATGTGGAATATTCTACAGGAAAGTTCCTCCATTTGCTGAGATACTCTGAAATTGATCGTACTTGTCGAGTTCTTGTTTCTATGATTGCTTCAGAACTTCTTTCGATGCGATGTTGATCTTCCTGTTGTTTCATTAGATTCTGCACCAAAGTTAGGTTATCCTTTGAGAGTTGGAGAACTTGTTGTTGATGCTCGATGTTATCTTCCACTAATTTGTCATTCATATTAGCTATTATTTGATCCTTCAAACCATCCAACTTAACCTCCATTTCTGCTTTTAAACCATCTATTTCATCTTCGTTTGCTCTTCGTAAGATCGAAATTTGTTGCACTTGGTACCGTAATTTTGATATCTCATACTGCAATTCTTCCTCTTCATGCATCAAAGTATAGCTTTTTGAGGGCTTAATGAGCATGGAATTATTTTTTGGAGGCATTATAGAACCCAATACTGATAAAAAATCTAAAATATTCCCTTGGAATCACTTCAAACTACTTTTTCAAACAAACGTTATGCAATTTTAAAAACCAAATACACACCTTTTTCTTGCTTTTGAGAAGCTCAATATTGAAACTGAATTATATATGTGATTTTGGATCCTCAATAACTGAAATTTGGTCCTAAATTAGCCCTCTGAATCCTCTTTCAATGCCACGGGTTTGACCTGATTTTGACTCTTCAAGGCTAATTTATGTCCAATCTCCCACAATGACCTAATTATAGACTGGTTCAGTAGAGCGCACTTGTACGACTTGCCACATGTCATTGTTTCCTCCTTTGGCTCTAAAATTTATAGAGAGGAAACTACATTCCGTTTACTTGCGGCCACTTTTTACAGCATTCCAATCCAATGCTCAGAGAGAGAGTTATGAATATTTTCCCATGATCACTTCTTTGAGATGAAATTCGGGACCCTGACAAAGCCCTAACTTCCACAGACCATATCTCTGAAACTATTGCGAACCAAGCTCTGAAATTTTGCGACGATGTTCCTCAAGATTTCAGCTTTGCACTCTAAACATTTCATCTTCTGAACCTTCGTAGAAAAAAATGTATTGTGAAAATACCACAATGACCTGTTCGGAGTAGCGAAACCCTAGAATCCAAAGCTCTGATACCAATTGTTGTGAAACCAGCTCCAAAAATATAAGAAAAGAGATATAAACGCCTTAGAAATAAACCACTTCGAGGGGGAAACCTCCACTACATTACATGAATGAATAATTCTTGGATGAAACAAATGACAAAACCTCCTTTCTATATATAGGAGTCCATGGGGCCACAATGTAATCCTAGTGGGGCCACAATGCAATCCTAGCCGACCTAACAATAATAATGTAAGGGCACAATAATAACAATATGGGGGTTACAGGGGTACAACAATAACAATAAGGGGGGCTACACTAACATAATAAGGGACTACACTATTAATATAGGGACTTAACACTGGGTATAGGAAACAATTCAATTCCTTGACTACCATACAATGAGTAAAATTATGGGTACTACCCAAATAAATCAACATTGTTACCTTTTTCTTCTTGATATTTCCTTCTATCTTGAGAGTTTGAGGAGTGGTAATTCCTGCCAATGCATTACATGATATGGCCAGACTCATTTCTTCTTCTTCTAGGGTTGGTTCCTGGTGTATATCCTCTTCTTTTGAAGTTTCTTGTTCATTTTCTTCCTCCTCTTCGCAATCTATGTAAAATAATTTCTTCTCAGCACACTTATGACCTTTAGTGTATTTGCTATCACAACTGTAGCAAAGCCCTTTTGCTCTTTTTTCTTCCAATTGTTGTGGTGTACACCTTGTAGGTTGTGGAAGTCTAGGAGTAGCAACACTTCCATCTTTATAGATGTGAGTGGTAAGCTTCCTTGTCGCCATAATTTTACATTAAATTTTTCTTGCCAACTTGAATGCCTCCTCCAATGAATCAGGTTCCCAAACACGAACTTCATGTTGGATATTATCCTTTAAAGTCCCTATGAAGACATCAATCCTGTGTTCCTCTGGATTATCAGTTACCCTTATATTCAATTTTTGGAAGTCCTCAATGTGCTCCACCACTGAACCCTTTTGTTTGAGATTTATCAATTGGCTAAAGAAGGGGTTTATCTTTGTATCCTCATAATGTGCTACCATTCCTCCGTAAAAATTGACCAAGTGGCAATTTTTTTACGGGAGCAAAGCCATCGATACCATACAAATGTATTTTGTTCTAAATGTGAAGTTGCAATGTGCACCTTTTGTGTATTTTACACATTATTGAGATCAAAATATTGCTCCATCTGTAGTATCCATGTTACAGGATACTTGCCATCAAACTTCCTCATATCCATCTTTGGAATATGGTGGTTCTTCCATCCAACATTAGAGTTTATGAAATCGATGTTAACACTGGAAAATCGTACAGCAGAAGACGACATCAATTAATGTCGAGCCTAAGGATTTACAGGACAGGAATACATTATGGAATCAAGAAGTATTTAAAATCTCTAAGGTTTTGAGAAAATCATATTTGAACTAGTCATAAATGATCAAATGTGTGCTTTATCCTTTGAGAAGAGCACCTTCTATGCACCTTTTTTCCCGATAAGCACGCATTCCTGGAAATGGAAAAAAGTCACTTTCCAGGACCACAACAAGCAAAGGACAGTTACTCCTTATGTGAAAGCCACCTAAGGACAAGCCACCAGCACCTCCCTCAACATTATGTGAGCACACAAAAGAATATTTGAGCACACAATGGAATCACACCTCTCCCTTGGGTCACCATCCATCATGTACCAAGGGAGGGAAGGAGGATTTGAAGCTCACCTATATAAACCCACCAAGAGATGAACAAATGGTGATCACAACGTTATGCTAGCCAAAGTTGCCCAGGCAACACTAGCATTGTGTGTGACCCGGAGTTGGAGCTAAAGAGGACTCGATAGTTGGCCACCCAACATCTTAGTCCACCATAGCAGAGAGAGAGAGATTGAGACTGCATCAGAGGCAGAGCTTGTTAGGCAACATCCTTGCATCAAGACCTAGAGCCATTGCCTAGGTGCCCTTTCGCAAGTGGGTAAAATTTCTTCTCCATTTCGAACTTTTAATAAGAAGAGGCCATCGAGCCATCATTTGCATTATTATCGTTTGGAAATCTATATATAGCTTCTGTATATTTGTGTTTTTTAGTTTTAGTTTAACCAGAGCATACTTCAGCATACTATTTCCATTAAGTTTTATGCTTTTGAGCTCCCCCACTTTCTGCCTGTTACCAATAGTTTAGAGAGTAGACCACACTCTCTAAGCTTGTGCGGTTTCGTACACCCGTGTGACTAATCCACAACAACAATATTAGCGACTCCACTGACATGTTTCAAGTTTATGCGGTTGTGCCATCTTTTGTAGGAGACCCTTTGTTTATGCTGGAGTGGAGCTGATAGTCCTCTGACCCATCTTGCAGTCCCTATACTCACTGAGGTGACAGATTGAAGAAGGCAGCTCCTAATATTTTTACTTGCAGGATTTTTGCGTGCATTTTTTCCTCACAGAGGCGCATTGCGCGCATTCAGGAGTGACTTGCGCGCAGGAAGGTGCACCTGTCAAGGGCTTTTGCATGCAAATTGCAGAGAGATTTTTTCTCCCTATTTTCTGCATTTTTTCTACTTGTAAGTGTGTTGGGCAGCCCCTAATGTATCTGCCAACACATGTGTTGATACCCCACAGCTTCTAAGAACTCATTTTTTGCTGTTTTCTATAGGCATTTAGTTAGTTTTCATTTAAGTTGGTTTTTGCAAAAAAGTGTTCACATAGTTTAAGTAGGGGGCGAATTAATTATTGCTTTCCAAACAATTTATGCATTTTGCACATTCTGGTATGCACACTTAGTTTAACTAGTCCAAGTAAGTGGCTCAAGACCACATATGCATAAGCTAGTGTAGAAATTGTTTAGTTTAAATTCAATTTTTTTCATTTAGGAAATTGCGGGACTAGGATTGAATCGCCAATTAGAGCAAGTAATCTCTGTTGTCTTTGCACCATTTGGTGACCCTAGACAAGCATATGAACGATATACATTCTTGATTCACCATCTCCCTTTAGTCACTCACATAGACTAACCAGGAGGATTTGGAAGCGTTCTATTATCCGCAAATGCTTTCTATTTGAGCAAGGAACAACGTCACATAGTTTAACTAGGGGACTTTTGTAAAGGATCACTGATATCCATATGTTCAAATTATGAGATTTTTCACCATACGCTCACACACATTCACCCACTAAGAAAATAAATCCACCTAAAAATAACTTAAACCAACTCACTAAATTCTCCCCACAGGGGCCACAAGAGAATTTATAGATTAAGTTAGGATCAAGGGGGTAGGCATCCAATAAGCTACCTTGATCACACTTCACATTTAAACATAGAAGTTGTGTATTTAGGGAGCTTTAAAATCCACCTATCATCCCATGGAAAATAAAACCCGAGCACGACACAGACCCGATTCAGAGGGGGTTAGGCTTAGGCGCAATGCGTGTGGTATCAGTTAGGGCTGCCTGACCCGGCTGATACTTGGTACTGTTAGCTGAATACCAAGAAGCCCAAGACTCGAATGCTCACGTGGGACGGTGGTTCTTAGTGGCCAAAACTAGGGCATCCTTTACCCTATAGGTGACGGTGCAAGCAAGCGCCACACCCTCTACCCTTACCTTGGTTGATTCTCTTCAGCTGACTGGGGGCGTCGCCAGCTCTTACGGGACGTTGTGCCAGCACTCGAAAGAAATCCTCTCAAGGTTCAATTACTTTTGAGGGTGTGAGGACGTATTAGGTATTCTAGGATTTTGAGTATCACGCGCAAACAAAGAAAACATTTTTTTTGCTTGATTGATCACATAGATTAAGTTAAATGAAAATTCATTTCATTTTCGCTTTGTTTTATGTATGTGGCCATAAATTTGTCGTGATCATAGACTCGATCCCCTCAAAAATTTTCCAAAACCTAACCTGGTTGACACTCAAACGGTTCCAACGGAACCTCGTTGGTCCAGGCATCTTTTGGACCTCCCCCCATTACTGGGAGGGGTTCTAGGTCTTTCGTCGTTTAGGCATCAAAGACGGAACATTGCCACAATGGTTGGTTCCTCCTTTCTTGGAGCAACCTTAGTTGGGAACTCTAGTCAGTCTCCCAACGCCACACCACACACCACTCCCCCCTCGTCCCATGGGGGGCATAGAAGCGCATCCCATACGGGAAGCCATATGAATTCACAACAGGGTACGTCACAGACTAACCCTCGTTCTAACCAGAACTTCATGTCTTCACACGTTTCCATGGCGTCAACCTCCCACCACCCTTCTTAGCGGTGTTGAATCTACCATATTTGACCAAGCTCACCAATGACCCCATCACACATGACCCCAATTGGCCTCACGTGCCCACGAAGCTCCCTTCAGACATACCAAAGTTTGAAGGCAAGAAAGCAGAAGACCCAAGAAATCATATATTGACCTTTCACCTGTGGTGCTCATCGAATAGCATCATTGACGATACTATTCAGTTGAGGCTATTTCAACGCACTCTTATGGGAGTGGCCATGAAATGGTACATGGAGCAACCTCCTGCTGCACATGGAACCTTTAGCGCCCTCGCTACCGCATTCCTCACATATTTTCAGTTGCCCATTCACCACGATTCCAGAATGGACTTACTGACTTATTTCAGACAATCCCCCTCTACCCATATTTTAGAACATCTCCATGAGTGGAGGTGGCATTACAGTTTATGCAAAGCACAACTCGACGACCGAGTCCTTTTAGATTTATTCTTGAAAACTCTAACGACAGAGATTTCAAAGGATGTGGCGCAACGTAACCCCACATCCGAAGAGGACACAATCAGTAAAGCCCAATAGCTTGAACTGATCTACACGCAATCAGGATACGTATACAATATCCTGCCCAATTCCCCGCGCCTGCAATATTATCAAGAATTTCCAGGCGCGTCTAACTCTACAGATGGACTTATTGGGTCAATGACCCAAGGGTACCTAGGCAGCAACAAACAGAATCTCGGTTACACACATGGGTATACCCAAAACATGTCTTAACCCAGATTTCAATGTCATCATATGCAGCAACAAAATTTGACTAATAGGGTGCAAGCATATCACCAGGGAGGACCTTATCCTCCGGCTAAGGGGACCCAATACGCAGGAAGAAAAACTGACAGAAGAATTCCCCCCTAATGGCCAGGTGCAAACATGGGACAACAATATGCTCAGTCCCAAGCACCTAACCCACCTACGCAAAACAATGCATAGGTGAAATTTGTGCAGTCGTCCCAAAATCAACCACACCAGTATGATCAGGAGAATTATCCTCCTAATGTGGTTAAGAGAAAGGTAAAAAACAAGCCCAAAGGGAACCCTGGATAGGGGGGCAGCAACCAACAGCACCCACCGCGATCCCAGGCTACAGGTAACTCCAACCGGAATCAGAACCAAGAGCCAAGCAATGCCCAAAGGCAAGGCAAAAGGCCACCTCTACGAACAAAAAATTCTTGTTCAATATGCGGTGAGTATGGGCACTATACTCACCACTGTCCCGAACTCCCTGAGCTTAAAAAGCTTCAGAGTAACCAAGGACAAGGAGGATCTTCCTAGAAAACTATGGTTATGCAAGAACCCTTCCCCCATCAAGGAATGGTCAGCACTTAGCAGCAAAACCCCGACGATTCCGAGAAAAACAACCATGAAATTTACATGGTTGGGGAATAAATGTTTTTCCAAAATCAGAATCGCAACTACGACACCCCATCAGACACCAGTACGTTAGGGGCTAGTACGAGCGTGTCGACTGCACCTTTAACCATTCCAAAGATTCCTTTGGAACCGTTGCCAAAAATGGTAAAAGGGCCTAATAGGCGAGCAGGTAACTACTCCAAAGCGGCCCACAATTACAACATCGTAGACAATTTAGCTCAATCACCTATTGCTATGTTCGCATTGGATGTACTGCAGGCATGCCCAAAGAAACGGAAAGCCCTACTTTCTGCATTAGGCGCGGTCGACCCTGCCGAAACACGCATGATGGCTTTTGACTTAGACAAAGCCACAGTTTAGTCAATTTAGTGTCCTAAATTGCTAACATAAATTATCGACCAGGGCTAGTAAACTGATGAAGTGTGATGCAATATATGTGCCTAAGTATCCATTATTCTTACTTCATTGTTTTTAGTGTTTTATTGATGTTTTGGGGTTTTTATGTTTGATTCTTAGTATGCTACTCTATGCTAAAAAGATGAAGTTAAATCTATGTCAAAAGGGAGAAAATGAAATGTTAATAAATGAATTAAAACATAATTTATTTGCAAGTTCTGTTCCTAACTAGAAAATGATGAAAATAGAGAGTCCTAATCCATGGATATTACAGCTTCTAAATGAACATTCATGAAATGAAAAGTAACTCAAAGCACTACAACTTAATCTGATTCATTTAGTTAGAGATTTGTTGGAAGAGCTTGTGAAAAAGATTAGTTCTAATGGAATGAGGATCTCCTAAAACAGAAAAGAAAATGCTCAAACAAACAATAACTTAGAACATTACAATGAAATCTCATTTCTTTGATAGAGGTTTATTGGAAGAGATTGAGAAAAATATTACTATAATGTAGTAAGGATCTCCTATGAAATGTTGAAACAACTTATAACATTACAACTAAATCTCATTCATGAGTTAGAGGTTTATTGGAAGAGCTTTTGAAAGAGATTAATCATAATGTGATAAGGATCTTCTATGAAGCAAAACAATCGATAACTCACAATATTACAACTAAGTCTCATTCGTGAATTAGAGGTTTATTGGAAGAGATTTTGAAAGAGATTAATCATAATGTGATAAGGATGTTCTATGAAGCAAAACAATCAATAACTCACAATATTACAGCTAAGTCTCATTCGTGAATTAGAGGTTTATTGGAAGAGCTTTTGAAAGAGACTAACTGTAGTATAATGAGGATCTTCTTTTTAACTAAATAATAGAAAATGAAATGCTAATAACTCATAATATTACAATTGAATCCCATTCATTTAATAGAGATGTATTGGAAGAGTTTGAGAAAGAGACTAGCCGCAATATCATGAGGATCCTTTATCTAAGAAAATGACATGAAACATAATGTTAAAAACTATGATTTCAAAAAGAAATCTAAGTAAGGAAATATGACAAACAGAATTGAAAATTACTTATCTAGAAAACATGTAAAACCTCCTCGAATAGCAGGGGCCCTCTGCTACCAATTTGGTGAAATTATTTAGCTCCTTAAAGTTGTAATCAAAACAGCATCAAAGAACTGAACTTCTTTATTGATAAACTCACAAATCTACATCCCATTCCATCTTAAGCTTTGTTACAAAACAATCTCTAATCCTTTCTCTTCTTCTCCTATTTTTCACTCCCCTTGATAGGAAAAAGCTTCCCCTATTTATAAAAAAATATGAGAAGTTATCTCATTAATGAGAGTCCATGAATCTCTCCCTCTATCTCTAGAGTTACAATCAAAATAGGAAATGATAAGACACATGTCTTTTAGAGTTTCAATGCAAATAGGAAATGAGACACATATCTTCTTAGAGTTTCAATACAAAAAGGAAATGAGACACATGTCCTCATGATCCCATGCTCTTCTCCACTCAAATTCGAATTTGGTTTTGGGAGGCCACATAAAGGTCTTTTAGAAGCTTCCTTTTGACCTGCACATGTCACAAAACTCATAACACATATATAGATATATGAAACTATGTTAATTTTCTAGTTTCTAATCATAAATTCACTTTAAATACATAAAATAAATAACTTTGGAAGACAAGGATCCTAAGCCAATATTTATGAAAATGGTTACTTGATGTAGGGTTTTAGGTCAAATAGTTATGAAATGAGAGCTGAATGGTAATGAAATAATGGAAATATGTATGAATATGGAAGACACTTTTGAGACTTAACAACCACCCCTAGGCTTCCCTCCATGGTTGCCTTCCAGATACCAGTATCGGTACAGAATATCATTATTCACCGATGTGTCATTGACGAGGGTGCATCCACATGCATCATGTCAAAGAATGCATGGCAGAAGTTAGGAGCCCCCAAACTCAAACCTTTCGTCATCACACTCAGAGCATATGACAGTCGTCCCCTGACCCTCGTCGGTCTCTTAAAAAATGTACCGGTCTGTTTAGCCGGAAAGACGGTTCACATAGACGTCGAAGTCTTGGAAGCTCACTTGGATTGCAATATACTCCTTGGGCGGAGTTACATGTATGCCATGTTTTCCATAGCATCCTTTGTCTTCCGCATCATGATGTTCCCCCACAAGGATCGAATCATCACAGTAGACCAGCTGACGCATAGTGAAAAGCATCCCTTGACCAACACGGATGTAATTCAACCCTATGTAGATACAGTCGCAGATGGTATTTCATGGTATCAAGAATATGGCCCTGGCCAATTCAAACCGTTGTCCGTCCTAGGGTCATTCCTAGGAGATCCTCCCATTATCCCTGAGGTATCGCCTGATGCCACAGGGGCCCCAGTATGCATGATGTCCACATCAAGCACCAAGGTTAGTTAGGAAATGGACTCAAGCAGTAACAACACTGAGGCATCCGCTACTGCAGCCTCCCTAGTCTAGGCCACCTCCAAAACTCCTTTCCTCTACCCACCTCCTGGCTTCACCTCCCAGCAGGTCTTGGCAACACTGGTATTACCCAATATATCATTGGCATTCCCAGTGTGGTATCCCGTTCCCCCTCCAGGAATAACAACTACCAATGTTACTGCATTTGGGTTAAAGTCCCCCAGTCCCGAGGAGCCCCTGCCTACCCAAGCAACAGTCGAAACCGCCCCCGCAAGGGAAATTCCCATTGCGAAACCAGTGACCATGACCAAGAAAATCGCCAAGAAAGGAAAGAAAGTGGTGACCCCCACCATGCAAAGGGAGTCATCAGCCTGTGCTATATGTGATGTCATAGGACACCCTACCCACATATGCCCGGAGTTAGACAAATTAAAACCACTCCTCGGTTGCGAGGCAGGCACCTCGAAACGACGTTCCCATAAAAAGGAACTTGCCACCAAAATTACAAGCAAACCGCTACGTACCAATCATGCATGTGCTCTCTATGACACCTATGGGCATTATACCCACCATTGTCTAGAAATACCACGATATAGGGATGCCTTACATGCGGTCGAGCGATCCTATCAAGAGGATCCCTCCATCCAGTCTATCAATGATGAGCCGCGTACCATCCTATACTTACAAGAGGAGCATAGATTTGTAGAAAGACCCCCGGTAATGCCCATTATTCGTTGTATGCTATGCGATGAACGTGGCCACTACCTCGAAGAGTATGCTGCATTGGAACTCATTCACAGATGGTATCCAATCGAAAGGGTTTATTACGTGGGGCTACAGGCAGCACAATTCACATGTCGGTTGTGCACCGACAAGCACCTATTGGAGGATTGTCACTACATACCTTGCTTCCAGCTAGCGCTTGCTAGCCTCCGCTCAGCCATAGTTCATCTTTCCTGAGAAGACGATATGGATGCCAAATCCATCGGTAGCTCCATGACCCAAGAAAAGGAGATGAGTGGGTCTATCATGTTCTTGTCAGCCGAAGAACGACCTAGCAAGGAACCCATAGTTACCCTTAAAGGCACTTCACGAAACCCACCCGCATAGTAGTCCACTTCCCTGACTTAGCAGCATTGCCACGTTGGTACCCTGCCTGGCTTCATACCAAGCACGATGGGACCCCCATATCACGGATATTTTGCTTGATATGTCAGGGTAATCATTATGACCAACATCGTACTTATGTCTCACGGATCCGTCCCACTATCGACATAATTAATGTCGTAGAAAAGAGGATGAGCGACCTCCAAGAATGGCATAAAAGATACATCGTCGATTCAATGTCCCCACCACCGCAGTGGTGTGTCAAGCCTGATAAGACCACACACCAACCGCGTATACCCCAGGCCAAGCCTAGGATAACATGCGGCCTATGTGATCTAAACGATCACCGAGTTAACCAATGAAGAGAACTCAAACCCCTTGCAAACAGTCTCCGCATAGTCTCGCCTCTCCCTCAAAAACTCCTCTCTAATCAAGAGAAGATCACATGCACTTATTGCCAAATTTTCTCACACTTTCATCATACGTTTAAGTGTACACATTTCCCCAAGTTGAGAGCAGCTAGAGCAGCATTAAGTCATCCACCCACCAAAAGGGGAGGCAAGTCTCAACCTACGACGCAAAAATGGAAGCAGAAGACTACCTGGTCCACAACTGACCCTTTCCAAGTGTCCACATCAAGAACATCGAGTAGTGTAGAATCTCACACTATCTACTTTGTCAGCGTTGTGATACCATGCACCATTTGCACCGGTCATGATCACGCGCCGGAGGTATGCCCGTTGCTAAAAGTGTTCAGGAACCTCTGTGATAAAAACAACTTCCACCTACCAGAAATTGACTATCCTAGCGGGAAAGCCAACCTTAGGCTCACACAGGACTCTATTACTGAGATCCTTCCCCTACTGCATGCCAGTGACACAATTCACCACATACGACTTGTATCATCGCACGCCCAAGACAGGATTTCAACCACCTCCTCGTCATAGGAATTCCTCTTTATTATTATCGCAAAAGAACAAGGCACCTTACACTTTTGCATATATTTCTGTAAGATCCCAAACTTGCATGCTGCCATTGAACTCATTGATGACACCCAGCCTCTAGAACAACGCCTAGTACAACTAGAGATAGTTGACGAAAGCTGGCGGCAATCGCTGCAACATAATGAGGCCCATAAGAAAAGGGTAAAAGCATCATTTGACCGCCACATCACCCCTCGCTCATTTACCGAGGGAGATTTAGTCCTTCGCTATGATGTTGCAAAAGAGGCCTTAGGGCTAGGAAAGTTTGAAACCTTGTGGAAAGGGCCCTATATCATCAAACATTGTCTCCAGCAAGGGGCATGCATCTTGACAGAACCGGACGGGTCCTACCTCACTAACCCCATCAACGGCCTTTACCTCAAGAAGTTCTACCCATAACGGCCCCATTAGTCCTTATCCCTTAGAGTTAGAGTACACAAAAATCCCAATACCAAAATATTTTTGACCCAAAGACCTAAACGCGCTCAAAGCGTCACCATGGATCACCAACTTGAACCTTATTTCGGATTTGCTGATGGAGCATCGCGATGGTCTCAAAACTTAGCTGCAGCCGCCTGGGTCATCTACCACCCTAACTGATCACCACTATGTTCAAACGGCGTGTACATCAAATCAGCAACCAACAATCAAGTAGAGTATGATGCCGTTACCGGACTTATGTGAGAGGCCCTCCATCAGGGCATCCGCCATATGCATATCTACCTATATTTCCAGTTAGTGGTATCACAGTTAAACCAAACATTTGAAACTAGAGACACAAACCTATTTAGAAAATATTTGCGTGCCCAAAGATTAAGCAGACAATTTGATTACATTACATTTTCACATGTATCAAGGAATCAAAACCAAGCAGATGATCGCATAGCTAACAATATCCTAGACTGGAATGCATCGCGAATAAACCACCATACATGAAAAACCAAAAACATATATATCCATAATCATAACAAAAAATCCATAAACCGAAATAGATAGCACACCATGTAGAGCCGGAAAAAGATCTCTCATATATATATAAAAAAAATGTGTATTTGAATACAAAAATAGTATCACTGGCCCATTGGCCAGCCCAAAGATACGCGGGTCATAAAAAATAAGGGAAGCATCCTCATAATGGGTGCTTTCCTGGTGTGCAAAGCTACTCTAGGGGGGTGCACCCTCAATAGGAGCACCTGGGCCCACCACTGCTTCTGCTGCCACCACCAGAGCTGCTCTTGCCACTGTGATAGCTACCCGTCGTAGAGTGGGTCGGTAATCCCTCTCACAAGCCATCACCGTCTCTAGCCAAACCTCCTCGAGATCATCTGTAAAACCTCGGGCAGGCACCCCATGGGTCAAACGGTCCACTCGACCCCAGAAGTCCTCTAGAGCGGCCACCTGAGCTGTAATTATTGCGATGATTGCCTCAGCTGCATCTGCACGAGCTCACTCGACCACTACCTCAGATATAGCCAAGCTTCTACCCTCACTAGAAGGGCCAGCACCATTCCCGTTAGGTCCACCAACACCACCCGGTCCACCTGCGGCACCTCCTCCCTAACCACCCTGCGGTCGTGGCAGAGGATCATGACCCACTAGTCGGGCCACTGGGCATCCCACCTCGCCAAAATCTGCACGAGTAACCAAAAGAAAGTCAGTGTCAATAAAAAACACTCAATTACATAAAAATTCAAACAAATGCATAAATATAGCACATACCTGCGGGACCCCAAACATAACCGAAAGGGAGACCAATATCTGGATCATCCTGAAAGTCCATCCCCACATACGGGTATGGAAAAAGAATCTGCGAATTGGCCTCGAACCAGGCCTCCGTCGTGTCGTTCCAATAATGACCCACCATGTCACCACCACCGCGTGGCATCACCAGAGCCCACCTCCTCATGCATGGCTCCCTCGGCCACCCAATAGGCACAACCACAATGGGCCTTAGCAGCACGACCCTCTTATACATAATGCTGCATAAGATGCTAGTGTACCCAAATGATTTGGATCCACGTTGGACCTTGTTCAGTTGCGACACCATACCATCAAAACAGAAGCGGGAAAAATAAAAAAAAATGCCCGTTCCTCAAATGTCGTAAAACTCCCACCTGTGGGCCCGATGCCCGATGTGGCGCAAACAACCCCGCCAGTCATACAATAATGGCCATAGCACACTGCTCGACCACATCTGTCACTAATGCAATATTGATGCACCCCTCAGTAAGAGGCGCACCACCGCAATGCCTCCTCCGGAACCTATCCATGTTCACTCGTCCAACAGGGAGTGGATACCTCAGCACCTCACCCTGAGGTAGTAATCTGGTCACAAAGTATATATCCATCTCTGGACGGATAATCAATTTTTTCCCCCTCAAGACAAACATATTGTGCCTCCTACGCTAATTTTGTATGATATAATGTAACAATCAGTCCTATGACCGAAGGAACTCGTTCTCAGCAAATTTCAGAAGGCCCCATGCGGCCAACTGATGGCGTGCCCCAGCATCAGCAGCTAGAGCGGTCCGGATCTCAGGCCAATCTCGCTCTCTCCACACCAACCTGCCAAGCAACAGGCACCCATTAGTACAGAGGAGAAACATCAAAAGGAACAACAAAAACCCAAGTTTTTACAAAAAACCCTGCCCTTTCCCGCAAAAAGGAGGGAACATCGCGCCTTGTTACACTGAAAATTGTCACCTTGACATTCTGCTGACTGTATCAGCTTATTATTACTCATACTTCCTCCTTTTGCAAGTCCAACATACCAGCTCCTCATGTCAAGCTTCAAAATCAGAGAAAAGTCCCTAAAATCCCCTAAGAATTGGTATCGCACTTTCTCTATGCATTCCTTGCGGTCCCGCATCTAAATCTCAGCCTGCCTGCGGAACCATACCGTACGTTCTTTGTGTAATGGGTGCGGACCTCTGTAAAACATAAAAAGGCGAGAAAATGAAGATAAAAAGTGAATTCCAGGTGAATTCTAGAAGATTCTAGACGGGAATTTTCGGGAATGGATACGCTTTGAAGAAGGTTCATGCATCCCTCACTTGATGGAGCTAACCCCTGATGTAAGGAGCTTATCCCTTTGAAGGAGGATTCTATCCCTTCATATTTGGAACAAGAAACCTCCTCTTTTCAACTATAAAAAGAGGTCTTGGGTAGCCTTAAAGGGGGGTTGAAGTTGAAGAGAGATTGGAAAGTTAAAATATGCTGCGAGGATTCGTACTTGGGTAACTAAGACTTCGTGAGGTTAAATCACTCATCTCCATTTGTCTTGGTTCAAAGAGTGCAATGCTTGTCAAAGTAGAGGAGATTCCTGCTTCGGACCCCGGGAGGACTTGCACAACATCAAGGCACAGGTTGTAAAGGTTTTCTACATTTTAAGTTAATACAAATATACTCATTTCTCTCATTAAACTGTCAATTCATGGTTTATTTCATAAATTCCTTGATCATTATGATAAGTATGATTTATGATAATGTCTATACAGGTGCTGCTTAATCTTTTTGCTTGTTTGTGATTGCAGATTCACGAGGAACGTTCTTTCAGTGCACGGGAAGGACTTCAACGGAATCAATCAAGCGTTGGACATAAGGTAAGCCTTACACATATATAGTGTTTTTATAAATCTTATATGCTTAGAGAGAGATTAGTATAATTGGCTGTTTGTTGCTAGTTACCTTTTGTACTAGAGAGATCGGTCTTGTCCGCAAGACGGATTAATCTACACAACAAATTGGCGACTCCGCTGGGGAAAGAAACTTGTTGTTTTTGGTTCTCTTTTATTTTGATTTGAAGAAAAGTTTTTCCTGGTTTTTGATTGATGGATATCTGCCTGGGTAGCTTAGTTTTTCTTCTTTTTTAAAAAATTTTGAAATCTTTTATGTTTTTTTTGAAGTTTTCAGGGGACCGTACTTTGTCTTCACACACAGTGCGGGCATCTCCGCACTTTCCTTTAGTAAACAGTGCGGTACCGCACCTGTTACTTCTGGAAGCCTGCGGACCCTGTTAAATTTTGGAAAAACTTTAGATTTATTTTTTCTATTTTAGTTTAGATTTATTTTAGGATTCTTAGCATCTACCCAGATCTGTATTTTTCTGTCAAAAATCTCTTGTTTCTGAATTTCTTTCAGCAAATCTTCATCTCATCAATCTCCATTAAGTTAATTGGGTGTTTTGAGTCTCTTTTTTGAGAAATTCTTAATTTGATTTCCTTTGGTCATTAATTGAAGGTTTGTCTCATTCTTTTCACAATTTTGCATCTTTTTGCTTTTGTTTTTGCATCTTTTTGCTTTTGTTAATCGCCTTTGAGTGTTTTTTGATCTTTGGAACTCTCACCCGATTTTCTTGACTTCCACTTGATTGGTTCTTAGATTACATTAGAATCATCTTGTGTTTGAGAATTCTCTTGCATAGATCACATTTGCATAATTAGAATTCTCATTTTCATAATATGAATGAAAAATGTGCATAGATTACATTTGCATACTTTTCAAGTGAATTGTGCATAGATTACAATTGCATAGTTTACATTCTGAAAAATCAATTGTAGATTTAGATTTTTTCTTTGATTTTAATTTAGATGTTTTTATGTTTGTTTTAAAAAAAAATATTGTTTTGGGATTGATTTGCATTAGTTTTTCTTGATGAAATTAGTGCATTAGAGAATTTGTTATATTTTCTCTTATTTATCAATCTTTGCATTGTTGGAAGTGGATGGAAACTCTCTCCTTACTTTAGGTAGGATTCATTGAATTGAAAAGATTACATTATCATATTCGATTGCATTCAGTTTTGGTTCGGGTCATAACACCATTGGTTTCATATCCATTTACCCTTTTGAGTAATAACAACCTAAATAACACAGCGCTTAATTAAAATTCATCTAGTAATTTTTACATTTTTAGGGCTCTTTCCACCAATATAGCTTAGGCTAGTGTCTTGGAATAGGTTTTAGTTAACTCTCCAAGATAGTAAAACAAACAAGTAGTCGATCTTGCGGTAGGAAAAATTCCAATTGTTGCATGTGTGCTCTGGGAAGCTCCTCCTAAAGGAGTCAAGCACGAGATCATATCTGAACCAGTGAGGTAATCAATCCTTCCTCATTGGGAACGATAGAATATATACACGTATTAAAAATGCAGGAACCCTCAGCAGACCATCGTTTTCGAGTCATGAGTCACTTGTCTAAGAACCTTGCGGATTCTTCCGCGGAGCCTCAAGGGGATTGAGCTTTGCTTACCTCGGCCTTGCGTGTGTGCCTGATCCTTCACCTGCTCCCCTGTATATTTCTTTCGCCTGGCAACCTTGTTGACCATCATTTTTAGGATCTCCTTCCAAGGTGACGGGTGGAGGAAGATCCTAATCGTACTCCTGGAGCGTACGACCAGACTCTACTCTCTGGACTAGAGGGTTCTCTTCACTCGAGATGGTTTTGTGAAGAAACTTGTGCCAGTCTGTTTCATTAAGCAGGTTGTCGGGGTAACTGTTCCAACCGCCCTTTCTGTATTAAATTCTACGATGTTGGATTTCATCACCAACTAGTGTTTTAGTACAGGAAGTTACTGTTTGTGTGTGGTTTGACTCCTAGATTTGATAGCGCGTGTTAATTTGTTTGTTTTTACTTTTCGAGACCATAGGTGTGAATTGTGAATTTTAATAGTTAGGTGTGAATTGTGAATTGTTAATTTTAGTTTTAAATTGTTAATAAAATTCACTGGAGTTGATTATAATGGCAACTGTTCTGGAATTTACCAACCAAGGAACCCCTCTTAACGAGATTCCTAGTACTTTTCCTTACTTTGGAAATGTTGGTCCTCCTTATATGGCTACATTGTCATTACCTGGATTTACAATAGGTTTACCGATATGGTTATTTTCAACTTCGTTGGCCCTGAATACTCCAATTGTTCCACCTCAACCAAATGCTTCACCTAACAGAGTTCACCATCTCAACATCACCAACCTTCTGTTGACCCTTTACCTTCTTTGTCTAATATTTCTTCCTCCATTTCTTCCTCTTCGCCTGGTAAAAGCCTTGACGCTAGTAACCAGGTGGCGAAGAAGAAGAAAGGAAAGAAGAAGAAGAAGAAGAAGCAGGATAAGAAAGAAGTCAACCAACCAACCATGGCTGTAAATGTTAGTTGTGTTGAGGAAACCTCCAACAGGCTGTAGTTTAGAAGTAGGTGAGGATAGTTCCTGTTACTGTGTCAACCTCGGTAAAAAATGAAACATGTATGTGAGGAGAGTTCCTTGTACTCTGTCAACCTCGTTAAAAAATGAATCAGTGAATGAGGAGAGTTCTTTTCCTGTGTCAACCTCATTAAAAAATGAATCAGTTAGTTGAGAGCATAGTTCCTTTTCTTGTGTCAAGCTCATTTAAAAAATGAAACAAGCTTTGGTGAGGATAGTTCCTGTTACTGTGTCAACCTCGTTAAAAAATGAAACATGTAGGTGAGGATAGTTCCTTGTATTGTGTCAACCTCGTTAAAAAATGAATCAGTGAGTGTGAGGAGAGTTCCTTTTACTGAGTCAACCTCGTTAAAAAATGAATCAGTGGTGAGGAAAGTTCCTTGTACTATGTCAACCTCATTAAAAAATGAATCAGTGAGTCTGAGGAGAGTTCCTATTACTGTGTCAACCTCGTTAAAAAATGAAACAAGCTTTGGTGAGGATAGTTCCTGTTACTGTGTCAACCTCGTTAAAAAATGAAACATGTAGGTGAGGATAGTTCCTTTTACTGTGTCAACCTCGTTAAAAAATGAATCAGTCGGCGATGAGGACAGTTCTTTTCCTGTGTCAACCTCATTAAAAAATGAAACAGGTGTCTGGAGCAGAGTTCTTATCTTGTGTCAAGCTCCTTAAAAAATGAAACATGTAGGTAGATTGTAGAGTAGATTAATAGATTAGATATAAATAGTTTATGAGGACAGTTCTTTTCCTGTGTCAACCTCGTTAAAAAATGAATCAGTTGGTCTGAGGATAGTTCCTGTTACTGAGTCAACCTCATTAAAAAATGAATCAGGTATGAGGACAGTTCTTTTCCTGTGTCAACCTCGTTAAAAAATGAATCAGTTGGTCAGAGGATAGTTCTTGTTACTGAGTCAACCTCATTAAAAAATGAATTAGGTATGAGGACAGTTCTTTTCCTGTGTCAACCTCATTAAAAAATGAATCAGTAGGTTATGTAGGTAGATTAGAAATAAGTAGTTTCTGAGGATAGTTCCTTTTACTGTGTCAACCTCGTTAAAAAATGAAACACGTTGCCATGAGCATAGTTCTTTTCTTGTGTCAATCTCGTTAAAAAATGAAACAAATCCTCCCCTAATTGAGTCAAGTCTTTGAATAGACCTCGTAAATGTTAAGTAGTATATTTAGGTTAGTTTTTAGGTCGGGTCTTTCATATGATCTCGTAAATGAACCTTCATTCCATCCAGCTATTTATTACTAGTGTACTTAGTTGAATGAAATGAAGTTGGGGGGGCATGCGCTCTAGCAGTTACGCTTAGGGGGCATCAAGCACAGTTTTCTCTCTGTTTCAAGCTTGTGTAAAAATGAAACCACTCTGAAGCATAGTTTTTCTCTGTTTCAAGCTTTTGTAAAAATGAAACCTATCTTGAGTCAATTTTAGTTATTTTCAAGACTCGTTAAACTCATGAAAATCCCGAGATTATTTTGCTATCTTTCATTCTCGTAAAACACATGAAAATGCCGAGTTATTTCCGTCTTTTCCTGCTCGTAAATTAAATTGAAAGTCGGCCATATGAGTACATTTTTATCCCTTTTTCGAACTCGTTAAAACTTACGAAAAAGTGAAAACCATGAGTACATTTTTATCCCTTTTTCGAACTCGTTAAAACTTACTGAAAAAGTGAAACTCTTGAGTTCTCTTTTAAGCCCTTTTCAGACTCTCTAAATATGAAAATATTGCCGAGTACTTGATTATTCGAACTCGTTAAAGTAAATGAATGATCGTCCCTTCAGTATAAGTTTACCCCTTTTACGGACTGAAATGGACTATTTACGAAAAAGGTATACGTTGACTAATTACGGTCAATAGAGTTCTCTCCCGCATTATTTTATCCTTTTTTGGGCCCGAGAGACTAAATTTACGAAAAAGTACACCCATGGAGTTTTCTTAAGTTTTTTCTTCTGACTCCCTAAAATTGAAAAACACCGAGTTTCTCCTATACTGGACTCATTAAAATTTAACAGTAAAGGACCTGTTCAATTTTAAACAAGAACGAACCACTCCTTCTTAGGGTTCGAATCTTAAACTAAGTTGGACTCATCCGAAGGATGAGCTTATAATCAAGCAAATGTTATCCTCCTCAAGCTTGTCAAAAATAAAGAGGTACTTGCCAGAAATGGTGGGGAAAAAGAGAGAAAAATGGGCGTGTTTGTTGTATTTTAAAATCTTCGAAAACTCAGTCAACCACTCTTGGACACGACACTTATATTCACCTGGGTTGGGAAATCCTTTGCCTAACAGTTAATCAAACCACATTGAAAATTTTCAGCCGGTTTCTGGGTATTAGCATTGGGTCAATTGTCACCAAGCCATCTGCAGTGTCGTTATGTGTCCAAGAGAACAGTTCAAATAAAACCATTCATCTGCAAAATATCTGTCATCCATTTTTGACCATCCCTGAGTCAGTCCTTGCCAATATATTTTCAAAACTTGATCTATAATTTCGTGTTGTGGGCTTGCCTACGACAGATCACTTTCTATCGACATCAGCACATTATCTAGGAAGTTGATCCAGAAATTGTCAGTACCTTGAAATCTGCATACCTCAATGGCAGGTTTCTCGCCTTCGACGACAGGTTGCATCATTGACCTTCGATCGAATGACTCCGTGACATGTTCGACTTCAACTCATTCATTCACATTTCATGGATTGTACTGAGTACTTTGAGAGCCATTGACATTACTGGTGGTTTCTCTCACACTTGTTAACAGTTCACATCATTGACTGGTAATCAAGTGGTTTCTACCATGTTCGAGTTCGACACATTCATTCACATGGATAGAATCGTACTGGTTCGAGATGCGGAAATCGAGACCCTGGATCTAGTTTCCACCATCCAGGCTGCGAGGAATTTTGTTGTCATCTATACAGTAGACTATTGATAAACAGATGGCTGCGTCCATACTGTGTCTACATATATCTGTACTATGATGTATTCAAAATCATTCCTGTATCAGAACGATTTTAGTTAGTTTCTAGTTAGTTTTTATCTGAGTATGGGAATGCCTACCTCAGTGATGACATATACATGTATATATTCTGCATTGAATGTTTTTACAGGTTCCGACTGGGGTGACCACAGGATAATCTTTGAAATGATAAAGTACTGCACTCTTCATATCTGACAGACTACAGCTTCATCTATTCCAGACTTTGCACTTTAGGGGGAAATTTGTTACACTGAAAACTATCACCTTGACATTCTGCTGACTGTATGAGCTTATTATTACTCATACTTCCTCCTTTTGCAAGTCCAACATACCAGCTCCTCATGTCAAGCTTCAAAATCAGAGAAAAGTCCCTAAAATCCCCTAAGAATTGGTATCGCACTTTCTCTGTTCATTCCCTGCGGTCCTGCACCTAAATTTCAGCCCTGATGCGGAACCATACCGCACGTTATTTGTGTAATGGGTGCAGACCTCTGTAAAATACAAAAAGGCGAGAAAGTAAAGATAAAAAGTGAATTTCAAATGAATTCTAGAAGATTCTAGATGGGAATTTTCGGGAATGGATACACTTTGAGAAGGTTCATGCATCCCTCACTTGATGGAGCTAACCCCTTGATGTAAAGAGCTTATCCCTTTGAAGGAGGATTCTATCCCTTCATATTTGGAACAAGAAACCTCCTCTTTTCCACTATAAAAAGAGGCCTTGGGTAGCCTCAAAGGGGGGTTGAAGTTGAAGAGATTTGAAGTTAAATGCTGTTGAGATTCAGACTTAGTTAACTAAGACTTTCTATGAGGTTAAATCACTCATCTCCATTTGTCTTGGTTCAAAGAGTGCAATGCTTGTCAAAATAGAAGAGATTCCTGCTTCGGACCCCGGGAGGACCTGCACAACATCAAGGCACAGGTTGTAAAGGTTTTCTATATTTGAAGTTAATACAAATATACTCATTTCTCTCATTAAACTGTCTATTCATGGTTTATTTCATAAATTCCTTGATCATTATGATAAGTATGATTTATGATAATGTCTATACAGGTGCTGCTTCATCTTTTTGCTTGTTTGTGATTGCAGATTCACGAGGAACGTTCTTTCAGTGCACGGGAAGGACTTCAATGGAATCAATCAAGCATTGGACATAAGGTAAGCCTTACATCTATATAGTGTTTTTATAAATCTTATATGCTTAGAGAGAGATTAGTATAATTGGCTGTTTGTTGCTAGTTACCTTTTGTACTAGAGAGATCGGTCTTGTCCGCAAGACGGATTAATCTACACAACACGCCTTCACGTGATTGTCCCTTGAAAATAAGCGCAAGGGGGGCACCTTTTTGCCTAGATCGTCCGCGCAATCTAGGAAAAAAGGCCCCTTTGAGGCCGTACAAACCCAATTTGTACGGCCCCTGACATCACCAAACTGGAAAAAAAAAAAGGGACGTCATTCGGCATAATATTGCTAATCCCCGGTACACAGGTTGACCGCAACGACAAGAAATGCTCTGCAATCACCTCTGATCTCCCAAAACTCAGCAAGTACAAATGAATAGGATTAGGGCCACAATCCCATATTTATCACCCTTTTCCAGAACTTTGGAGGTCCATAACAGGAGATCAGAAGGTTCGTTCTGCACACCCTAAGTTGCACCATCATCAATATACCATGACGAATGAAAGCAATGCCCCACATTCGCTTTCCGGAAAAAATATTTTTTTCAGCGATGGCAGGTATGCACCCTCCCATCTTCCTTTCCAAAATTCATGTTTTTCAATAATATTGGATGAAAATAAGATGCTTTCACTTGAGGTAGTTGTTTTTTGTAGGAAGAACCCGCAAACTGTCCATAGCACCATTCACTAAAAGTTTCGGAGCAGGTTTCATTCTACCCTCAACATGATAGAGTCTGAGAGAACTTTGCATATCATGAAATCATTTCTCCATTAGAAATAAACCATAGGGTCCTCATACCAAACCAATTTTATCATCACCTCACCCTGCATATGATAAATGCCCGCGATGGTCAGTAGAGCCTCCCCTCCATGGTGATCATCATCCAAAGTAGACCATACATCACCCCACAAGTGATGCCATGGCCATACCATTTTAGTCCGGGAAGCACCTCGTGCCCATCCACATGTCATGTATAAGGTCAAGTTCATCATTCAAACTCAACCCCCTTCCCAAACGATCAGGTTGTACAAGAAGATTGAAAGCGCACCTCCGCGCACCGCATTTGGCCCGCCATACCTCCATAAGCATAATCCCATCTGCGACATCTTCTGCTTCATCAACCCCACACATGAGACCAAACAATGGGACCCGTACCCTCAGCAAAACACCGTCCTCACACCTTCAGTGAGCTACCCTCTTTCATGTTTTGGGGTACCCGTCTCTGTGTTTTGTACAAACCAAACCCCATTATTTTATTCTTTTAGTAAGTGTACAAAGACCGAAAATGATGCCCTTCACCACTTCGCCCTCATATTTCACCTTTTCTCCCATGGCAACAGTCCCTCATTCCCCTTGGTTGAAGTATTTCACTCACCCCATGCATGCACCATTACGACAATCATAGCAGGTTCATGCCCTCCCTGGAAGTCCTACCGACTCCAGGGATTTTTCCTTCAGAAATACCTATGACTGCCGCCAAGCTACTCAAGTATACTTCAACCTCGGGCCACTGAATCCCCATCATCCATTTTTAATCAATGCTCACCAACATGCCTATGTTAAACCCATCATATCCCGATCCCCGACCCCTCAGGTCGATGACTCATGGTTTGGTTAAGGCTTCCTTTTTGTCAACCTCAACACCTCTTTTCCAAAAAGGAAGCGATACCTTGGATGACCCCTCCCCATACAAAAAGGTATCCTCAGGTGGCACTGTGGGAGACATCATTGTCCACAGATGTCATCGATCCCCTTGACATTCGACTACAGCAAAAGCTTTCATGTCACGATGGTATCGTACCTTAAAACCATTGCACTTTGATCAAGATCCGTCGAAGACCCGTGCCTTCATAAGCATCTCTGACAACAATGCTTACACGGGAAGGTCCCAACCAGTACATATGCATACATGGCATAGTGATATGCCATACCAGGATTACGCATATGGGTACCACATTCCACCTATCGTCAAAGAAAAAACACCGCTGAGGGCGTCAGCAGTCACCGTCAACAACCACCAGCATCACTACCACAGTAGTGGCATAGACAGCACATGTATCTGTCAATTTTGTTTAACTAGCCATAGCATCATGAGCATGGGACATGCCCACCTCGTTGAAATTTTGTAAATATGTTGTATATTTGGTCTGCTTGCAGGGGGTCCCTTAGGCCATGGTTATCTCGGAAACAGTGCAAGGTGTTGTCAATTCCAAAAATACATGCAGACCTCTCTCTCTCTCTCTCTCTGCGTACGATACAAAAAAGAAACTATAATGTATTTCAGCTATACAATTCTTCCTAGACCTCACACATTAGGGGGAAAATGTTAACACTAGAAAATCGTATAGCAGAAGATGACATCAATTAATGTCAAGCCTAAGGATTTACAGGACCGGAATACAGTATGGAATCAAGAAGTATTTAAAATCTCTAAGGTTTTGAGAAAATCAGATTTGAACTAGTCATAAATGCTCAAATGTGCGCTTTATCCTTCGAAAAGAGCGCCTTCTACGCGCCTTTTTTCCCGATAAGCGCGCATTCCTATAAATGGAAAAAAGTCACTTTCCGGGACCACAACAAGCAAAGGACAGTTACTCCTTATGTGAAAGTCACCTAAGGACAAGCCACCAATGCCTCCCTAGACATTATGTGAGCACACAAAAGAATATTTGAGCACACAATGGAATCACACCTCTCCCTTTGGTCACCATCCATCATGTACCAAGGGAGGGAAGGAGGATTTGAAGCTCACCTATATAAACCCACCAAGAGATGAAAAAATGGTGATCACAAGGTTATGCTAGCCAAAGTTACCCAAGAAACACCAGCATTGTGTGTGACCCAGAGCTGGAGCTAAAGAGGACTCGATAGTTGGCCACCCAACATATTAGTCCATCACAGCAGAGAGAGAGAGAGTGAGACTGCATCAGAGGCAAAGCTTGGAAGGCAACATCCTTGCATCGGGACCTAGAGCCATTGCCTAGGTGCCCTTCGGCAAGTGGGTAAAATTTCTTCTCCATTTCGAATGTTTAATAAGAAGAGGCCATCGAGCCATCGTTTGCATTATTATCGTTTGGAGCTCTCTATATAGCTTCTGTATATTTGTGTTTTTTAGTTTTAGTTTAACCAGAGCATACTTCAGCATACTATTTCCATTAAGTTTTATGCTTTTGAGCTCCCCCACTTTCTGCCTGTTACCAATAGTTTAGAGAGTAGACCACACTCTCTAAGCTTGTGTGATTTCGTACACCCGTGTGACTAATCCACAACAACAATCACGATTAACAAATTTTTTTTTTTCATCATGAGTTTCCTCTACTATCTTTTTGCCATTAGGAAACATTTCTTGTATCAACTTTGTCAAACCTTCCATGTCTTCTTTTAGATCATTCTTCATGTTTTCCATGTTGTCTTTCAGTTTTTCTTCCATTTCATCCATCTTAGCTTCCACGTCTTTCTTAAAACCATCCATATTATTCTTCAAGCCATCCATCTTTGCTTCCATGCCTTTCTTCAAAACTTCCATTTCATTTTTGTTTCTCTTTGCGAGAGCGAAATTTGGTGCACTTGCTCTTGTAATTTTGATAGATCATGTTGCAATTATTCAACTTCATGAGTCATAGTAGAGTATTCTGAGGGCTTAATGGGTGTTGCATTCTTTTTATGGGGTAGTTTATAACCCAATACTGATATCTATGCTCAACATGCCCTTGGAATCACTTAAAACTAATTTTTCAAACAAGACATGCAATTTGAAAAAAAAAATACACACCTTTTTCTTGCTTTTGAGGAGCTCGATATTGAAACTGAATTATATCAGTAATTACAGATATTCAATATCTAAAATTCGGTCTTGTATTAGCCCTATGAATCCTCTTTCAAATTCCACAGGTCTAACATGATTTGGATACTTCAAGGCAAAGTTATGTCGAATCTCCCTTAATGACCTAATTATGGATTAGTTCAGTAGAGCACACTTGTACGGCGTGCCACGTCTCACTGTTTCCTCCTTCGGTTTTGAAATTGATATAAAGGAAACTAAAGTTTGTGTACTTGTGGCCAATTTTTACCGAATTCCAATCTGATGCTCAGCGAGAGAGTTATGATGATTTTCCCAAGGTCACCTCTTTGAGATGAAATTCAGGAGCTTGAAAACACCCTAAATTCCATAGATCATATCTCTGAAACTATTACGAACCAAGATCTAAAAATTTTACAGGAAGTTCCTCTGGAATTCCTCTTCGCTCTATAAAAATTTCAGCTTCTGAACATTCGTAGAAACAAATTTATAGCGAAAATTCCACGATGACCTGTTTAGGTGAAATTTAGGAGCCTAAACAAACCCTAACTTCCACATATCATATCTCCACAAATATTGCGAACCAAGGTCTGAAATTTGTACAAGATGTTTCTCAGGAAAACCTATGGTTCTGATAAGGTGTGGACAAAGCAATTTCAGAGAAAGGGAGACTTTGTTTTGGGCACAAAATTGTTTTTCTAATGACTTGGTTGGGTTCCCAAGTCGCAAAAAGTGTAAGGATATCTATGAGGGCATGACAACTAGGAGTGCCAAGGTGTTCTAGGGAATGTAAGGTTCCCAAGTCGTGGAAAAATGTAATGCTAGTGACAATGCATGACGAGGACTACCAAGGCAAAAAAAGGGAGAAACAAATTAAACTACAAGGAAATTAACACATAATAGGGTTAATGAGTCATCAATTTACCTTTTCCATGAGGCGCATGCTAGGCACACCAGCACTAGGTGCCAATAGGTGCCAAGTGCCAAGTGTTAGTATATTCTAAGTGCCAAATCTTAATCTGTTTCTTCTCGTCTACTTTCCAATAATTGATCTCAAATAATTTTAATATTAAACCATTCCAAAGCATACCAAGTCATCTCAATTAATGGCAGACATGTTAAGACTTTCAAAGTGCCAACACATGCCAAGTAACAATGTGTGATAGGGAGTGTTATGCACGGTATGAAGTGGCGGAGCATGTCGAAGAGTGCTAAGGTGTGTTAGAGAGTGTCAATGCATGATGATGAGTGTTAAGGAGTACTAAGACAACACAAGGGAGCACTAGGTCAAAATACATGGAAGTGAATGAATATGAGGGTGTGTGAGGGAGTGTCAATGAGTGATAGCTGCCATGCAAAGGAGGGAGTGACAAGGTATGAAAAGAACCAGTAATACATGCTAGGGAATATCAGGGCATGCCAAGAAGTGCTAGAGTGCGCTAGGTATTTCCAAGGTGTGTTAACCCGTGCCAAATAGTTCCAAGGCATGCCAAGACATTCCATGTGCTAAGACATGCTAAGATGTGTAGGGTGCTAGTGTATACCAATATGTGTCAAGGAGTGTTAAGGGAAAAAAAGGAATAACCAAGCTAAAATGAAAGGAAATGAAAACATAAGAGGGTTAATAAGTCATGACTTTATCTTTTTCAAAAGGGGCATGCTAAGCACACTAATAATATGTTCCAATACATGCCAAGTGCTAATGTGTGCCAAGTGCTAATGTATGTCAATGCAATATGCCAAGGTGTTTCATGGAATTCTAGGGACTACATGGCATGCCAACACATGCTAGAAGAGTTTTATGCTATGCTAGGGCATGCGAACATGTGCTTGGGCGTCCTACTCATGGAAATATGTTATAGGTATAAATATATTCTAAGATATGTGAGGTGCCAAGGAATGTTAGTGTGTGCCAAAGCATGTTGAGGTGTGCTAGGAGTGTTGAGGAGTGTTAGGTCTCTCTCATTAATAGAATTAACTGAGCTCGATTATGTATTAAATAATATAGTTCCTACACACACTAGTGGAATTTTATCTAAAGGGATTTTTCTAGATGATAAACCTAATAGAAATGAATCATGTGATGACTCATAAGAAAACTATATTCTCATTACTGGAGGGAAATGATACACACTAATTACTTCTCCACAAATTGAGTGACTCTATCCACAATGGCCTTGGACACATAATGAAAAAGAATTCACAACAATGGTCTTAAATCATTATATTTTGACAAAAGATATAGTTACAAGCACATAGCATCATAAAAATTCATTGGAATTATCAATGATGATGAACATTTTTTGACCGTCACCAAAAGTAACAGAAAAGAGCATTGGTGAGGGTCAATAAAATATCGTTATTAGAAGTGTCACCAAAGAGACAGTTAATGATGGGCCTTTAACAACCCTCACCATAAGTCTCATTGAAAATTCTTTTGGTGGCAAACCTTAAAGGACCATCACTATATACAATTACAACAATAATTTTTCAAGGACCGTCACCATATGCGACATTAGTGACGGGCCTTAAAGGTCCGTCACAGGCATGACCCTCACCTATGACCTTTTTTGTTGTAGTGATACTTTGTGCTCATCACTGAAATTTCTTGCTTTATGTAAAATTAGGTGAAAAACCCTTTTTCCTTGGCTCCCTATGTATCTGGAGTAGCTTCCTACTTAGTAAAATATAGATCTTCCTTTGGTCCAAGTTAATTTAAATATATCAAGTCAAAATTTCTTCCACCTTAGAATCCCTCCACGACTCTTGAAATCATCTTTAATTAGTCCTTCGTATATTACAAGAGGTCCTTAAACAAGCCTAAATAAAATCAAAAGTTTTTCTCAAGTTTCTTTGTAGGGTCACAACATGTAATGTTTCGGTTCCCATCATGTTGTTATCAAAAACATCCTTAAAAAATGTACTACTCATTCTCGGTCTTTCTGTAACTTATTTGTATTGACCACCCTTCACTTTATGTTGCTATGAAATTGTCATTCTTGTGTCGTAGCTTGTATTGTTTTTCAAGAAATATGGCAACATGAAAAAAACCACCCTTTTCAACATTTGTCTCAGTATCATTATTAGCAACAATTGTAGCATTTTTTTAGTGATCCATTACTGATTAAAAACTATTTCAAGTCTCAAATAAGGACGCCCAATCTTATCTCAAATTCCTTTATCCCTAATCTCAAGTAGAAATAACATTGTTGTCATCTAAATATCCAAAACAATATTTGGATTCCAATGGAAGTATTCCTTAGATTCAGATTCTACTTCAAGAGCAGTCTGAGTGAGGTACGAAACTAGCTTCAAACAACATCAGAAATTGGCCTCAAAAGGAGGGCCGACATTCGTCTCTCTCAAAGGTATGATATATCACAGAAGTGCCTTAATACAACTCGAAATTCAACCTCAGATGAGGGTCAAGTTAAGGCGCTAGAATGACCTGAATCGGGCCTCATGAATACTAAGAAATTTTTCCATGCAGATCACCTAAGATTAACTTCAATGAATCCCTTGTTTTGTAAGGAAACCAACACAGAAAAAGCTGTAAAAAAATAAGTCGAAATTCTTCCTTGAAAGTTGAGCTTCTCCAAATATTTAGTGCAACTTAGGCCTGAGATTACTTATGCTAGTTATTTCTTTATTACAAGAACTTAGTCTTACTAGGCTTGTCCTTTTACATATGGCTTCAAATGGCTATTTTTTTACCTTGCCTATCTCTTGTCTTAGGGAAATTGATGCAGGAAAACCCTGCAAAAACCCAAAATCTTTCCAATGCTATGCAAATGAAAATGCATCCAAATAAATTGCCCAAATAAAACTTCAATGTCTGGCAAACTTACACACTATCATTCGTGGAAGCTCTTCAAACATATGGTTCAAAACCACAAACTCGACAATCAATTTTCCATGCATTTAAACCCAACTTCAAATAGCATTTAGAAACCAAAACATACTCTCAATCATCATCTATCCGACTCTTCATTAACATTCATTTGTGCAAAGGTTTCTCTTCAACCTAATATGATGCCCACTCTCCTTTCACCATATGGCAATTCAATTCATATTTTATCAATCCAAGTAATGCCTAGTCTTTCATTAGATATTCAGGGACGGTTTCATCTTACCCAACTTTGATTGTGGTCGCACTTCAAGGGTTCATCACCAATATATATACACCTTATTAAAAATCAACCAGCCTTGGCATTATTTAATCCACGCACTTATACATATCTCAAGGCTTCTCCATGAATCATATGGCCCACACAAAAATTACATGTCTGTCGATCCTTGGATGTAAAACACCATCCCATTCAATGCAATAATAAACCTGGCCACAGTAAATACAAATGTGCTTACCTCCATGAACGCCTATGCAAATTCATAATGCGCCTTCGATTTATACCACATAACGTATATCCACATTCCCAAATCCAATATTATGAATATTTTGGATTTCAAGACCCAATACAGTGGACCCAGCGATCAACACATAGCAATTAATCTTACCCTTTTCAAGTGAGGCGATACCACTGGTTTAATGGTTCGAATCCTTCTTTAGTTCTCAGTGCTCATTGATAAACAACAATGTTAAAATAGAGGCATTCAATACAAATTCCACTAAGCCTTTAACGTTGTAGCTCAACCTCATGTACGCTACAATTCAACGCTCTTCCCCTGCATCAACACCCAACGATGTTCAAAAATCTCTGCTATCCCATGCGATGATATTCAGGATCGGATGGGCTTTTAAGACAAGGCCTCTGCAGCTAATTGCAAGTTGAACCCTTCAATGATTCCACAGTTGTTCACAATTATGTCTTAATCACTTAATACAGAAATTCTACCTTCATTCCATGCTTAGTTCTTTTCACAAATTTTGCCTCGATTCCTTGTGTAGCGGCTTTACACAAAGTAAACATCGATTTATGCAATTGATCCCTCCTTCTCCATGTGCAACTTATTAGCGCGGTCAATCAATGTCATAATTCGGAAACAGAGTTTTGCGGAACATCATTTGTGCTGGTGCAACATAAAATTACATCGACAGAAGGCTCAAGTTATGAAATCGACCCCTTTGTGTTCGATTTACACAGTCGCTAGTAACGCACAAGCTTAATACACATCTCTTGACACATTCATATAATGTAATTGTGACTCGCAGCATGCAAAGTTCCAACCTCCGCCATCATATCACGGCTTGTCATTTTACTTAATCAAATGCCTCATTCGATTGCATATCAGTCTACGCCTTTGATTCAGGCTAGCGTTGCACCATTTACCAAAATTTCATTCAATTGTTCCCTTAATTCAATTCTAAACTGAATGGCATTCAAACACACTTATATGGAAAACATATACATAATTTTTTTTCCTCAATTCTCAATTACAGGAATTTAAATATTTGTTTGCTTAGCAAATCACTATATAGTTCTGAAAACACACTTTTCATATTAATAAATGGGAATACTTACAAACTTTGTCTTTGGCCAGATATTCAAAATTCACGGCCCTTTCAATTGACCGAAGGCTTACAAACTTGGCTGTCCAAACCTCACCTCTAAATTACTCTATTCTTCCTGATCTATTTGGCCTTTGAGGCTCATTAATTTATACAAATTGAACTGAACCAATTTAGGTTCAAATCCTTTTAATCACTCAACAAAGTCCTCAAATATCTCAACACCCCTACAATCTAGATTTTTATCCCTAAAATCTTGAAACTAAATCTAACTTAGGTTCATAATTAATTCTCAAATATCTAAAATCTAATTCTCTCATGCTCTCCAAATTATTTTGGGAACATTTACAAATCCTCACAATAATTAATTAAAAATATAATTTAATCACTCAAAAACCTCATTAATATTTACATAAAATTAATATTTTCTCAAAAACATGAGACCCCTAGGTTTAATAGAAATAAAAAGTATTTTTCCAAGCTAATGCTCCTGCATCAGACTCCCAAGGTTGAAAAATGATCATGGTCTCTTGATCATGCGCTTTAAGTCTTTGTCCGCCTGGATCCCACACTTTGTTTTGCAAGTTATCATCAACATCTGTTGTTTGTTGCTTTTCTCCAGGTCTCCATATCTTATGCTATCTTGCTCCACTCGCTGCACTTTCACAATCTATCTCTGTCTTCATGTTGCTGCTGCTGCTTCCCTTCCTTGTTGATGTCTTCCTCTGAGATACTTTCATCATGATTCTTCTGATTAGTTCAATTTCCTTGTCCAATAATTCTTCAGATTGTTGATTTCTTGCTGCCTGCTGAGCTCTTACTTGCTTAGTTCTTACTCGTTCAGTTCTTACTTGCTCATTTTTTACTTCTATTCTTGTTGCCACCCAATCATCCATGCCCTCTTGTCTTCTGAAACAGAAAACTTCCTCTCTACCTTCTCCTATCAGAAACTTACTGAACTGGCACATTGTATACTCCTTTTTGCTATCTTCATCTCTCTGCATCTGCAATTCCCAATTCTGAAATTGAGATTCTTCCTCCACTGAATCTTGACTATTTAGCATCATTTCCAGCAACATAACTTCTTCATCCCATGGATTTAAAATTTCCACAGAATTCTCGTCTTTCTCCTTCATTTCACTGCTCAACTCAGTCAAATGTTCTTCAGCACCTAGAACAATACCTGCATTCACAAAACACTTGTTAAAAAAAAATCATAAGGCCTCAGTGCCTTACTTCCCTCTGCCAGCACCTCAGTATGCTGTCCTGAATTCTCCTCCACTATCAGCACATCAGTATGCTGATCCAAACTTGTCAAAGAATTCTCTATAGAATTCCCAAGACTATCAACTAGTATTATTTTCACATCATCTACCTCCATGATGTTTTTCTGCTCTTGTTCACTGTACTGAACTCTTTCTTCTGCTGCGATCTCCCTGTCATACTCTGAATTTACCAACAAGTATTCCAACAATGCAATTTCTCTGTGGCATTGCTGAAGCATTTCATCATCACTTACAGTCCCTGCATTTATACACAAACTTTCAGTTTGAAAATCACAAAGCTCAACAGTCTCCACTGTTGGTTTATATACCAGCTCTTCAAGCTGATCCTCTTCTTCATTCACAAGAACTTCCTCTTGTACTATAACAGCTTCAAGTACAAAAGCATCACTGCTTCCTTCTTCAGAGTATTTATCTCCTGAAAGATTTTTTTCCACACTTGTGATAGCTTCACAAGATTGCGCATCCTCCTTAGTAAAACCTATAATCACATCACAATTTTCAGCTACAAAAATACAAGGTTTTACATTATCCAACTGATCTAGATTTACCCAATAGTTCATCATCTGCTCGAGCTCCCTCAACTCTTCTGTTAACTTCATGTTTATCTGTTGATATCTTTTCTGTTGTAGCCTCTGCCACTTCACTCTCTTCCTCATGAGCCAACCCACTCTCTGGCTTTCCTCTATCCTCATCTTCAGTTTATCAAACTGCTCCCTGATCTCAACTAACTCTTTGTCATATTTTGCATTAGCTAACTGCTGTCTTATGCCATTTGCCTTGGCATCTTCTTTCTCCCTCTTTCTACGGTGGCCTCTCTCTGAACCTTTGCTCTCTCCTTTATGACTTTCAGTAGTCATCTCCTTCGCCATGATTTTCTCACCCATGAGTTGCACCAAGCCTCTGCAACAACAAACTCTCCTAGTGCCACTTACCTCACCAATCCCTTCCTTTGGATCTGGTCTTTTGGTAATCATCGGTCCTCTGCTGGAACCTTTTAAGCATTTCTTCACTGCTCCTTCAAGCTTCACTCATCTGCAACTTTATTCAACCTCTGTTGAATCTTCAAGTTCTGCCACTCTTAGAATCCCTTGCTGGACTCCTTCATCACTGCTCTCTAGATGTGATCTGCTTCTTTCTGCTGAGATTTCTTCACTATGCCTGCAACCTAAAGTATTCAAGCATAACCTTCAAACCAGAGTTCAATAGTAATGATCATCAACTCACCTCCAAGATCCTGTTGATCTTGCCTTATCTTCCACAACTACATTGCATATTTGTGCTGCAACCTTCATCAGTTTCAAAATATGATCTTAACACATGCAATTAATTAACAAAACTTGAATCTTCACACAGAGCTATTCCAGCTTTGATACCACTTGATGCAGGAAAACCCTGCAAAAACCTAGAATCTTTCCAATACTGTGCAAATAAAAATGCATCCAAATAAATTGCCCAAATAAAACTTCAATGTCTGGCAAATTTACACACTATCATTCGCGGAAGCTCTTCAAACATACGGTTCAAAACCACAAACTCGATAATCAATTTTCCATGCATTTAAACCCAACTTCAAATAGCATTTAGAAACCAAAACATACTCTCAATCATCATCTATCCGACTCTTCATTAACATTCATTTGTGCAAAGGTTTCTCTTCAACCTAATATGATGCCCACTCTCCTTTCCCCATATGGAAATTCAATTCATATTCTATCAATCCAAGTAATGCCTAGTCTTTCATTAGATATTCAGGGACAGTTTCATCTTACCCAACTTTGATTGTGGTCGCACTTCAAGGGTTCATCACCAATATATATACACCTTATTAAAACTCAACCAACCTTGGCATTATTTAATCCACGCACTTATACATATCTCAAGGCTTCTCTATGAATCATATGGCCCACACAAAAATTACATGTCCGTCGATCCTTGGATGTAAAACACCATCCCATTCAATGCAATAATAAACCTGGCCACATTAAATACAAATGTGCTTACCTCCATGAACGCCTATGCAAATTCATAATGCACCTTCTATTTATACCACATAACGTATATCCACATTCCCAAATCCAATATTATGAATATTTTGGATTTCAAGACCCAATTCAGTGGACCCAACGATCAACACATAGCAATTCATCTTACCCTTTTAAAGTGAGGCGATACCACTGGTTTAATGGTTCGAATCGTTCTTTAGTGCTTCAGTACTCATTGATAAACAACAATGTTAAAACAGAGGCATTCAATACAAATTCCACTCAGCGTTTAACGTTGTAGCTCAACCTCATGTACGCTACAATTCAACGATCTTCCCCTGCATCGACACCCAATGTTGTTCAACAATATCTGCTATCCCATGCGATGATATTCAGGATCAGACAGGCTTTTAAGACAAGGCCTCTGCAGCGAATTTCAAGTCGAACCCTTCAATGATTCCACAGTTGTTCACAATTATGTCTTAATCACTTAATACAGAAATTCTACCTTCATTCCACGCTTAGTTATTTTCACAAATTTCGCCTCGATTCCTTGTGTAGCGGCTTTACACAAAATAAACATCGATTTATGCAATCGATCCCTCCTTCTCCATGTGAAACTTATTAGCATGGTTAGTCAATGTCATAATTCGGAAACAGAGTTCTGCGGAACATCATTTGTGCTGGTGCAACATAAAATTACATCGACAGAAGGCTCAAGTTATGAAATCGACCCCTTTGTGTTCAATTTACACAGTCGCTAGTAACGCACAAGCTTAATACACATCTCTTGACACATTCATATAATTTAATTATGACTCGCAACATGCAAAGTTCCAACCTCCGCCATCATATCACGGCTTGTCATTTTACTTAATCAAATGCCTCATTCGATTGCATATCAGTCTACACCTTTGATTCAGGCTAGCGTTGCACCATTTACCGGAATTTCATTCAATTGTGCCCTTAATTCAATTCTAAACTGAATGGCATTCGAACACACTTATATGGAAAACATATACAGAATTTTTTTTCCTCAATTCCCAATTACAAGAATTTAAATATTTGTTTGCTCAACAAATCACTATATAGTTCTGAAAACACACTTTTCATATTAATAAATGGGAATAATTACAAACTTTGTCTTTGGCCAGATATTCAAAATTCATGGCCCTTTCAATTGCCCGGAGGCTTACAAACTTGGTTGTCCAAACCTCACCTCTAAATCACTCTATTCTTCCTGATCTATTTGGCCTTTGAGGCTCATTAATTTATACAAATTGAACTGAACCAATTTAGGTTCAAATCCCTTTAATCACTCAACAAAGTCCTCAAATATCTCAACACCCCTACAAGCTAGATTTTTATCCCTAAAATCTTGAAACTAAATCTAAATTAGGTTCATAATTAATTCTCAAATATCTAAAATCTAATTATCTCATGTTCTCCAAATTATTTTGGGAACATTTAAAAATCCTCACAATAATTAATTAGAAATATAATTTAATAACTCAAAAACCTCATTAATATTTACATAAAATTAATATTTTCTAAAAAACATGAGACCCCTAGGTTTAATAAAAATACAAAGTATTTTTCCGAGCTAATGCTCCTGCATCAAAAATTATTTAACAACCTTAGCTTTGACACAAGTTGAATTTTCTTATAGAAACTAATATTCTAATCTTGATAATTACTTCCAATGATTTATTAGTTCAACTTATCTCATGACACATGTATCATTAAAAAGTTAAACATAGAAAATATTCAACAAAAATGGAATGATAACAATAAGATCATGAAGAGACAACCAAACACAAAAGACAGAAAAATTATCGTGGGAAAGCCCAACCTTGAGAAAAACCCAACCATAATTTGTTTTCATTTATATATTTTATTTTCCTAATATATTTGTTTTCATCTATATATTTTATTATGATATAATATATATAAAATAACGGGTAATTTTTTTTTATAGTTTTATGATCGTGATAACAAATATCATTATTATTTTTAAAAAATAATATATATTTTTAATAAAATCAATACATATTTTTTAATGCCCACCTAGGATGAGCACATTTACACGCCATCGCATGCCAGATCTTGGCATTTATTCAGCGTTGAGCTCAAAGACATGGCTTCTGGGGAGATGGGAGTTCACACCATGGCTTCTGCTTGGAATCTCGTCTTCGCATGCTTTGGCATGCTGGAGTTTTCCTCTTTCATCAATGAGGCCATTATTGGGCAGGTCTGTCGCAGCAAGATGGGAGAGGTTAAAGAGCGGGGAGGCGAGGAGTTTTATGCCGAGGTTTAGTTGCAGGGCTCCCTCTGTCGTAAAGTCTCGCTCATTCATTCTGCTCCGTTGCACATTCACTCTATTTTTCTGGTGTTTGATGTCAATCACCCAGTCGTTCTGGTGTCTGTTGTAATTTATCATATCCATGCTGCCCAGTGCCTCCTAGTCGCTGAGTCTTGTCCAGGTTTGTTTGTCACTGCGCCCACGCCAGCTTCCACCATGTCTCGGTTACGCCATCGCATGAGGAGTCGAAGGGGCGGCACTAGGGGCCTCCCTCCCAGGGCGTCTACCAGCCACTCGTCTGAAGTGCCATCAAGCTCAAGCGGCATGAGTGTTGGTTGTTATCCGTGAACCTGCAGTGGGAGAGGGAGGTCCCTTCCGACAACTTATGTTCCTCCACCCACCACTGGTAGCGCGCATTTCATATTTGACAGTGCCCTGAACCGTCCAAGAATTTATGTTCTTTTCTTTGTCATTTTTCAGGAGGAGGCCCAGCCGGGGGCGCCCATTGTTCCACCACCTGGCCTCGATCAGCACACTGCTCCTGGTTCCCATCCTCAGAGTGGAACAGTCAACGCGCCCTTTCATCCCCCGAATGTTCCTGCTTTCAGTGTGCCTGAAGAAGTGCTAGAGACTGCGGAACAGAGGCCCTTGGTGTCTGAAGAGGCCCTGGCGAGGGATATGCAAGTGTTTGGTTGGTGCCGTGTAGTGGAAGTTCCGCCTGATGAATAGTTTGTGTAATGAATTTCTCTCCTCTTTCTTTTTGGCCCATTTCTGAGGTTTTTTTATGTTCAAATGGTTAAGGGCTCGTCCCTGGTTTGTTTATGTTCAGACGGTTTTGGTTATGTTCAGATGGTTTTGGGCCCGTCCCTGGTTTGTAGTGTACACACTCAAAATGTCTATGATGTTGAACCCCTGCGTGGGTCTTGGTTCTCTCCACCAGGCTGGTCCCCCTGTCAATGGGCAGTCTCTTTTCCTATTTCTTCCTGTTAGATCTGCCATCCCAAAGGCAACTGTTTTTTACCTCGGTCATATTGTAATATTACGCACTTGTTAATAGATCAGTATTATTTAGAAAAAAAAAAAATACATATTTTTTAATGATTAATTTTACATTAATTTTTATTTTATGATAATAAATTTGTGTTATAAACATTTCTCAAAATATGTAATAAAGAGCCAACTTTATTTTAATAAACTATAAATAATAAAAAAAACAGGTTTCACGTGATTAGGACATTGCCCACAATTCAATGCACATGTTTTCCAATCATATTTTAAATATATATTTAATCTCAACAGTCACATTGGGCTCTGTGTGGATGTGAGAGAGGGGAAAACTTGTGAAATCAAATATATCATTATTATATTTGGTGAAAATGGTTTTGGTGACAAACCTTAAAGGGCCATCACTATATACACTTACAACAACCATTTTTTAAGGACCATCACCATATGCGACATTAGTGACAGACCTTAAAGGTCCATCATGGGCATGACCCTCACCAATGACCTTTTTTGTTGTAGTGATACTTTGTGCTCGTCACTAAAATTTCTTGCTTTATGTAAAAGTATGTGAGAGCCCCTTTTTCCTTGGCTCCCTATGTCTATGGAGTAGCTTCCTACTTAGTAAAACATAGAGCTTTCTTTGGTCCAAGTTAATTTTAATATATAAAGTCAAACTTTCTTCCACCTTAGAATCCCTCCACCACTCTTGAAATCATCTTTAATTAGTCCTTCATATATTACAAGAGGTCCTTAAACAAGCCTAAATAAAATCAAATTTTTTTCTCAAGCTTCTTTGTAAGGTCACAACATGTAATGTTTTGGTTCCCATCATGTTGTTATCAAAAAGATCCTTAAAAGGTGTACTTCTCTGTCTCGGTCTTTCTGTAACTTATTTGTATTGGCCACCCTTCATTTTATGCTACTACGACATTGTCATTCTTGTGTCTTAGCTTGTATTGTTGTTTAAGAAATGTGGCAACATGAAAAAAACCACCCTTTTCAACATTTGTCTTAGTATCATTATTAACAACAATTGTAGCATTTTTTTAGTGATCCATTATCGAGTAACAACTATTTTAAGTCTCAGATAAGGACGCCCAATCTTATCTCAAATTCCTTTATCCCTAATGTGGGGTAGAAATAACATTATTGTCATCTAAATATCCAAAACGATATTTGGATTCCAATGGAAGTCTTCCTTAGATTCAGATTCTACTTCAAGAGAAGTTTCAATGAGGTACGACACTAGCTTCAAACAGCGTCAGAAATTGGCCTCAAAAGGAGGGTCGACATTCGTATGTCTCAAAGGCATGATATATCATGAAAGTGCCTTAATACAACTCGAAATTCAACCTCAGATGAGGGTCAAGTTAAGGCTCTAGAATGGCCTAAGTCAGGTCTGAGGAATATTAAGAAAAATTTCCATGCAAATCACCTCATATCAGCTTCAATGAATCCCTTGTTTTGTAAGGAAACCGCCACAGAAAAAGGTGTAAAAAAATTAAGTCAAAATTCCTGCTTGAAAGCTCAACTTCTGCAAATATTTATTGCAACTTAGGCCTCAGATTACTTATGCTATTTATTTCTTTATTACAAGAACTTAGTCTTACTAGGCTTGTCCTTTTACATATGGCTTCAAATGGCTGTTTTTTTACCTTTCTTATCTCTTGTCTTAGGGAAGTTATTTAACAACCTTAGCTTTGACACCAAGTTGAATTTTCTTATAGAACCTAATATTCTAATCTCGATAAATTACTTCCAATGATTTATTAGTTCAATTTATCTCATGACACATGTATCATTAAAAAATTAAACATAGAAAATCTTCAACAAAAATGCAATGATAATAGTAAGATCATGAAGAGACAACCAAACACAAGACACACAAAAATTATCCTCGGAAAGCCTAACCTTGGGAAAAACCCAACCAAATTTTATTCTTAGGAGAATTCAATCTTTACCAAAATTTACAATAAAGATTATCAAGAAATTAGTGCCAATTTCCAAACCCAAGATACGAATCAAACCTGGTAAAAAAATGCTAATCCAAATTCTTCAAACTGTACATAAGTCAATTATGGTCAAAGGGATGAAATTTGACCTATAGTCAACTTAGTCCTACGATCAAAAGGGGATGCAGTCAATGCATTCAACTGAGGTTGATTGTGGCCATCTTATGTGGTCAAAGTCTTACTTCCTATGGTCAATCTATCCAACACTTTGGTCAAACTGCCTAGAATATTTGGTCAAGCAAAGGCCTGATTCTTGGTCGAATGAGGAGGTTGGATTAGTGAGTCAATGGTGGCCAACACCAACTTCAAATATTGGTCAAATTTAGAAATCCTTATCCTTAACTCGCACGTGTAAATAGAAGAATAGTTTTTGAGATGATGATCTGAATTTTGTCCAAATGTTGGAGGTTGAATTGATATTTATGGTGGTCAAAACAAGGTGGGTTTTGACCAACAGTCACACCCATTCACATGGTGGGGCGACCTATCTTTTTGGGGCCTACATGAAGGCTAGAAATAAGAATTTAATTTTTCATATTTAACATTTTTTTTCTTTGGAACACTTAGGAGGCCCTTTGGCATACATGGAGGAATACCTCGTGATTATACACAAAAGTTCAACAAGTGCTCCTTCACAAATAATCATGTCCTTAGAGACATGGCTCTTTAGTATACTCATCACAATTAAGTAATAGATAATAATTATTTACATTCATAACAAAATCTATGGTTGAATAGTCATGAATGACATATCAAACGACCATTGATGAATTGTCACGGGGATATTTTACCTTCAAGCGACGATATGGGCATCATTAGGAAATTTTGAGTAGTAGGTATGGGTTTTGTTTCCTTGTACATAGTTGAGAGAGGAAACATGGGCCTTATGTCTTAGAGCAAGCTTCTAGGCATCTAGGAAAATCAATGACATGTCGGAAACAATAAAGGATTTTTCTGGGGTAGCATTGTTCTTTGGATGGAGATAATTAGTACTATGATGCTTTAAACATTAAGTATGAGTCTTTGGAGAGATAAGAATTTTTTATTTTTATTTTATTTTAATTTTAATTTTATTTTAATTTTATTTATTTATTTTATTATTATTTTTTTTCTAATGGCGAAAGGTTTGATGGCATAAGAGAGAACCTCCAAAAAATTGTTTGGCTAAAAGCCTCAATTGCAATGGCAACAAACTTGATGAAGAATCGATGGCCAAAGGCTGGGATTCCAGAACGAGGATCTAATACCAATGTAATGAACAGGGTTCATATACATAGTGGGATATTCAAAATATAAGAATGTCGATCATAGGAAGAGTAATATATTTGTATAAGAAATGTTGAATGTATAAGAGATATGATATCTGTTGTGGTTTCGAATGAGGGCCCTATTGATATACTAGGTAAGGTGCTCCTTCATGAATAGTAGTGTCCTCAAAGACATGCCTCTTCAGTATACTAATCACTACTAACTAATAAATATTAATTGTTTATATTCATACAAATTTTATGGTTGAATATTCATGTGTGACACCTCAAACAACTGTAGATGACTTGTGAGGAAGATATTTGGCCTTTAAGTGGGGATATGGGCATCATTAGGAGATTTTGAGTACTAGGTATGGGTCTTGTGTCCTTGGACATAATCGAGAGAGGAAACATGGGCCTTATGTCTCAAAGCAAGTTTGTAGGCATCTAGGACAATCAATGACACATTGAATAACCACAAAGGACCTTTATAGGGTATCCTTGTTCTTTGGATGGAGATAATGACCTGTTGCTAAGTTGGAAAACCTATATGATGGTTTGGGGAATGTCGAGGCTAAAGGATCACAAACACATGCACATTTCTAAGAACATGAGTGCATTTGTATGTGTGTGTGCACACATTCATGCACATATCATTGCCACCTTTTTAACCATCAACTTTATGGAAGCACATATTGCACAAACTAAAAGCTACTCTTAATGTAGATATGCAAATGCAAATATTTATATTTGGTAATTTTTATTTTTTACATGGAATATTTTCCTTTGTATTCGTAAGATATTCTTTACTAGATTTATATGATTAAGAATTACAAAATGTATATTTACACATTTTTATCTCCTTTTATTTTGAAAATGTCTCCACTTGCATTATATTGATTTTTTGGTTGTGTTTTAATATATCATTTATATGGTTCCATATTTTTTTTATTAAGAAGTTGAATAGACAAGCTACTAAAACTTTTATGTTGAATCGAGTACTTTTGTGCTATAATTGTTCATTGGTGAAATGATGTATCATCATATACATCTAATTTTCAACTTCTCTTTATACACATTTATAGAGCACACTGATTTTTCTTTATTAGGACCTAATTTGAGCTGACATAGTAAACATTTTTATATATAGAGATTCTTTTTTGGAGGAATGGTTATTATGTAAATCTTTCATTAATAGAATCCTATCAAAAAGATATTTTTTATGACTTCTCTAAAACTTTTTTAATCACTACATATCATAAATTACAGTGCTAATTGGAAATATACATCCATTGAGACTTGCTGCGAGATTGGATGTTTGTAAACCACCAATTTCGCGCTCCACCTTTATTCATATTTTGTGGAATTTGGAGATGGAGAAATGTTTAGATTTTTTAAAACAAATCCTTATTTTTGGGGCCTACATGAAGGCTAGAAATAATAATTTTATTTTTCATATTTAACATTTTTTTCTTTGGCACACTTAGGAAGCCCTTTGGCATACATGGAGGAGAATTTTATTTTTCATATTTAACATTTTTTTCTTTGGCACACTTAGGAAGCCCTTTGGCATACATGGAGGAATACCTCGTGATTATACACAAAAGTTCAATAGGTGCGCCTTCACAAATAATCATGTCCTTAGAGACATGGCTCTTTAGTATACTTATCACAATTAAGTAAAAGATAAGAATTATTTACATTCATAACAAATTGTATGGTTGAAACGTCCATTGATGAATTGTCATGGGGATATTTTACCTTCAAGCGACAATATGGGCATCATTAGGAAATTTTGAGTAGTAGGTATGGGTTTTGTTTCCTTGTACATAGTTGAGAGAGGAAACATGGGCCTTATGTCTTAGAGCAAGCTTCTAGGCATCTAGGAAAATCAATGACATGTCGAAAAACATTAAAGGAATTTTTTGGGGTAGCATTGTTCTTTGGATGGAGATAATTAGTAATATGAGGCTTTAAACATTAAGTATGAGTCTTTGGAGAGATAAATTAAATTTTTCTAATGGAAAAAGGTCTGATGGCATAAGGGAGAACCTCCAAAAAATTGTTTGGCTAAAAGCCTCAATCGCAATGGCAACAAACTTGATGAAGAATTGATGGCCAAAGGCTGGGATTCCAGAACGAGGATCTAATACCAATGTAATGAACAAAGTTCGTATACATAGTGGGATATTCAAAATATAAGAATGTCGATCACAGGAAGAGTAATATATTTGTATAAGAAATGTTGAATGTATAAGAGATGTGATATCTGTTATGGTTTCGAATGAGGGCCCTACTGATATACTAGGTAAGGTGCTCCTTCATGAATAGTAGTGTCCTCAAAGACATGCCTCTTTAGTATACTAATCACTATTAACTAATAAATATTAATTGTTTATATTCATACAAATTTTATGGTTGAATATTCATGTGTGACACCCCAAACGACCATAGATAACTTGTGAGGAAGATATTTGGCCTTTAAGTGGGGATATGGGCATCATTAGGAGATTTTGAGTACTAGGTATGGGTCTTGTGTCCTTGGACATAATCGAGAGAGGAAACATGGACCTTATGTCTCAAAGCAAGCTCGTAGGCATCCAGGACAATCAATGCCACGTCGGACAACCACAAAGGACCTTTATAGGGTATCCTTGTTCTTTGGATGGAGATAATGACCTAGTGCTGAGTTGGAAAACCTACATAATGGTTTGGGGAATGTCGAGGCTAAAGGATCACAAACACATGCACATTTCTAAGAACATGTGTGCATTTGTATGTGTGTGTGCATACATTCATGCACATATCATTGCCACTTTTTTAACCATCAACTTTACGGAAGCACCTATTGCACAAACTAAAAGCTACTCTTAATGTAGATATGTAGATGCAAATATTTATATTTGGTAATTTTTATTTTTTACATGGAATATTTTCCTTTGTATTCGTAAGATATTCTTTACTAGATTTATATGATTAAGAATTACAAAATGTATATTTACACATTTTTATCTCCTTTTATTTTGAAAATGTCTCCACTCGCATTATATTGATTTTTTGGTTGTGTTTTAATATATCATTTATATGGTTTCATATTTGTTTTATTAAGAAGTTGAATAGACAAACTACTAAAACTTTTATGTTGAATCAAGTACTTTTGTGCTATAATTGTTCATAGGTGAAATGATGTATCATCATATACATCTAATTTTCAACTTCTCTTTATACACATATATAGAGCACAATGATTTTTCTTTATTAGAACCTAATTTGAGCTCACATAGTAAACATTTTTATATATAGAGATTCTCTTTTGGAGGAATGGTTATTATGTAAATCTTTCATTAATAGAATCTTATCAAAAAGATATTTTGTATGACTTCTCTAAAACTTTTTTAATCACTACATATCATAAATTGTAGTGCTAATTGGAAATATATACATCCATTGAGATTTGCTTGCAAGATTGGATGTTTGCAAACCACCAATTTCATGCTCCACCTTTATTCATATTTTGTGGAATTTGGAGATCGAGAATTGTTTAGATTTTTGAAAACAAATCCTTGCGGGATTGGATGTGTGTAAACCACCAATTTCATGCTCTACCTTTATTCATATTTTGTGGAATTTGGAGATCTAGAAATGTTTACATTTGCATAATGCACACTTGCATAAAGATATGTGCATGTTTTCAAAAAATCACGGCCTCGAGACATGAAGGGACCTTTTAGGCACATCTAGTTCACTAATTCCGAGTTAGTTTATTCAATGAGACTTCTTGTATGCAATTGTGTGGAAGTGGAGCATACATTGTTATTAGGCCTAGACTTTACTTATCTTAAAATACAATTTATTTATATCCATAATTTGTTTTCGTTTATATATATTATTATAATAATATTTTTATTTTCATCTATATATTTTATTATGATAAAATATAAAATATTATGAATTGTGAGGAAACAACTTATCTTGACTTGACTTGGAGCGTGGAGATTTTAATTAATTCCTTTTGCAATTTGTCCTCTTTGCTAGAAGCTAGAGGGAGATCCTCTTTATATATTGCATACAACACCCTTCCCACCAACAACACTATTTAGTGTAAATAAACTTTGTTTTTTCTTCTTCAACAAAAAATAATAATTAAGTAAATCTTCCATTAATAAAATCTCATCACAAAAACATTCCATGACTTCTCTAAACTGATTTTTTTTTTGTCATTACTAATAGTTTTGAATACAAATTTTAATGTCAACGGTCACATTGGGCTCTTCGCAAATGTGAGAGGGAAAAACTTATGAAATCGGATATATCATTATTATAACATTTGCATTGAAGAGTGGAGTGGGAGCGTGGATGATCGCGCCAGGTGGAGGATATTTAGTGGCTGGATTCTGGATATTTTAATCCACGTTTCTTGCTCTCAGTGCGGCCATATTTTAAAAACACATTTTAATCTTAACGGCTGCCACATTGAGCTCTGTGGGCACGCGAGTGGCGGATTTGAAATAAGGAAAAACTTACGAGATCCTTGAAATCCGATATCTATTATCACATTTAGCTGGGCGGGCAGAGCAAGGGTGTAGAGTGGAAGATTGGAGAGTATGTGCCTTTAATGGTCGGGAGAGGAGATGGTAGATGGTGGGCATTTCGACAGAGAAAGTGGAGAGTGGAAGATTGGTGAGTATGTGCCTTTAATGGTCGGGAGAAGAGATGGTAGATGTTGGGCATTTCGACAGAGAAAGAGTGGAGAGCGGGGAGAGATGGTGGGCTTATTTTTGGCAGAAAAAAATAGACAGCAGAGCCGGACAGATTTTGCGATTTGTTGGGTTTAGACGGAAGAGCGGCGCAGATTTTGGGGTTTGTTGGATTTGGGTACTTTCTGTGTTTTATTTTTTTTCTTGGAGCATGGCCATGCTTAATTTCTGTCTGCATTTTCTTTTTCTTTTTATTTGTTTTGTTTATTTTCTTTTTTTTGTTGGTTTAGATTTGGGTTTGTTGGTTGTTATTTCGGTTCTGGTTTGAGAGGGTTGATACTTGTTTGCTTGCTGGGGTCAAAAGGGTTAAAAGGGAGGGCGAAGTTGCAATGAATATAAGAGGGAATGATTGATTTAATTGTGAAGAATGGGAAGGTAAGTATTGTTTTATATATTTGTTATTTAAATTTTTGATGGTATTTATGTATTCCAATATCTCCGCTATAGATTAGTGCTTTTTGCAGGACATTTATCCTATATATTTTCTTTGGGTTAACTTGCTGTGTTTCTGATTTTCTCTTGAAGTGCAGATAGAGAATTATATGACCAATAAAGAGAATTATATGACCAATAAATAGTCCTGGAAAACACAACTGCTGTCTATTTTGAAATTACAGGTGAGCTTTAGTTTTAACTTATGGTTTTTCTAATATCTCATCACTAAGTTTTAATGGGGATAAATTAGGTGTAGTTCTGGTTTTAGTTTTGCTTCTTATTTCTATTTGCATTTGCATGTAAGGGTTGGGAAAGATTTCACAATCTTTAATGTGTTTTGTTTTTTAATGTTTCTTGGTTTTATTTATTTTTGTACTAATTATATCAATAGGGTTTTATTTTTTTAGTATGGTTTATGGTTTATCAAAGTTCAATATATTGATACTGACTTAATTTTAGCATAAAACCCTTTAATGTTTTAGGGTTTCCAGAATTTTCTTCTTAGAAACTTTTAGTAAAAGTTCAATACTCCAGTAAAATTTTAATGCATTTCTATTAGAGTTCTTTTCCTCTAATTTTTCATAATATATAATGTGCTTGGTTTCTTAATATCTTTGATTTTTTTTTTTTTTTTGGTACTCTTTATCTTCAATAGGTTTTTATTTTAATGTGTTTGGTTCTTTTAATATCTTTGATTTTTTTTTTTTTTGGTACTGTTTATCTTCAATATGTTTTTATTTTTTAGTATTGTTCATCAAACTTCAGTATATTGGTGCTGATTTAACATTATCATAAAACCCTCTAATGCTCAAGCCTAAAAAAGATTTTGGGTTTCCAGAATTTTTTCCTTAGAAACTTTTTGTAGAAGTTCAATATGTAAGTAATATTTTATTGCAATTTTATTATAGTTCTTTTCCTCTAATCTTTCATAATCTTTGATGTGTTGGTTCTTCAATGTTTCTGCCTTTTATTTTTTTGGTATTATTTATCTCATTAAGCTTTTAATTTTGAGTATTGTCTATCAAAAACTTCAATATATTGGTGCTGATTTAGAATTAACAAAAATCCCTCTACTGGAAAAGTCTCTAAAGAAGGTTTTGGGGTTTCCAGAATTTTCTTCTTAAAAACTTTTTGTAGAAGTTCAATATGTAAGTAAAATTTTATTGCAATTCTATTATAGTTATTTTCTTTTAATCTTTATAATCTTTGATGTGTTTGGTTCTTCAATGTCTTCGTGTTTTATTTTTTTTTGGTACTTTTGATCTCAATAGGGTTTTATTTTTTAGTATTGTTTATCAAACTTCAATAGATTGGGGCTGATTTAGCATTAGCATTAGCAAAAATTGGTGCCACTAGCATGAAACCTTGTAATGTTTAAACCCAGAGAATTTTTTTGGATTCCAGAATTTTCTTTTTAGACACTGTTTATAGAAATTCAGTAGCTAAGTTAAATTTTATTACAATTCTATTATTATTCTTATAGTCCTGTACTTTTGTAAACATAGAATTTGGTCATTGGATGTTTTGTATATCACTTCCAAGCCATGTTGAGCTGATAAACCAGTAAGCTGAGCTCACACAGGTTTGGGGTCAGATTATTAACCATTCTATTACCTATAACAGTCATATTCATCAATCTCTATTTATTATTTTTCTTAACCAACTTGAATAAGGTGTAAGGAGTATGGATAGACTTACTAGTACAGTCATATTCACCAATCTCCATTTATTATTTTTCTCAACCAACAGTGAACAAGGTGTAAGAGTATGGATAAACTTACTAGTCCTAGGGAGACAGTGCTGCCACACCTGCATTAGATGGAAACAATCACATAGGCGCACACTGAAGCATGACCTGTACGAAGGCTTTTGGATTTGGCAAGAACACATTATGTAAGCAAACACATCTAATCAAAACCTATTTAAAAAAATATGATTTCACATATAGTACCCTTGCCTATCTAAGTTTAAGCAAGTTGCCTCTAATGAACTGGCACTAAGTGTGCTTGGGGTTTTTTCCTTAATCACAATTTGATAGCCAAGGAAAGAGTTCAAATACTTGGCAGAGGTTTGCACCTTTGTTTACTCTAAGGTAAGGTAAATCCTAGGTATGTTATTTGTTCTAATAAGTAGTCGACGTTAAGCTCTTTCCTTTCATTCTATACAATATTAAGCTGAAGCAAATTAGCATACCCTACATAAATGGTTTGGAAAAGGTTGAAAAGAAATATAGTTCTTACATTTTCCTTCCTATTCAGTCTACTAATACAAACATTATTACACCCCAGGCCCTGAAAAATGCCTTTTAGATCTTTTCAATTTAAGAAAGTAATACACTAGAATTTATGCATTGCATTCCCTTGCATATGTCTGATCTTAGAAGGACAGAACCCACCTTATTCCTTATGTTTCTAGTGTGTTATTTATGCCAATGAGGGCTAGTCTTGGAAAGTAAGACTAGTAAGACTGGAGTTTCATGTATCAGTTGATAATCTCCTTTTAGGGATCGAAGTAGTTAAAGCTAGAACAATTAACCTATCTCCCAAACATAAGAAAACATTCTTTTCCATTAAAAAATTTTCTGAAACAACAATTCATTTTTCTCCATTCAACAACATTATCAGAATTACAAGTACAATTTTATCTATCGAATTCCATCCATATATGTTATGCCTGTGGCAAGTTCCATCTATTATTTTTACCCTAAAGCAATGGGGTGAGGGTTCACTCATAACTTAAAAGGAAGTTCCAGGTTATCCTTTGACTAGTTTGCTGAGAAATGGATGGTCTAAGATGTAGACCTCCTAAAAGGTAAGAGGTTAGCACAGAAAGACTTCACCAAAAGGAAATCAACCAAATATTATTTTTCCCTCGATGATTAACAAAATTGTCAGGCTTCCCGTTCCTTGATCACAATTTGATAAGATGCAAAACTAACTAATTTTCATTCTAAATATCTTAGTGTCCTTTGCGACAATACTGTTTGGGGTAAATGGAAATATACTGAGAGAATTAATTGTAAACAAACTTAATTACTAATGAAATCATTTAGTTTCACCTGCTCGTACAAGTATTTGACTTAAGCCTGCTTGAGTGTTACTCTTCGCATAGATAAGAAGGTAGCTACTCCGCAGCCTTCATCCATTTAAATTGATACTTTTGGTAAGATGAGTGAGGTGTGCCATGATGATTCCAAAACCCTTGAAAAACTTCCTATATAATCTACATATTCTATTAAGTTCTCTCAACGAAGGCACATTCTTGGGAGTTGGCCAATCAAGCAGTGAAATTCAAGAAATAAAATATTGAAACAGAGTTACTCCTGGATGTTTGAGGAAATTGTGAGGCTTTCAGGTTCCTTGATCACAATTTGATGGGAAGCAAAACAGAACTAACGGTTTTGCATTTTAACTCCAAGTATCCCTCCAGGAAGCCCAATGACCTCCCCTCGGAGAGCCTGGCACATGTTTTTGATAGTTGATTCTCTCTATAATCACTTTGTTATCAATGGGTTTTAACATGTTTTTAACATTATCAATTTATTCCAATGAGTCTACTACATGTTTATGTTTTAAATATATTTTGATATTGATTTATTTTTCATTTAAATAATGATTTTTTAGAATATATCTATCCAAATCCATATAGAGATTCCCAGTTGCTTACCTTGATTGAATCAGTCAATCTTGATCTAGATAAGGATTTTGTGTAATCAGTAAATGGCCAATCGATGAGTTTCGGGAAGATAACTTTAATGAGCCATTCGCGCCAATTATGGTCACCATTTCTTATGAGGGTGATACTTACATCCCAACTACTTGCCTTTTCCCATGGTTCCTTGTAGCAATTCTGGTTCTTACATCCCAACTACTTGGCTTTTCCTAGGGTTCCTTGTAGGAATTCTGGTCATTCTGTACAATTATAACATAAGTAAATTCTTCGAGGTAAATATATTTCTATTGTTCTTCAAGGTAAATTCCACATGTTCTCTGATGCAAATCCACTGGGGCAAAACAGACTCAATTCACTGATGCAAATTCACTGGGGCAAAACAGTCTCAATTCAGTGGTTTGTCTCTCCCTGTAGGGTCTCGATCTCTCTCCCATCAACTTACTGAATAAGCAGGGAAATTCAAGAAATAAAATATTGAAACAGAGCTAGCCCTGATTGAGGAAATTGGGAGGCTTTCAGGTTCCTTGATACCAATTTGATGGGAAGCAAAACAGAACTAACGGTTTTTCATTTTAACTCCCAAATATCTTCCAACACCCTCCAGGAAGTCCAATGACCTCCCCTCGGAGAGTCTGGCACATGAATGTAATGCATGTTTTAAAGAGAGTCTGACCAATAAGAGAGTCTAGCACATGACGAATAAGAGAGTCTGGAACATGTTTTTGATAGTTCATTCTTTTTATAATCAAATCGTTATCAATGGGTTTTAACATGTTTTTTATAACATTATCAATTTATTCCGATGTTTTAAATATATTTTGATATTGTTTTATTTTTCATTTAAATAATGATTTCCTAGAATATATCTATCCAAATCCATATAGAGATACCCAGTTGCTTACCTAGATTAAATCAGTCAATCTTGATGTAGATAAGGATTTTGTGTAATTAGTAAATGGCCAATAGAGGAGTTCTGGGAAGGGTAGAGAGGAGTTCGGGAAAGATAACTTTACTAGGCTTTTCCCATGGTTCTTTGTAGGAATTCTGGTTCTTACATCCCAACTACTTTAGTGAGGTGTGTCATGATGCTTCCAAAACCCTGGTAAAAAATTCCTATATAAATAGCACATATTATATCAAGTTCTCCTGACTGACTCACATGCTTGGAGTGAAATTCAAGAAATAAAGAGTGAAACAGAGCCAGCCATGGATGATTGAAAAATTGTCAGGCTTCAGGTTCCTTGATCACAATTTGATAGCAAGTAAAACTAACCGTTTATTCTATAAGCATCTTGTGTCCTTTGCCACAGTAATGTTTGGGATAAGTAGAAATATAGTGAAAGAATTAATTGTAGGCAAACTTAAGTTACTAATGAACTCATTTAGTTTCACATTCTGTTACAAGTATTTGATAGAAGCCTGCTTGAGTGGTAGAGTTTGCATAGATAAGAAGGTAGATCCTATGCAACCTTCATCCATTTAAATTGATCCTTATTGGTAAGATGAGTGAGGTGCTCTATGATGCTTCCAAAACCCCTTTACAAACTTTCCATATAAATCGCATATTCTATTAAGTTCTCTCAACTGAGTCACATTCGTTCTCTCTACTGAGTCACATTCTTGGGAGTTTGCGAGTCAAGGAATAGGGAGTGAAACAGGACCAGCACTGGTGATTAACAAAATTTTCAGGCTTAGATTTCATTGATCACAATTTGATAGGAAGCAAAACTAACAAATTTCCATTCTAAATATCTTAGTGTCCTTTGCGACAATACTGTTCGGGGTAAATGGAAATATACTGACAGAATTGATTGTAGACAAACTTAGTTACTAATGAAATCATTTAGTTTCACCTGCTAGTACAAGTATTTGACTTAAGCCTGCTTGAGTGTTACAGTTAGCATAGATAAGAAGGTAGCTACTCCGCAGCCTTCATCCATTTAAATTGATACTTATTTTGGTAAGATGAGTGAGGTGTGCGATGATGATTCTTAAACCCTTTACAAACTTCCTATAATCTGCATATTCTATTAAGTTCTCTCAACTAAGCCACATTCTTGGGAGTTGGCCAATCAAGGAATAAGCAGTGAAATTCAAGAAATAAAATATTGAAACAGAGTTAGCCCTGGATGGATGATTGAGGAAATTGTGAGTCTTTCAGGTTCCTTGATCACAATTTGATGTGGAGCAAAACAGAACTAAGGGTTTTTCATTTTAACTCCAAGTATCCCTCCAGGAAGCCCAATGACCTCCCCTCTGAGAGTCTAGCACATGATTTTGATAGTTGATTTTTTTAAAATCAATTAGTTATCCATAGGTTTTAACATGTTTTTTTTTAGCATTATCAATTTATTCCAACGAGTCTATCTCATTTTTATATTTTAAATATATTTTGATATTGATTTATTTTTCATTTAAATATTGATTTCTTAGAATATATCTATCCAAATCCATATAGATATCCAGTTGCTTACCTGGATTGAATCAGTCACTCTTGATCTAGATAAGGATTTTGTGTAATCAGTAAATGGCCAATAATTGGAGAGTTCCGGGAAGATCAATTTACTGAGCCATTCGGGCCAATTATGGTCACCATTTTTTAAGAGGGTGATACTTACATCCCAATTACTTGGCTTTTCCCATGGTTCCTTATAGGAATTCTGGTTCTTACATCCCAACTACTTGGCTTTTCCCAGGGTTCCTTATAGGAATTCTGGTCATTCTGTACAATTATAACATGAGTAAATTCTTTAAGGTAAATATATTTCTATTTCTATTGTTCTTCAAAGTAATTTGTAATTTCCACATATCCTCTGATGCAAATTCACTGGGACAAAACAGACTCAATTCAGTAGTTTGTCTTGAGCTGTAGGGCCTCTATCTCTCTAGCATCAAACTTACTGAGTTACTTCCCTCATGATTCAAAGTGGCCAGGCACAATGACCTCCCCTCAGAGATTCAAAGTGGCCAAGCGGGACTTGTTTGAGCCCAATGACCTCCCCCTCAGAGATTCATTCAAAGTGGCCAGGCGGGACTTGTTTGAGCCCAACGACCTCCCCCTCAGAGATTCATTCAAAGTGGCCAGGCGGGACTTGTTTGAGCCCAATGACCCTCCCCTCAGAGATCGCGGCACAACACGAATGTATTGCATATTTTAAGTATATTTTGATATTCAGCTTTTTTATGCATGATTAGAAGGGAAGGGAAGTGGATGATATATCTTTCTACTGCGAGTCCTCAGCTCACTCTTAGTAGTTTCGTTGTATCGAAGGAGGGGTTATTTCTGGTGTGCAAAGAGAACGCCCCAGGATGTAATAGCAGTAACCCCTGCCTAAGTAAGCACATAGGAGCAACCTGGATTTTACCGGGATTCTGGTCACTAATGGTGATACTCCATAGTTATCTTATCTCCAAGGCAGCAACTTTAATTTGTTGTTTTTTATTTTATTTTATTCCTATGAAGTATAATTGAATTAGTGAAATTTACAATGAACTAATATTTATTTTGATTAAATATGAAAGGATATTTAATTATTCTTTGTTTTTATTATTTAATAGTATATTTGTGACCAAAATACTAATTTTTTTCTTATTTTATCAAGCAGGTATAAAACAAGTAAAAAAGGCTTTGGACAAATGGGAAGATGGGATTGCTTTTGACATGAAGATGTAAATGAAAAGATGGAATTTTTTTGCCATTTCATGTGAGATGGTCAGTGAATTTTTGTTATTATAACTATTATTTAAAGAAAATATTTAATTAATGGTTTTTGTTATTTATTATTTCAAATAAAATTATTATTAAAATTTTAAAATTTTTTATGACATGAAACAGTACGAAGAAAATAGATGGGAAAACCCAGATGCAAAGTGGTAAACTGAATTGTTTTGCAATTTCATAATGCATGTTTAGTGAAATTTATAATGTAATAATTTTGATTGGATCTTAAAAAATTATTTTGTGGTTTGTTATTTATCTTAAATACTATAATCTTTTAATGGTATGCAGGGATCTAGAAGGTAGATGGAAAGAACAGAAGAACAGAAGGTAGATGGAAGTGCTTTTGCAAAGGCTCAACTTGGACAAAGAATCAGAATCTTTGTAATTGTAAATTGTATTTTTTTTTATGTACACACTCAAAAACTATACATTAATAAATATCTGAATTTTTTTTGGTGAGAAGGGATTGACCCTTCTCACAACCTTCGAAGATAGCATGGCCAAAGCTATCTTGGAGGAGTCTCTTTGTCTTGGATGAGTCTTTTTTTAAAGTTTTTTATTTTTATTTTAACTCTTTATTTTATTTTTAACATTTTATTTTAGGTAGTTTTGCAAAGAAGAAATTTATAATACAAGTTATTTAATGATATATATTAATGATTTCTGAATTTTAATTAATTAATTTAAAGTTAATCTAATAAATTATGTTTTTTATAAAAATAATATTCAACTTTAAGTTTTAAAAAATTTGATTGTGCATATTTATATCTTTGTCACATTTACATTACTTACATAATTTTTTTTTGCTCATGATAGCCTTTTTATACCAACAAAAATAAATGACTTTAAAAATTAACTCAAAACTATATTTTAAAATTTAAATTTGTTTGAGCATACTTATATCTTTTCACATTCACATTACTTTCAAATGATACTTTATATGGAAAATACTTTCACATTCACAATAGCCTTTTTATACCAACAAAACTAAATGATTCTAAAAATTAACTCAAAACTATATTTTAAAATTTAAATTTGTTTGAGCATACTTATATCTTTTCACATTCACATTACTTTCAAATGATACTTTATATGGCAAATACTTTCACATTCACAATAGCCTTTTTATACCAACAAAGCTAAATTCTAAAAATTAACTCAAAACTATATTTTAAAATTTAAATTTGTTTGAGCATACTTATATCTTTTCACATTCACATTTCTTTCACATGATACTTTATATGGCAAATACTTTCACATTCACATTCACATTACTTTCACATGATACCTTAAATACCAACCACAAATCACTCCTAAAATTAAGTCATAAAATTACATTTAAAATTTTGTTATTTAATAAAAATTAATATATAAAATTAATACAATAAATTTCTTAATTTCTGTTTATTTATGTGTTGTTGTGTTGTGTTTTGTTTTGTTGTGATATGTGATGTTGTGCTGTGATATGTTGTGTTATGTGTTGTTCGTGTATATATAATTATACACAAACATTGTGTAATATGTGGTGTATTTTAAAATAATTTGAAGTTATTGAGATTAGGTGTCTCAAAATATATTTGTAAAACAATGTTATGTTATATGTTTATGAATATTTGAATATAGATTTTAAAAATTAACTCAAAATTATATTTTAAAATTCATCTCTTTTCACATTCACATTACTTTTACATAATAATTTATCTGTCAATTCCTTTCACACTGCACCTTATATACCAAGAAGAAATTAATCTGAAAATCAACTCATGAAATTGAGATTTAATGATACAAAATATTTGTGCAACAATGTTATGTTATGTTTACAATGATATCCCTAACATAGAAACAAGTGAAGTATTAATGAATTTTAAATTTATTTATTTTAATTTTGTAGATTTACAAATAAGTGATATCAATGATTTCTAACTTGTACTTTATTTAATTAATTGATATAAAATTAGTTTTATTTTAAATTTGTGATTTAAATAATAAAAACAAAAATTCACTTTACATCTTCCATATTGACCTTCTAATTTTATTTCAAACATTTTATTTTAGGTAGTTTTGCAAAGAATAATTTTATAATACAAGTGATTTAATGATATATTAATGAATTTCTGAATTTTAGTGTATTTAATTAATTATGTTTTTATAAAAAAATGATTCAACTCTACATTTTAAAATATTTTTTTGAGCATATTTATAACTTTTTCACATTTACATTACTTACATTATTTTTTCACATGATAGCTTTTTATACCAACAAAACTGACTAAAAAGTAACTCAAAACTATATTTTAAAATTAAAATTTATTTTTTCACAAAAATGTTTGTAAAATTTAACTCAAATTATATTTTAAACTTTAAATTTGTTTGAGCATACTTATATGTTTTCACATTCACATTACTTTCACATGATACTTTATATACCAAACACAAATCACTAAAAATTAACTCATCAAATTACATTTAAAATTTGTACAATTAAAATCCTAATTTCTATTTATTTATTTGTGTTGTGTTGTGTTGTGTTTTGTTGTGTTATGTGTTCTGTAATATGGTGTATTTTAAAATGAATTAAAGTTATTGAGATTCAGTGTTTCAAAATATTTGTACAAGAATGTAATTAACTCAATTATATTTAAAATTTATCTATTTTCAGTTTCACAGTACATTCCAAGTACTTTCACATTCACATTACTTTCACAAGGAACTAATCACTCTGAAAATTAACTCATGAAATTACATTTAAAATTTTATTATTTAATAAAAATTAATATTTAAATACTCTCACATTCACATTATTGTCACACGATACTCTATATGCCAAATACTCTCACATTCACATAGATACTCTATATGGCAAATGCTTTCACATTCACATAACTTTTACCAAACACAAATCACTGAAAATTAACTCATAAAATTACATTTAAAATTTATACACTTAAAATCTTAATATCTATTTATTTATTTGTGTTGTGTTATGTGTTTTATAATATGGTGTATTTTAAAATGAATTAAAGTTATTGAGATTCAATATTTCAAAATATTTGTACATAAATGTAATTAACTCAATTATATTTAAAATTTATCTCTTTTTAGTTTCAAGGTACTTTCACATAATGCTTTACATCACAAGTACTTTCACAAGGAATTAATCACTCTGAAAATCAAGTGTTTACATTTAAAATTTTATTATTTAATAAAAATTAATATTTAAAATTTATACAATTAAAATCTTAATTATTATTTATTTATTATTTGTGTTATTGTTTTGTTATGTGTTGTTTGTGTATATATAATCACATTATGTAATAAGGTGTATTTTAAATTAATTTAAAGTTATTAAGATTTCTACAACCATGTTATGTTATGTTTAGCATGATATCTTTTCCATAAAAACAAGTGAAATAATAAAAATTAATTTATAAACTTTTAAAGACTAATAATTTTCATTTTAAAAAGGGTTGTCTTCTATTTTTGTTTTAAAATTTTAACTTTATTTTTTTAAATTTTTAAATTTTACAAATAAGGGATATTAATGATTTCTAAAGCATATTTTTGATGAACCATTGTCGTGATCATATGTGATTTTTTACAAATAATTAATTGATATAAAATAGTTTAATTTTAAATTTGTGATTTAAATAATAATAATAATAATTCACTTTACATCATCTTACATTTTTGAACTTTGTTTTGGCCTATTTTTTTTTTTAAACCATTGTGATTATTTTTATTCTGGTAAAACTAACAGGTTTTTTGGGCTACTACATTTTGAACTTTGTTTTGACCTATTTTTTTACCATTGTGATTATTTTTTATTCTAGTCATACTACCTTTTTTTTTACTATTGTGATTATTTTTTATTCTAGTCATATTACAATTGCTAATTAGGGCTCTCCTCATCTATTTAGACTGGTTCGTACATTTTTCTCATCTTGTTTTGATAATGAACCACACTTCTCATCTTGTTTTGATAATGAACCACACTGGTTGGTTCACAAAATATTCTTTGATGTAATTCTTTGATGTAATTTTTACCAAAAGGTTTTATACAATTTTATGGTTCACAGTAGCCAAATTCTAGTACAAAATATCCTATGATTTTTTACAAATTAATTAATCGATATAAAATATCCTAGCCTATTTTTGACCATTTTGACCATTCATATGGTTTACACAAAATACCCAATGTACCAACTACAAATGATGTTTAAAAAGTTGTTTAATAAAAATTATTAATTGGAAAATAAAAAATTTATACTAATAAAATAATAATTTATATATTTATTTAAGTTGGGTTCTAATGTATTATTGTGATATATTGAAATGTGTTGTGTTATGTGCTTATTTGATTGTGCATAATTTAGTGTATTTTAAATTGGGTTATTTTAAATTAATTTTAAATTACATTTAAAATTTTAAAATTGTGTTATTTTAATAAAAAATAATCAAGTAGTTTTAGCCACTTTTTGAAGGTTTTTCTTGTGGAATTTTTCTTTCTCTAAAATGTGGCTTGAATTCATTGAAAACAGGAATTTCATGGGTAACATTGACCATAGAAGTGCCCTAGGGGGTTTTTTTAGGGTAAAATAGTCTAAATAACATAAATCAAAATTTTACATCAAACTTTTTTCACAGGATTTCGGCACAGGAAACTCCAAAAAGTCGCACTAATGACAACTCCAAAAATAATATTTAAAATTAATTGATGGTTTTGAAAAGAAATCCAACTTAACATTTTAAATTTGATTGAACATATTTATCTCATTTCACATTCACATTACTTTCACATGAATACATAGTATTGAAAAACATTGGTGGATGTTTCAGAAACATTGGTAGACTTTTGGATTATCCATCTTCAGGACAAGATGAAAATGATATGTTATTTATTAAAAAATAATATTTAAAATTAACTGATATGTTCTAAAAAAAATGTTTACTTCACATTTTAAATTTGATTGAACATACTTATTTCTTTTCACATTCACAATTTGATTGATCATACTTATTTATTTTCACATTCACATTACTTTCACATGATTCTTTATAAACCAAGCAAAAACTAAGCACTTTGCTTGCCCAAATAGACATATGATATTTGAAAACTATGAGTATATATGCAAAAAGCTCAAAAAAGCAAAAAATAAGGCCTTTGGTAAAAATTATTAATTGGAAAATAAAATTTTTATTAAAAAAGGATTGTAATTTATATATTTATTTAAGTTGTTGTAATGTATTATGTGATATTGTGATGTATTGAAATGAGTTAGGTGATGTGATAATTGATTGTATACATATAATATTGTCCATAAGTTGGTGTATATTAAATTAATTGAAACTTTTTAAAATTTGAAGTTTAATAAATATTGGACAATGAGTAAATCATAATTTTATTTTTTTATTATATATTTTAATAAAATGGATATTAATTATTATTATTATTATTATTATTATTATTATTATTTTTTGATTTATTTGTATATATTAATAAATTTGCTTTAGTTTATTTATTTGTATGGATTATTTGGTTTTTGTAGAAATTTTAATACAATTATGTATTGTGTGGATTCTCCTAATCTAATAATTATATGCAAGTGTTAAATACAAAATCACTTCTACAAAATTTTCTTTGGAAATTTAAAACACTATTGCCAATTGCAATATTAAGAAAAAAAGTTCAATCACACAGTATATATATGTTTTTACTGGGAAAGCATAAAGCTAAAACCCCACTATCATATATTATGTATATATGATGGAACAATCTCATACAAAACTCTAATCTAAGAGCTCTTAGTACAATATCAATCGTTTCACACTGTCATACAAAAATTGGCAAATACATGTTCCAATTTACTACCTCTTGACAGCCTGCATCCACTGCGCAACTCCTGTGGAATTCCGCTTGCCTTGAATGTGCAATCTGCATGGGCACATCCAATGTGTGTGGTTGCGAATTCCGCTTGCCTTGAATGTGCAATCTGCATGGGCACATCCAATGTGTGTGGTTGCATGAGTCCACCCACTAATATCACAACTATAGTCAAACTGCCCCTTTCACCTACATCTCAACTGGTTATCCACTGGATTTGACATGCATGTAGCTAACATTAATAAATCCTCTTCACCGACATCTCAACTCGGTCTTCACTGGATCTTTTCATGTGAGACCACCGATTGTAAATTAATTAAATAATTAATTCATTGATATCTTGCTCATTCACAATAGATTAATCTTTATTGTCCAACTATTATTAAGGGATAATAATAGTCGACATGCGTCTATAAATAGACATTTGATCTATAAATAGAACTTGCACATACATCTAAAAATCCAACATCATCTATAAATAGAATTTGCTCACCATCTATACTTAGACGTCATCTATAAATAGACTTCTACCTAAAAATAGCCCGAGGCTCCATCGTAATCTCAACACTCCCCCTCAACAAGAAAGAGATTATCCTTCACCCCATCCCGTCTCTATGGTATTCAAATTCCATTTAAAATTTTATTATTTAATAAAAATAATATTTAAATTTTATACAATTAAAATCTTAATTATTATTTATTTATTGTTTGTGTTATGTTATGTGTTGTTTTTGTATATATAATTATACACACATTGTGTAATATGGTGTATTTTAAATTAATTTATAAAAAATCACATTTAAAATTTTAAAATTGTGTTATTTTAATAAAAAATAATATTTAAAATTAATTGATGGTTTTGAAAACAAATCCAACATAACATTTTAAATTTGATTGAGCATACTTATATCTTTTCACATTCACATTACTTTCACATGATACTTTATAAAACAGACCACAAAACACTGTAAAAATTAACTCAAAATTACATTTAAAAATTTAAAATTGTGTTATATATTAAAAAATAATATTTAAAATTAATTGATATGTTTGAAAAAAAATGTCAACTTCACATTTTAAATTTGATTGAGCATACTTGTTTATTTTCACATTCACATTACTTTCACACAATGCTTTAAAAACCAAGCACAATTGACTGAAAATTATCTCATAAAATTGCATTTAAAAAGTTGTAATTTTCATTAATTGTAAGGAAAATTACATGTTGCATTTTCAGTGGATTGCTTCAAGCAAGCTCTCTAAGCTATGAAAAAATACATGGTAGAGTTATGTTAACATAATAGTTCAACAGTGAAAAACAAATATTTACAAAATAAGCAGTGTGCATGCCCAAATAGACGTATGATAGTAAAAAAATATAGAAGTCTATATGCAAAAAGTTGAAAAAACAAAGAATAAGGCCTTTGATCGCACAAACTCTTCATGCCATTGTCCACATGTTATGTGCACAGCTTCTTTGGACAACCAATGAGCATCTTCATTCATTTGCCTGTAAATGTGAGTGAAAGTAATGATATCAAAATGATTTTTAATAGCAAGTGCTTCATCTAGAAAATTTCTAAGAGTGTGTACATGACATGTAGTAATATTATTGAACAAGTTAATAATGATCTTAGAGTCCCCAAAGATATGGATCCTATTGCATCTCTTTTCTAAGGCAAAGATTAGGAGCAGTGTTGAGCTCAGAGTAGTTATTTGTTAGCGGGCAAAAACCCATTTTGATTTGATAGAAGTGATTGTCAAAAAGGTACAGTATGGCCCCTCCTCCACAACCATCGATCTCGGCCGCACCATCAAAATAAGCCCAAGGGAGATTTTTGTCAATGACTTCATGCACAATAACCCTTTCTACCTTTGTACAACCTTCTTCAGGGATGGAGTGATAGAGGGCTAAAATGGGATTGTGAATGGTGGTCTGAGATATCAGAGTGCTCTGGAATATGATATGGTTCCGAGACACCCAAAGGCCCCATGAGATCAAGAGGGGCAAGTTGCGGGCCTTAGTCGAGGTACAAGAGTGTCACCAGTTTTTCCAAGTCATGTTGATAGTGTCCCCTTGCCATGGACGATTTATGCCAAGTTCCTTAATAATTAGCATCCATGTATTGTGAGACAAAGGGAAATTGAGGAAGAGGTGATAGATATCTTCAGAGATCCTGATATGAGAAGTCTTGAGAGCTCTAATGTATCTATTCCAAACCCCTCACCAGCGCTTAGGGATATTCAGGTCAGCTGGTGTTTTCCACGCCTGTGTGATCCAATTAGAGTTATCCGTGTTTGCAACTTGACTGAGCTGAGAGAACCCAATCTCGCATAAGAAGAGTCTGATGTCCTGATGAAGCAGATGTTTCCTGACGCAACCTGACCAAGGATCCAAACCAATTCGGACCTGTGTGCCAACACTAATACATGAGGCAAGACCCTTGCCACAACCTGACCAAGGATCTAAATGAATTCAGACCTATGTGCCCGCACCAATATGCCAGGTAAGACCCTCGTCGCAACCTCACCAAGATCCAAACCAATTCAGACCTGTGTACCCACACCAATATGCCAGGCAAGACCCTGTTTGATGAGGGCTATGGATTTCATTATAGCGTGCCAAACAACAGATGAACATCTTCGAGGATGATGATGGCTTCTAATATAATCAAGTGTAGGGACTGGAGCAATGTATTTAGAGTTGGTGACTTCCTGCCATAGACTGTTGGAGGTCAAGAGACACCAACCCATTTTGGTAGCTAGTGCATTTGCAAAGAGATTAAGATCCTTGAGGCCCCAACCTCCCCAATGTTTCGGCTTGGAGATTTTCTCCCATCTCACCCAAGCAAAGGTGTGACCTTCCTCCTTGCCCCGCCAGATAAAACACCTGCAAATTTGCTATATGCTGTCGGTGACACCTTTAGGAATCCAGGCCAGCGCCATCCAATACATTGGCATTGCCTCCACAAGAGATTTGATCAAGAGAAGTCGGCCCGCTCTGGAGAGCCATTTTTGCTGCCAAATGTTGATTCTGTTAGCCAGCTATAAAATTTGTTATATCAAATGATGGCTAAATCATTTTTTGGAGCCTTCAAGAAATAGCTTTTATTGCTAAAAAATGTTATCTCTTGAAGAATCTTGAAGGCCTCATGCCTCTGTACAAATCTTCAATGCTGTTTCCATCTTAAAAACTCTGAAATTCTGCTGATTTCGTTGAGGAAATACTGCTCCAAAGGCCATTTCCCCTTCCTTCCACTTCCAAAACTAACCTCATTTTTACCCCTTTATTCCCCATAAAAATCCTTCATTTTCATATTTTTCCCCTTTCCCCTCCATCAAAACCCCTTTGATAAGGTTTAAGACTCTTTCTTTGCCTTATCGAAACCCTCAAAACCCTTTGAAAACCAGAAAAATCATAAAAATACACATATTTTTGCATAAAGGCTTAAGCCCCTTTGGGCTTAACCTTAAACCACTTCCCATCCATGAGCCCCGGCTCTGGAACCAGGCGCCAAATCATTTAGGTGCTAATCGCATCGCAAAACCCAATGGGTTGATTGAAAGACCGAACCCCGACCTCCGATTGCGATTGTCCCTCTTATAAGCCCTTCACGATGCATTTTCCTTTGTATTTCACGAAAAATCCATTTTTTCTATGTTACAAAGGGTTCCGCCCATTCATCGTTTTAAACCATTTTCCACCGTTGATCCTTTAAAACACATCAACGGTCAGCACGTTTTCCCTGCCCATCGCATCAGAAACTTCTTCAAGGTTCCTTCTGATTGTGCCTCTTTGAAACCTCTGATTGCGATGACCCAATTGCACCATCGCATCGGAAAAATACAAAGGTTTAAGCCCGTGCCTGGTGCCCGCCAATTGCAATTCCCTGATCCATCCTCCACCGTCGATCTGATCTGCAGATCGACAGCCCCAAAATCATCGCATCGGAGTTTTTCTGTTGGCACGATTAAAAGGTTCTATTCAAAACCGCCGATTACGATCTCCTGATGCATCTCCCACCGTCGATCTGATCTGCAGATCAACGGTCTACATTTAATTGCATCGGATCTTTTCATCGGGTGCGTTTTTAACATTTGGTTTTCCCCGCCGATTGCGATCTTCCGATTAGATCTGGACCATCCACATGTCCAGATCGAACGATCCCAGATCTTTCCTCATGGTTTCATCGCCCTCTGCCTTCCACCAAGAGGATTTTAAGCAGGTATTCACCACCATTGATCATTGTGCGATCGATGGTTCCAACTTATTCTTCCTCCACTCTTCTTCTAACCTTCTATTAGCTGATCTCCATCGTCGGATGTTGCCATCCAACGAGCATGCTTTTTCCCCACAACCTCCGAAGCCGTTTACCCACTACGCAGGATTTTATAACATTTGTTTATTTTGCAGGGATTAAAGGTTTTGCATTATATTGAAGAAAAAGCCGAAGGCTGAGAGTGACGATTCTCACGCCTTCGATTCATTAAAGGGAAACCATCCATGGGTTCAATTTCCACGTCTTGTCAATGCTTCATGAGGCATTGATGCCATACGAGCCCTATGCGGCTTGCACATCAACAAGACACAGTGCTATTAAATCACAATTAAAAGAGTATCAGTGTTGAAGACAGAACACAGCAGAACAGAAGATTAAAGACAAATTTGGGGGATTACGGCTAAGATTGATTACCAAAAGCCTAATCCTCCAAATTAAATCAGAATTAAAGAAAATAATAAAGATTTATAGGCAGAAAAGCCTCCACCGCCACATCTGAGGCAGATTGATTCCTCCCAGCTACCACAAAGCCACCTGTGCCTCAAAGCTTTCAAACAGAGGCCGAAGTTATTGATCAAACGAAGATATTTGACTTAGCGTGGCCAAAGATTTAATTCTACTAAGGGAATTTAATGTAAAAATATCAGCAGATTTATTACATCCAGAACAGAACCTTAAAAGTCAACAAAAGCTCCCACCGAGCTTAAATCTTAAATGTAAATCCATTAATAAAGTGAGAATATCTATACGCTTCTCCATTGAACCCCTCAAAGGCCGAAAAGCCTTAAAGACTGTATTAATTATCCTGGGAGATCTTTTTTCAGATCTCACCTTCTCATTCTTCTATAAATACTTCTGTAGAAGATGAGAAGTTGTTGCTTGTTGGTTGATCACTAGTTGTAATATTGAAACTCTTTGAAATAATACATAGTCTGTTGAAGTTGAAGAAGAAATTGAAGTCTTGGAAGCCCTGATGATGTTGTTGCATGCTTGTGTTTTAGAAGGCTCTATCATTGGATCCATGAGCTTGGTTGTTGGTGAAGTATTCTGAATTATTTAATGTTTTCTCCTGTTTTCATTTTGTTTCATAATTTCTTACTACAGTGGGATGAAAGTTTTAGGCTAAGAAATGACTCTTGGAAGCACCTTAGACCTGTTTGTCCTTCATTGTTTCATGTTTTCTTCTGCTGAAGTATTTTAGAGTTTTTAATCTCTCTCTTTAGTCTTCAAGCTTGTTTATTTCCTTAATAGCTCGATTTGTTGGTTTCAACATGATTTATGGTTTTCCTGTGTCTCTTTGCCACTTAAAGGCTGTTATTGAAGTCTCCCTTTGAAGTTCCTTTGTTTACAGTGAGCCAAGGAGGTCTATTCTGATCTTGCCCCTTGTCCTTGCTTGAACAATTAGCTTAAAGGTCTTTATAGTTGTGATCATAGATGTATTTAGGTGTTCCCTCTTCTATGACCGCAATTATCAGTGAATTTTTTATGTTTTCTAAGTCATTTGAAATAAAATCTTTGAGGAAATAGGGTGTTCCCTGAATCTTAGATTTCATTTTAAAAGTTGTTTTGAAGTCATTATTTGCTTGAAGTGTGATTTGTAGAATTCATGGTTAGCCCTGTCTATCAAATAGCTCTTTATTGTTCAAGTAGTGTTTTCAATTTCCCTTTGTTGAGAATTAAACTTCTCTTTCCAAATCATTGATGTCCATCTCATTCCAAAACCAAAGGATCCTGTGGCCAAGTTAGATTTTCCCTCTGATATCCCATATCCATTGATGAGTGTATCATGACCTCTTCTTGACTCCATTTCCCAATGAATCAGATGTTTCTCCTCGCTACATATATTTCTTAGACCTCTCATATTTTGCTGTATCAATTCAACCAAACAAACAAACAAACACCTGCACTTAATAACTAGTCTAAAACCAATACTCTAAGCACACAAGATAAACCTTTGCAAACAAACATTTGAGAGATCCCTCTCTGAGAACAGGAGGACTAGATCAACTCTAAAGATTGGTTTTGATGTTGCCTTGTCTTTTGATTTGCCAAACTATCAAAACACGGGACACCAACAGATTCTTCGCTCAATTTTAGCTATGAGCCAATTCCAATTAGTAATTCTATAATCATTTGGCTTGAGTCTGAATCCCAAGTATTTTAGGCCCTCTTCAATGTTCCTATGTTCAAATTGAAGTAGTTGAAGTGCATGCTGCTGCTCTTGGATGGAGCAATTTGAAAACATAATGATGGATTTTCTATATGATTGGGAAGCATTCCAGTAGCTGTAAAGAAGGTGGACAATATGTTGTTGAACAAATGGAATCTCGCAAGGAGCCGTCTAGAAATATGAGCACATCATCAATAAAAATCAAGTGTGTCAGGAATATAGTGTTAATGAGTTTGACACCCAGAAGCTAACCTTCATTTCTAGCAGAGGAAATGAGAGTAGTGAGGCCCTCCATTATCAGTAGTAAGAGGAGAGGGATAAAGGGCATCCTTGACGAAGCCCCCACCCTGCATGTAAGAAAGGTGTAGCATCCCCATTGATGAGTAAACTAAAAGAGGCGTTAGTGATGCAACACATAATCCATTGAATGAAAGAGTGGGGGAAGCCAATGTGAGTGAGAATCAATTGGAGATAGGTCCAACAGGCAGGGTCAAAAGCTTTGTCCAAATCAATCTCTAGGATATATAATTTAAGGTTATAGAGTTTGATAGAGTTAAGGGCTTCTTGAGCGGTGCCGATGGCCTCATGGATTTGTCTATTATGAAGGAAGGCGAATTTCTTCTTGGATATATGCCAAGATAAGATAGGCTTGATGCGGTTAGCAATGATTTTGTAAAGGCAGTTACATAGGGAGAAAGGCCAATAGTCATTGAAGGAAAGAGGTTTGTCCACCTTGGGGACAAGGGCAATGAAGGTAGAGTTGAAGCTATCATACATTCTGCTTGAGGTTCTGCACTCTTCAATGACCAACATCAGATCCACACCTATGAGATCAAAGAATGATAGGTATAATTTGATAGGCCAGCCGTCCGGTCCATGACTCTTATCCTTTTTGAACCACTTTATGACAACTTCAATCTCGGCAAGGGTAACAAGGGCATTGACTGAGTCCGAATCATCCTCTTCCACAAATTGGGGCAACTGCCTTGCTATACTAACCACCTCACCGATGTTAGCAACCCCGAGGTCTCTATAAAGATGGTAGAAATGTTGAATGCCTATATCTGAAAGTTGTTGATGAGTCTTGGCCACCATGACATGCTGATCATTAAGTTACCATATGGTGTTAATAATTTTTCAACATTTGGCACATTGCTGGAAAATTTTGGTATTATTATCCACTCCCTAGAGCGAGATGGCTCTGCTCTTGAGTCACCAAGCTTCCTCCTTGATTCTAAGAAGCTGAATTTTCTTGGTTTCCATAAGGGTGAGAGAAGCTTTGTGTTCCGTCGAGGAGTGACCCCTTCCATCTTCATCAAGCATGAGTGCGATCTCCTTCTCGATCCTTGTCAACTCTTCCTCATCTCTAGTCCTTTTCTCCTTTACAGGAAAAATTATTGGCAATAACAGTGGTAGGCAGGGTATTGGGGAGCATGTGGCAATGATCCCAATGCGCCTTGACAATCTGTCGAAATTCAGGTTCATCGAGCCAAGAGGAGTTAAACTTGAAGGGGGAGTGGGGTTTCTTGTTCTCACCAAGTATCTCAAGAAAATTTGGAGAGTGATCCAACAAACCACTAGAGCCCCCCACTCACGAGCTCTGTCCATCTAACAAAAAACAATCTAGACGACTAGCAAGAGTCGCTTCCCCAATTCTTAGATTACGCCATGTGGGCATTTTATTCGCCATCACTAAGTCTATCAAGTTGGCTTTGTCCAAATATTTCTCAAAGTAACTGGTCAGAGGATCCGGCGTAGCATGGGGTCCCTCGGATTCCCCATGACCTAAAGAAAAAGTTAAGATCACCTCCCACAATGATATGCTTCAACTGCAAAAAGGAAGACTGCAACAGCTTATCCCAGAAGGTAGGTCTATTGTGGCAAGGCCCATATATGTTAAGAATTCTGAGGGGGGCGCCAATCTTAGAGGCGATGATGTCAGCCCCCAGGATTCCATTAGAGCCCCACACATTATGAATTTGAGTAGTACGATTATTGAAACCAATGGCGCTTCCCCCTGAGAGACTCCGCACATCCAGAGTGTGAAAGGTCCAAAAAGGATAGATCGAGGACCATCTTGGACAAAAAAGAGGGACCATCTTGACCATCTTGGACAACAAAGAGGGACCATCTTGTTTTTCAAAATAAGTGGACTAGTAACATGAGAAATGACAGATGAAGCAGACGAAAGCTGGACATTAAAATGAAAAGGTAAGGGGGGAGAGGAAACAGAACCCGTGATGGGGCTGAGGTCCTCTTGCAGCAATGGAGCCCTCGGTTCGGTTGCTTGCTGAACTATTGTGGGCGCTCACAATGAAGATGACGGACGAGGATATTGCTTTTGTTGCCCCTCCAAATTTGATTTGAGCCTCTGATTGTTCCCCCCCGAAGCTCTATATGTTGTGTTATGTGTTATTTGTGTAGATATAATTATACACATAACTTTGTGTGTAATACGATGTATTTTAAATTATTTTAAAGTTATTGAGATTTAATATTTTAAAAATATTTGTAGAACATTGTTATGTTATATGTTATGGATATGTAAATTCGTATTTTTATTATACAAAGATATGTATATAGATTTCAACTTTACATTTTAAAATTGTACTTACACAATTCCCCTTTGCATGATATCCTTCTTATAGCAATAAGTGAAGTATTAAAAATAAGCTTGTAATTCTCAAAGACTATATTATTTTTCTTTTTAAAAAGGGGTTCTTTTTTACAACTTTTAAATATAGCATGGCTAAAGGAGTCTCTTACTTTTAGTAATTTTTTTTACTCTTTATTTTAGTTTTAAAATTTTAACTTTATTTATTTTAATCTTCACAATTCATATGGTTTTCACATAATACCCTATGTGCCAACCACACATAATGTTTAAAATATTAGTAAAAATTTATAATTAGAAAATAAAAAAATTTATACAAAGAGGATTGTAATTTATACATTTATTTAAGTTGTGCTGTAATTTATTATGTGATATTGTGATGTATTGAAATGTGTTAGGTGATGTGATATTTGATTGTATACATATAATATTGTCCATAAGTTGGTGTATATTAAATTAATTGAAACCTTTTAAAATTTAAAGTTTAATAAATATTGGCTTTTATAATATTTGGACAATGGATAAATAATAATTTTGTTTTTTATTATATATATATATATATTTTTTGATTTATTTGTATATATTAATAGATTTACTTTAGTTTATTTATTTGTAAAGATTACTTAAAATAGTAAGGTAAATAAATGTATATGGTTTTTAACTTTACATCTTAAGGTTTGATTTTAGCATATTTATTTTTCTTTTTCACTATATCCCATTATATCAACCACTCTTTATATTTGAAAGTTTGATTCTTATCCTATTATACCAACTACTCTTTATATTTCAAAGTTGAATTCTTAACCTCTTTAAGGTGATATCCATCTACACCAACCATGGGTGAGTTAATAAAAATGAACTTATAAAATTGTAAAAATCTATTATAATACATAGTCATCATAGTCATGATAGCATGGCCAAAGCATGGGAGAAGTCTTTTATTTTTTAGTGTTTTTTATTTTTATTTTTATAAAATTTTAACTTAATTTATATAATTTTGTATTTGAAAATAATAATTTTATGACAAAGTGCTCTTTGTTATAAAATTAAAAAATGCTCTTTGATTTAATGATTTATTTAAGTGTTATATTAAATATCAATTACTCAACTTGTTTAATTAAATGAAATACGATTAATTTTATTTTAAATTTGTGATTTAAAAAATAAAAATAAAAATCAACTTTATATATGATATTTCAAATTTGTATTGGTTACATTCACAATTTTTTCACATTCATATAGTTTTCATATAGTACCTTATATACCAACCACAAATTATATTTAAAATGTTAATAAAAATAAAAAATGGAAAAATTCAAAATTTATATAAATAAGATTTTAAATTTATATTTTTGTTTATGTTGTGTTGTAATATGGTTATATATTAAATGTGTTATGTTATTTTTTTTTTTTCTAAATAAGACTAAATCTATTAACTTATAAAAATATTGGTACAAAACTACCACAGCTGCTGCTGTGTAAGCCAGCCAGCTGGGACTGATTGTCAGCATTGTTCTTGATTGTTCTGGGTCGCCCAGAGCGGGAAACCGACCCATTAAGCATTATGTACTGGGCCGCCCTTGGAAGGGAAACCGGCCAGAGGTTTATACATAAAATGTAAACAACAACATAAAAGCTAGAAGCACCATTCTGCCCATCAGTAGAGCAATTAAAACAGCAAAACTCAAAAAAACCAGAAGTAAATGAGTCAGGGGATTTAACCCTCATGCTCAGAAGACATTGGTTCCTCTTCAATTCTGCATGCATATTCATTCTCCTTGCTACTGTCCTCCTTTCCTGCAAGACTGTCAGTCTTCAAATCCTTGTTGTCATCTTCAGGACGCAGCTCCGTGAGTTGAGGGGGAATGGGGCGAAGGTCAATAGGAGGGGAGGGGGAGGCACGGTGCGGGATTTCTTCACGGAGAGAGACGAAGATGAAGGCGGTGATGATGGAGTCGAAGGAGGTGCAGTGGAAGCGGAGCTCAGCATTCTGGGTAGAATGTCTGATAGTAGAACCCCGAAGCTTGCTAGCTCGAGGATTGGGCTGACTGGGAGGGACAGAGAAGTCAGAAGGGGGAGGCTGACTGGAATGAGCGGGAGGGTCAGGAGGGGGGTCATGACCGGGAGGCCCAGAGGGAGAGGCGGGAGAGGGCTGACAGGGGAAATCACCAGAAACGCGTGCACGGCTACGACCTCTGCCAGCAAGACCAGAATTCTCAGCACGATGTCCTCTGCCCCTACCTCTGGCTCCACCGCCGCGTGAGGCAGGCGGGGGCGTGATATCATCATCCTCAGAGGAGGAGCTAAGTTCAGAGAGAGGCGAAGGAGGATTGACAGATGCATGGCCTCGACTAACGCCTCGTCTACAGCGCATGCGCTGCCTGAGGCGTGGCATGGCCAACAAAAGGTGGCGCAAGCGAGGACGTCCAAAGAGAGGGTCAGGAACTTGAGAAACGGAGGGGAGATCACCAGGGTGACGCCGACCGGGCAGATGAGCAGTATAACCAGAAATACAATTGCCAGAGGAGGAACTATCCCGAGAATGCAAATTGAGGCTAAAGGGAGACAAAGTACCTGCAATGAGCACAGCTGGAGCTCCAGATGAGGCCGAAGCACTGCAGAAGGGGCTGTTGGAGAAATGGACGCCCGGAATTGTCTCCAGACAAGCTAGAATGCTACAGCGGCATCCCGTCTGCGTTTTGCAACTGGAATTGGCACAGCCAGGCGAACATACAACATTCAAGGGGTTCAGAGGTCCGCCATGGATTTCATCGTTCTGCTCTTCCTCCATACTGTAAACGATCAACAACACCAGCGCCATATACCCGAAAGCAAAGGAGTAATAACTGCAGCTATGTTCAGTTCGAGGCGTATTAATAACGCCTGCAGAAGAGGTGCTATGGGCCATGTGGGCTCGGCATGTAGGCAGCGTTGGGAGCTGCGCAGGAGCCCTTGGCTCATTAATTCGCCACCGCAGCCGCATTCGGCGAAATGTGTTATGTTATTTGTTGTTGGTTATGTATTTGATATAATTTAAATAAATTTAAAGTCAAATTTTTATGTTTAATAAGTATTAGCTTTTAAAAAAATAACTTAGATTAGCAAGGACAGCAAGGATACCAATCCTTTTTACAACTTCAAATTAGGAATCCAATCCATTCATAAACCAAAGGCTCCAACTTGGTTTAAGAAATACAATCATCCTCTTTAGTAATTCTAGCCACCAAACACTAAAAATATAACTCAAACAATTATCCAAAACTCTACCAAGATATCCCCAAAGTACTGTTTCAAGGTGTCTCCAATGGTTTCTCCACAATGGCTTCAAGAATGTCTCCATGTGATCCTCCAAAGTAGCTTCAAGGGGATACTCCAAAGTGGCTTCAAAAACTTTAAGAAAAAATTCAAGGATAACTCCAAAGATGGTCTCAAAATCAACTCTAGCTATTCTCTTTAGGTGACTTGAGGAAATATCAAATCAACTACCAAAAATATACCCAAACAAAGCCCCAAAAAAAGTACGCATTCACGCCTTACTGAAGTAGTAATAATTTGAGATATAGGGTTGAACATGCTGAGTTGCAAGGGTCGAAATTACAGGTCTAAATAGGTCAAGTTGCATGAGTTGAAATTACAGTTTTGAATAGGTTGAGTTGCATGGCTGAATTATGGTTGAAATACGTTGAATTATAGGGTAGAAATAAACTGAATTTTCAATGAGAAAAGGGTTGAATTCAAGACACAAATAACTCCAAGAATATTCCAAAAATTGACCATGAAGCCCTCCTAGAGACCTTAGTTAATAACGTAATGTCTTTAAGAGATGCTCCTACAATATGCTTCTAGGTTCATGAGATGTGAACTGTCTTTTTCCTTGTCTTGTTGACTGAGTTGTTTTGGTTGAATGATAGGTTGAATTGCAAGGGTCACAATTACATATCTAATTAGGCTAAGTTATAAGGGCCACAATCATAGGTACAAATAAGTTGAGTAGCAAGGGCTAAAATTCTAACGATGAATAAGCCGAGTTGCTGGGCCAAATTGAGGTTGAACTAGGTTGAATTCTGGGGCAGAAATAAGCTGAATCTTCAATGAGCACAAGTCTGAATTCAAGATAGATAATCAACTCAAATTCCTCTTCTCTTGTTTACTGAGTTGTTTTGGTCGAATCAGGGAGAGATTTGCTTATTTATAGGCCTTGTTTCTCGTTAAACAAGGCCAACCTATCCTAAAGGAGGGTGAGTTAACAAGGTCAACACATGTTGTTTATCTTCTTGAAAATATTGTTTTTCTTAAATGGAGAGGAATTGGAGGGTGTGCTATACCTCATTGAAAAGGGCTTAAAGCATTGAGGGCCAGCAACAATGAGCCGGTGTGTCGGCAACAATGAGTGGGAGAATTCCAACACCAATGAGGGAGTTAATATCACTAAGAACACAAGGGTCGATTTGAATCTGAGAATGAAGGGGGGTTTTAATGAATATTGTTGATACAATAATCACTATTTATTGCTTCACCACGAAAAATATACCCTCCTCTTTCCATAATTTCATTCCAACATTCATTTTTTTTTAGGGTATAGGACTTTTTATGTATCCTTGTTGGCAGCCAAACCATTGGATAGGGAAATCTAGGACTGATCTAGTTATTCCCACATTGTTCCATGTAAATAATATACTGAGCAACCCTTGTTAAGGCTATATTTAAGTTTAGGTGGTTAAATGGATCTTTATTTCAGGTTTGTTTTCTTGAGGAATCCCACCTTTCTTACATCCTTCTTGTGCGACAATATCCAATATTTGAATCTAGGCTACACAATATGCAATGGTCTGTTGCCTCTTCCTGGAGATATACTCTGCTACCTATGACAAATTGGCTAATTGTTGTTTTTCTTGTCTCAACTACCCAAGTTTTTCATATTCTCCTCTAACCCACAAAATTCTCTCATAATTGCGTTTAAATTTTTTAAGACCTTCCACCCAACTGACTTGATTTCTCAAATATGATAAAAATGATCTCAATTGGACATCCCCTACATTAGGGTTGGGATTCCATGTTTTGTCAAGAGATACCGGAAAATTATGATTGTTACAGTTCAAAGAGCAAGTATTTTTCTAGATTCATGCAGGCCCTATATGCTTCTATGAAACCCTGTCTGTATTAAACCTAGAAAGGCTTATTGTTGATGATAGCATTATTTTTAACCTTCAACAATATTTCTATAAAGTACAAGTTGTAATTGGTTGAAGGAGCCCTGTAACTAAGCACACCATCCATTATCCATCCGAGTTGCTTCTTATCATTCTCCATCTTGTTCACCTTCCTTTCCATCCCAGCCACTGTGTTTTTATGTTCTTCAAATTTTTTAATATATTTTTCTCATGTCTTGCAAAGGTCACAAATTCATTTTTCGTGCAAATGTAAAGGTATTATTTTTCCCTTTAAAGAGGGTATACACATGACTAATTTATCCTTTGGTTCCTCACCCTCTATTTGCACAACAATGTGTTTTGGTCAGTTTGATTTATGGTTCTTGATCCTCTATTAGTTTCATCTCCCGTTCATGTTCCTTTGTTTGTACAACTATTTATTTTGTTAGTTTCATATGTGATTCTTGTTTCTCTATTTACACAACTATGCTTTTTGTCACTTTCATCTCTGCTTTTTGGTCCTCTATTTGCACAACAATGTCATCAATCTGTTTTTTTCCAAGGGGTATATTTTCTTGGACCCCTTGAGAAGGTATATCTATGACACCAATGGGTAGGGAATCTACAACTTGGGTCAAGAAATTTAGTTTATCAAAAGTTTCTTTTTTCCTATGCTCTTATCTACTTGATTTGTAGTTGTCTCTTTTTAATATGGAGATTTGTAGTTGTCTCTTTTTAATATGGAGAATCATATTCTTCCTTAATAATTAAATATACCGAGGAAGATTTGTAGGGGTACTTAATGTTTCAACGTGCTTGTTTGTAAATTCTAGTGGTGCAGTTGGTTGGTCCTCCTCATCATCACCATACAATTCTAGTGGTGTAGTTGGTTGTTCCTCCTCGACATCCCCATACAAAATTGAAATTGAGGCAAGCCCATCTGTTCCATACCATTTGGCTACTCCTCTTATGTACTCACAGTGAGAATGAGGAGAGGAAACCTTATCGAATTGTTCTTATGTGTTAGCAAGGTGGCCTAATCCTTGTTCCATGAATCCTTGCTACATTCATCCTTGCTCCATGACTCCTCCTTCCATCAATACATCCTGTGGATGCTCTTGCTCTTTCTCTTCTACTAATTATTCTGTAACAATGGGGAGGATTTGAGGAACTGGAGCAAGACTGCCTTTCTTTCTCCTATTCTACTTGCCTTTTGGCACTATTTCCATGCGTTTCCTATATCCTCTCAATCTTCTGATGGCAAGTTTACTTGGAAATATTTCTACTTAACCATCATCATCTTGTTTGTTTCTTTCTATGGGGATTTAGCAGTAGAATCTAGTGTTTTAAAGCTCCGACTCTCATTCGGAAGCACCCGAGTGTCGACTCTGACTCTGACTTTGAATTGATATCGATTCAGCCGGTTCGGTTTCAATGACTAGGTCTTTGTAAAAAGTACATTAAATAATAAATTTTTCTATAAAAAAACATAATTTTAAAGATTTTTAGTCATGTTTCCAAACACACAACATTAGAATATAGACAAAAGACAAAATATTATCAAAGTAGGTTCATGAATATATCCATTATATCAAAATGGCACCGAGTGCACTATCTAATACATACATGATATAGAGATCAGAAAAAAAAAACCAAGGATGCTCTAAATGACCTCTACAACAAAACATGACTAGCCACTATTGCTAGACAAGGTAATATCCTCTGGCTCAGACTCTGAATCAGAGGGGGAAACCCATTACTCCTCCTCCTCATCAAGATCCTCAACTAGAACTATAGCACTAGCACGCTAAGCCTGAGATAGACGAGCTATGCATCGAGAAAGTGCTTGTTGCTGCAACTGGAGGACTTAGGCCTAGGCCTGCAACTACGCACACCATCCATTATCTGTCCGAGTTGCTTCCTATCATTCTCGATCTTGTTCACCTTCCTTTCTAGCAAAACCACTATGTTTTTATGTCTCCTTCAACTTTGTTTATATATTTTTCCCATGTCTTTCAAAGGTCACGAATTCTTTTTTCGTGCAAATTGAAAGGTATTAATTTTCCCTTATAAGAGGGTATACACATGACTAATTTATCCTTTGGTTCCTCATCCTCTATTTTAAAAATAATGTATTTTGGTCAGTTTGATATCTGGTTCCTAATCCTCTGTTAGTTTCATCTCTGGTTCATGTTCCTCTGTTTGTACAACTATTTCTTTTCAAAGTTTCATCTATGATTCTTGTTCCTCTATTTACACTACTATGTTTTTTGTCAATTTAATCTCTGGTTACTGGTCTTCTATTTGCACAACATTGTCATCAATCTCTTTTTTTCCAAGGGGTATATTTTCTTGGATCCCTGGAGAAGGTATATCTATGACACCATTGGGTAGGGAATCTACAACTTCGGTCAAGCAATTTAATTTATAAAAAGTTTCTTTTTGTCTATGCTCTCATGTGTTAGGGTTTTAACTTTGATTTGTAGTTGTCTATTTTTAATATGGAGAATCCTATTATTCCTTAATAATTAAATATAGAGAGGAATATTTGTATGGGTACTTACTGTTTCAATGTGCTTCTTTGTCAATTCTAGTGGTGCAGTTGGTTTGTCCTCCTCATTATCACCATACTCATTGTGAGAATGAGGAGAGGGAACCTTATCAACTTGTTCTTACGTGTTAGTAACATGGCCTAATACTTGTTCCATTAATCCTTACTACATGCATCCTTGCTCCATGACTCCTCCTTCCATAAATACATCATGTGGATGCTCTTTCTCTTTCTCTTCTAAGAACTGGAGCAAGTTTGCCTTGCTTTCTCCTATTCTGCTTGGCTTTTGGCACTACTTCCAGGCATTTCTTGTATCCTCTCAATCTTTTGATGGCAAGTTTACTCCCCAATATTTCTACTTAACCATCATCATATTGTTCGTCTCCTTTTTGTGCAGATTTAGCAGTAGAATCCAGTTTTTTAAAGCTCCGACTCGGGTTCAGAACTGTTGTCGTTCCTAGAGACAAACTTGAGTTGTGAAAGACTATGCCTAGGACATATTATATTAGCAAGGAGCATATGGTATAACAGAGGAAGTTATCAATAAAAATATCTCATGCTATTTCCTGAAAAACAAGGAATATTAATCTGAATGGGACCAAGACCTTCAGAAACTGACACAGAGAAAGGAATACTGCAGAGGCAACATGCAAAAATCCAATATAAAAGCAATAGACAATTCAGAGACAACTTACTGTAAATAGGGCCAATTTAGAAATACCTCACAGAAATAAATTATCAGAAGGTGTATGTAGTGAATGAAATATTGAGAGAATATTAGTTGTCATTGAGCTAATATCCAGATACACAATATCACCATGTAATGGGCTTACCAATTTAAGAATCCATTCATGACGATAACGTTTTAAAAACACCCTCCCAAAGAAACTAATATAGCAGAAGTATGGTTTAGATGAATAGTGGAACAAAATATCATGCCCGAGCCATATTTAAAGCGCTTGAATAATCCGAGCATTGGTATCAACTAGGATAAATCCATACCAAAAATCAGTGAGCCACTCGCATTCCAGAAACATGATACAGGAAAGATGGATGAAATGAAATGATCTATTAAAATAACACATAAAAGGGAAAGTTACACACTATGAGAAATCAAAGACCAGAATCCTCTTGAAAGACGAAACTTCTCCTCACTGAGACCCCACGGGCTCTATACATTCATATAAGAGCTTTTACAAAATGCATACCAAAATTCTCTTACTGCATAATTTTTTGATAAAATTTGGAACCCTCAATCATCTGTTCTTCGAGAGCTTTATAGGAGAAAAAGAAAGCTCGAAAAGGGAGTAGGTGATGAAAATTTAATTTACCTCATTACGACAAGATGGCGGAAACGTGCATGCCCATATTGCTGGATGACTCTGTAGCACTCGATGTACTCTGCTGCCTGATTTCAGAAATAAATGCACTGGGTAGAAGTCTCTTCAGGAACACGGCAAAAAAGTAAAATCACATAGACATTCCGTCCTTTCCTGAAAGAAAATGGTGTCGAAAAGAAAACTTTAGGGTATTGTTTTCTGCGAATGGTACCCTCTGCCTTCTAAACCATGAATTAAGGTTTAAGATCTTCAATGCTGAACGTTGAATTCCTATATCATTCACTGATATTTCTCTTCTCCTCCATCAATGTCTCCATCTGCGCAACCTGTGCTTTGAATGACTCTGGAGGGTTTGACAGATTTTAACCTTGATTTTTTTTAATGGAAGTCTTGTTGAAATACCTTCCCAGGCCTTTCTTCATAATTCTAGCCTCTGAAAAATGGTCCTTTGATGTACTCTCTATTACAGTAACAGAGACTGCAAATCATGGCAGTTTTCCGCCGCTGTAACCCTGCAAAACCCGAAAAATCGTTAGGAAAACCATCCATGAGGGTGGTGGATGTGGCGGGGTCCATGAAAATGGTCGTGCAGACATGGTGAAATGGTGGAATAATGTAGGGTGGCGACAAAACGCAGTGAAACGATGGAGGATTGACTGGCGAAAGTTTTTAACGTAAAACATTGAAATTTGACTAATGGATGAAATATATAAGGGCGGAGGACAAATACGACAAACACGTGGAAAGGGTGACGTGGAGGTACGGAGTCGACTGGCGGAGAGGTAGGTGATCTAGACTGTCTGATCTCAAGATGAGATTGACGGCTGAAAATGCGTTGGAGGGTGATCGGTGGGCCAAAGGGTGATCGGTGGGCCAGGGGTATGGTTTCCCCGTGTTAAATTCCGCGCAACTTCGAGGAGTGATCACCGTCGGATGGGCAGCTCTAGATCGGACAGCTCACGTGCATATCGCGCCACTTCTGCTGTTGAACTATAACGTGTGATGAGCAGGTGGTTTTGAAATAGTGCGAAACACGCATTGCGCGATGAATGGCATCGCTCTGAAATGAGAAATACCACCCGCCTGGGAAAGGCGGTGCGTTATAAACCACCGGTTTTGTACCGTGCACGGAGCGGGGACCACAAGGGAGGGTGAGCTGCGAACCGTTGATCTGCGATTTAAACGGATGGTGGACAGGCGATTTGGGAGATGAACGGAGTGGGCCACAGGCGCGATGAAGACTTGTGAATGCCGTTAGATCTGTACAGATCGATGGTTATAAACTTGCCCGATATATATATGTGTTCAGTGCCTTCATGGCTAGCACTCGGTTTTGACCACCGGTCATGTGGAGAAAAAGGTGTAGGGGCTAGGGCCGAAAGGTGCTAGGCCTTAAATATATTATAATGTGGGATTTCGACCCTTTTATGGAGTTTTAAGGCTGGGAGAAGGTAACGATGAGCAGAAAACAAATTTCTCATGGAAAAAAGAGGGGGTTTGAAAGGTTTAAGCGAGATTGCTTATCAAAATTTCAATAGAATGCTGGCGTGATCAACATTGGCTCCACTTGGGGACGACACGTTCATCCCTGGGCGTGTCGAGAACTTCGTAGAGGGTCTCTAATCGTGCAGTGGGGTATTTTTGCGGGTGATGGTGGTCGCCCTGTTTGAGTTTTCTGCAATTGCTGAGGGGTCTATGGTATTCCGGTTAGCATTTCGTTTCTCCGGCTAATTCAAACTATTTTTCAGGGGAGCTGGCTTTTCAAATTTCCCTCCACTCGTCTGACATAAGCGGCGATTTGACTTAGTGGCTCGTTGGTGGATGGTTGTCTCATTTAATGATAAAACCGTTCACCAACTCATCATTTATTGACACATTCTCTAACTTTCTCATCTCTGACCGGTCGCCCATCAACAGTGACCGTTCACCTACCGATTTAATCATCTCATCAGTGCTCCGGTTTTTTCTCGGATTGCTCTTTGACTAGTTCTTAGATCCGGGCGACACTAGTTATGTGCTGCGGCATGTCTTTGCTGTTTTTCCTAATCCGGATTTTATAGCATCTGGCGTTTGGATCGTGGCATTTAGCTCTTCTGGCAAGTTGTATTAACGATCTCTGGATTTGTGACTTCAATGCCACTATTTTATTCCCAGATATTCCTTGTCGCCTCCATGGATCTCGGAGTTATCCATTTTTCTGATCTTTCGATCTCTGTTGCATCGGGTATTTGCATGGTCCGGGTGGATGATGTTTTCTCTATTCGTCAAGACATATCATTTCCTTTCGATCCCGGATCTGAAGGACACACCGGTCTTGGTAGGATGCAGTGAGGTGCCGGATCTCCGGATCGAGTTGGGGAGCCGGATCTCCCCCAATCTTGGGGACCAATCTCTTCGTATTTTTCGGATGCTTTTTGTTTTCCGGACAGTTCATCAAGCGAGCCTGTTTTGTTTGTGCAGGGATTTTAGTATGGTCAAGGGCTGCTTTTTTCTTCTTCAAGTGGATCAGGCTTATTTATCAAGTGTCTCGGTTTCCATATGTCATGCGTGCATGATGTATTACAAGCGAGCCTGAATTGGTTTTTGCCTAGCGAGACGGCCTTCCATGGATCTCACCTTTTTTTTGGCTGTCTTTCAGTTCAGTTATCTTTTATTTCTGTATTTTCATGAATATGATGCTGCATATTTTCTTTGCTGGCTCTTTTCAATGTATACAGGGATGATCTCGTGGGTATGTTTTATACTATCCGTAATGTTGTTGGCCATGAACATCGAATTACTTCTCTTCAGAAGTGTATTCTGGATGTATTTGGTATATGGGGTTTTCTCGCTGTTTTATATAACAGTTTGAGAAAGTATTGATGATCATGTACTGTCATATATTTTTATTAATATATACAACGTTTTTTTTTCTTCTGAAAAAAGATAATCTTCTGTGCGAACTCTGCTCTTCAACACTTCTACCTTTATTTTCATAATTCATCACGACACCCACATTATTCAAACAAGGGAGAAAAAAGGAAACTAATATACAGTATAATACATCAGGCTATCTCTGCTTGAATTAGAACTGGAAGTAGGGTTTAAGAAACTGACCATTTATAGGGGCGTCAAGCAAGTCACCCTATAAATTTTCCAACTTGAAAGTGTTGTTACCTCCCTGTTCCACAATCTTGAAAGGACCGAACCAGAGTGGGTCGAATTTACCATTTTTTCCTTTTTCAGCCCTCTGAATATCCCATCTGAGCACTAAATCACCAATCTACAAATTCCTGTCCTTGGCATGCTGATAAAAAAGGTATTTCATCTTCTCCTGATACTCTGTCAGCCTTTGACTTACTTGGTTCCGTGTTTCTTCCAATTTCACCAGCTGATTTATTCTCCTAGTCATATCATCAGGCTCTTCTTGACTTTCCTGCATGAATCGGGCTACTGGTAGGGATAATTGAATAGGGAATACTGCTTCCCTCCCATATAATAATTCACATGGGGATTTTCCAGTTTCTCTCTTGCTAGTAATTCTATTTGCCCACATAGCGAATTTCAATTAGGAATCCCAATTTTTCTGATTTTCATTTATAGCCTTCTTCAGTGCCCTTACCAGGGTTTTATTGGATGACTCTTCCAAGCCATTTCCCTGTGGATAATAAGCTATAGAGTGACTTAGTGTGATGTTATATTGCTGACAGAAGCTCACAAACTTTTTAGACTTGAAGGCCTGGGAATTATCAGTCACTATTCTGGCAGGGCAGCCAAACCTGGATATGATGTTTTCTTCGATGAATTTTATTATCACAGTATATGTTGTGTTCCTCGCAGGTATGGCTTCCACCCATTTTGTGAAATAATCAGTGGCAGTTAAAATCCACTTATGCTGACCACTCGATGGAGGATGTATTTCACCTATAAAATTAATTCCCCATTGTCGGAAAGGTTCGTCCACGTGCATGGGAATCATGGGAAGAGGTGCCAATTTCTGTCTTTCAGCAAATTTCTGACACTTCTCACAAGCTCTAACCTGGGCAAAAAAATCTCCAAAAATCTTGGGCCAATAGAAACCAACCTTCAGGATCTTGTGAGCAGTGGCCCTCCAACTGTAATGACCCCCATATATTCCTTCATGAAATTCGGCTATAATACTCTCTACCTCATCCTCTGTGAGACACAGGAGTAGGATGCCTGAGGGATATCACCAGTATATTCGGCCATTGGTGACTATGTACTTCTGTGATTTCAATCTCAGATTTCTGTATTTAGCTTTATCACAACTTGGAGGGCAACTGAGTGTGAGGAGATATTCTACTACCTATTTGTACCACTGACTGGTGAGGTACTTTATATGTGTTTCCGGAGTAGCTACCCCAATTCCCTGTCGTTCTTATTCTCTTCAGATTCCTCACTTGCTATTATGGACAAATTTATACCCAAAGCTTGATAGTTTGATTCAGATAAGATTTTGGCAAACCCTTGTCCTTTGATCAGCTTAGTAGGGCGGATGTCTAATTCATACTCCTTTATTTTAGCAATCCACTTCCCCCTTTTTCCTGCACTATCCCCTTGGATAAGAATATCTTTTACAACAGTTGTAGGCACAAATGAACTGATATGGGACTGCAAGATATACATGCGGAATGCTTTGAGGGATTTTACTAGGGCGTATTCTTGCTTTTCCAATATGTTATATTTCAATTCTGCATCACGGAGCACCTAAATGAAGAAGGCAATGGGCTGCTCATACCCTTCCTCATTTTTTTGCAATAAAACTCCTGCTATTGTATGAAGTGATGCAAAATAAAAGATCATGAAAGGTTTAGCATAATCTGGTCCAGCTAGTACAGGGGCTTCTGCAAAAGCATTTTTATCCTGATAAAGGCATCTCATGATTCCTGGGACCATTTAACTTCATTATCTTTCTTCAACATGTCAGTTATATGTCTAACTATTTCAACATAGTTAGGAATAAACCTTCTCAGGAAATTAATACGCCCTAGGAACACTTGTACCTCCTTCTTATTTCTAGGAAGAGCAATACCATTTATAACCTCTACCCTCTTAGGATCTATCCTCACCCCATCTTTAGTCACAATGTGTCCCAAAAATTTACCCTCTTCTAATGCAAATAAAGACTTTTGAGGATTTAGAGAGAGACCATACCTTCTGCATTTCTCAAAGGTTCTACGTAGATGCTCAATGTGCTCAGTATCATTCTTGGAAAATACAGTGATATCATCGAGGTAGACTACCAAAAATTTATCTTTCCCCCCCACAAAAGCAATGTCCATGGCCCTCTGAAAAGTGGCCCTTGCATTGATCAACCCGAAAGGCATCCTGGCATACATAAATGTACCCCATGGTGTAGTGAAAGCAGTTTTCTTTTGATCTTCTGGAAGTACAACTACCTGATTATAACTAGAGAATCCATCCATAATTGACATCCTAGAATCTCCAACCACTTTCTCCAGGATGTGATCCATCTTAGGCAGTGGATAATTATCATTTAAGGATGCTCTGTTCAAATTTCGGAAATCTACACACAACCTTATTTCTCCGTTCTTCTTTCGGACAGAGACTAGGTTTTCCATCCATTCAGAGTACCTCAATGGCACAATTATTTTGGTGTTTAACAACTTCTTAATTTCCTTCTCAATAGAAGGAAGCAGCAAGGGATTTATCTGTCTGAGCTTTTGCTTATGAGGTTTTGCATCTCCCTTTAGTGGGATTTTGTGCTGCATTATACTGATGTAAAAAGTTTTCAAGTCTTGATAGGACCATGAAAACACATCCTTGTAAGACTGAAATAATTTCTAATATAGCTTTTTATATTCTTCTGGGACTTTCTTGGAAAATTTTACAATCTTGGGATCAACATCAGTACCAAGATTCAGGTCTTCTACCTAATTTTCTTCTACAAATTTGCCTGACTGTAGTGGGACATCATTCTTGTCAAATAATCTTTCTAGAGGCACCAACCCTCTAGGTATAATGTTTCCCTTTAATTGCAATACTTTATTACCTGCCATTTTCTTCTCCCAATTTCTTTCTGAAGTGTCTTAAGGCTCTCCTTCTTCTTCACCAGCATCAATCTCCATATTGGAGAATTCCCTTACAGTTTCCAGGAATCTCTTCATCTGTTCTTCATCCTCAAATACCTGCCAGTGCTTGATGTTATCTGGGATTGATGGTCGATAACGTACCTCAATTTCATATCTTAGAAGAGGGTTCTGAGGTGGACGGAATGTATTGGAAGCCACAGCAAGGGAATCAGCCATCCTATTCTGTTCCCGGGGCATGAACTAGATATTGAATTCCAAGAAGAAATTTTCCACCATGTCCCAAACTTCATTTCTATAAGCCCTGAGCCGAGGATGTTTGGTTTGACACTGATTCCTGACTTGCCTAACCACTAGTTCCGAATCTCCCAGAGCTTTTAAACTTTGTATATTTATGCTCCTAGCTGTCTGCAATCCTAACATAAGTGCTTCATATTCAGCCACATTGTTAGTAGCTTCATATTCCAACTTGAAAGATAATGGGACCCATTTCCCTGTAGGAGAAATCAATAATATTCCAGCTCCATTACCTTCTCTTGAATTTGCTCCATCAAAATGAAGTGTCTAGATTCCTGCTTCATGGATCTCTGAGGGCTGCTCAGTCTTGATCTAGCAGAAGGATGGTTCATGAGCATAATCTTGATCTTCTTCCAGCATCAAGCATGAGAAACCTCCTTCTTTACTGTAGATTGGTGAATTAACAGAGTTGTCAGCCTTAGTCATCATCTTGACAAATCTAGTCTCCCTGTACAACCTCCTCTCTTGGCCACCAAAAACTGGGATGGTGGTATACGTTAAATCCAACTTAATTGACCCACCAATTTTTGTTCCCCAGGACCTTGACAGTAACATGCCAAAGTGAGCTGGGATGTCTGCCACCACGATGTCCATTACCACACTTTTTGCTGGGATTTGGGCCAAATTTACCACCAAATATTTGATCATCCCTAGGCATTTAACTCTTTTCGAATCAAATGAATAGAGGTCCTTGTATGGATGGGTGATTTGTAATCATAGTTGTTCCATGACTGACAGAGGCAGTAGATTATGGGAAGCTCCAAAATCTAACATACAGTTATGCAATAGTAGGTCATGAATCACTAGAGACATATAGAAGGGAGGGGTAGAAGCATATAATTCCTCAAAATGTGGGCCAAAGACAACCATGGGTCTTTCTTCTTGAAGGTTGAGACTATCTGGGGTGAGTGCTGCTTCTAGAGGGATCATAAAAGAGGTGACTTGGGATTGATATGCAGGTTTCTTCAACAGTTCAGTCAAGGGAACTGGGATTTTGAATTTCTCAAGTTCCTTTTGCAGACTGAAGATAGGAGAGGACTTCTCTATTACAACCTCCTTTGAATCTTTATTTTCAGCTGAGGGTTTGACTTCTTTTGACACAGACTTGGTATTAGGGGGAATGACTACTTTTGAAGAGGAAGGAATTTGATCATTAGACTGCAAAGTTTTTTTAGAGGGCCCTTACCTTTGTCTGTGACTTTCTGCATTGTTGATTCCTTCTGAGCAGGTGCTTCTTTCTGGGGTAGCTCTTCTTCTTGATCTTGAGTACGAGTCCTCTTCCTAGAAGATCTGAGATCATCTCTTCTATTGAACTGTGCTTGCATGAAATCAACAAATTGTTTACAATAATGATCAATTTCTGCGTCTTTTGTGTCTCTGGCCTTTTCTTCTTCTTGTAATGAGCACTCGGTTCCATCATTTCCTCACAAGGGGCATTCTTCTCCATCGCTATTTGAAAAAGCAAGATTTTCATCCTCCAGTCCATAGGCAGTGTCTTCAGTAGGATCATCTACTGGACCTTCCAAGTACAATGGGTGTGGTACCTGATCTTGTTGTTCTTTTAGTTCCCTTGGAAATATTTGTAGGGGTGGTTTCCTATACTGAGGATTGTAACCTCTGTTTGGAGCATTGTGGAAATTCTTGGAGGTTGAATTCTTGGCTTCTAATTCAAGCTTGACCAGTTTACCAGAAAGGTTCTTAATATTTTTGCTCATTTCTTCAATTCTGTCATTAGCTGAGTCTCTGTCTTGGTAGGAGGTAGATACCTCCTCTTTGCCCCTTCTTCTAGTATCTTGTTCAGATTTTCCCTTTGATTTGCCAGTGGAGGAAAAGTTTGCTTCCAACTCTAGTGCATCTATCTGAGCATCATCTAGAGTAGCAGGCTTTCTTTAACTGAGAGAGAAACCAAATTCTGAATCAAAAGCTGTTACAAAAACAAATTTAGCAACAGTTTGATGAGGTTTCATATCAGCAGGAAGACTCAAATACAATTTATTAAATCGCTTGATAAATTCTGGCACTCCTTCATTATGTCTTTTCTTGAGTGCATTGAACTCAGTAAGACAATGTCCATGGTCTTTCTTCTCTCCCCATTTTCTGAGAAAAGTATCTTCCATTATTTCCCAAGTGGTAATAGAACGACCTGCCAATGTCTTAAACCATTTTCGAGCTTCACCATCAAGAGATTGGACAAACAGCCTTAAGACCACATCTAAATGTTCCACATTAAAATTCTCTGGAAAAGCACAAAAGACCTCAAGATTTTTTTGAGCATCAATCTTGTTTTCCCCATTGAATCAGGGTAAAATCTTCAAATAATCCTGTGGAATATCATTCAACACTTGGGGTAGTGCCAGAGGGGCATATTTATTTAGCAAGAAGCCTGTAACATTGGCCATTGGAGGGGGTGGAGGTAGTGCAATAGTTTGATGAGTAAGAGGAGGAGGAGGAGGTGGAAGTGGCGTATGAATAACAATAGGAATGTAATGAACAACAACTTGAGGTGTTGAGGGGAATAACGATATGTTAATAGCAGATACTTCAATGACTTCCTTGACCTCTTCGACCTCTGGAGTAGGGTGAAAATTATCTTTATTTCTGGCACCTCCTCGGGGTGGACTATCTGAATAATAATTGGTATCTCCCATAGTGGAGTCGGGAACTAGCACTTGAGCTACTTGAGAAGAAGAGGATGGAAAGTTTTCTATAGACAATTCAGGGATTTCAGAGTGGGCTGATTTTCTTTCCCTCCAATTTCTTCTGTGTATGAGCTTTTCAGGGTCAGACACTAAAGGTGTCTTTGGCTGAGACGTATCTGACCTCAGGTGTGGCTTACGAGGAGCCAGGACTGCAAATAAATTTATCTAATAAACAAATGTGGAGTCACCAAGGTGAGGGATCTACAACTCTCAACTCTTCATACTCACCTACTTGAAGAGTGAATTAGATTTTTTCGAGGCCCAGGGATTTAAAATTTCTCAACTTCGTTCCCCGGTAACGGCGCCAAAAATATGTTTTCGTTCCTAGAGACAGCCTTGAGTTGTGAAAGACCAGTGCCTAGGACATCTTATATTAGCAAGGAGCATATGATATAGCAGAGGAAGTTATCAATAAAAATCTCTCATGCTATTTCGTGAAAAACAAGGAATATTCATCTGAATGGGACCAAGACCTTTAGAAACTGACACAGAGAAAGGAATACTGCAGAGGCAACATGCAAAACTCCAATATAAAAGAAACAGACAATTCAGAGACAACTTACTGTAAAGAGGGCCAATTCAGAAATACCTCACAGAAATAAATTATCAGAAGGTGTATGTAGTGAATGAAATATTGAGAGAATATTAGTTGTCATTGAGCTGATATCTAGATACACAATATCACCATGTAATGGGCTTACCAATTTAAGAATCCATTCATGACAATAACGTTTTAAAAACACCCTCCCAAAGAAACTAATATAGCAGAAGTATGGTTTAGATGAATAGTGGAATAGAATATCATGCCTGAGCCATATTTAAAGCGCTTGACTAATCCAAGCATGGGTATCAACTAGGATAAATCCATACCAAAAATCAGTGAGCCACTCGCATTCCAGAAACATGATACAGGAAAGATGGATGAAATGAAATGATCTATTAAAATAACACATAAAAGGGAAAGTTACATACTGTGAGAAATCAAAGACCAGAATCCTCTTTAAAGATGGAACTCCTCCTCACTAAGACCCCACGGGGTCTATACATTCATATAAGAGCTTTTACAAAATGCATACCAAAATTATCTTACTGCATAATTTTCTGATAAAATCTGGAACACTCAATCATCTGTTCTTCGGGAGCTTTATAGGAGAAAAAGAAAGCTCAAAAAGGGAGTAGGTGATGAACATTTAATTTTCCTCATTAAGACAAGATGGCGGAAACGTGCACGACCATATTGCTGGATGAATTTGTAGCACTGGATGTACTCTGCTGCCTGCTTTCAGAAATAAATGCACATGGTAGAAGTCTCTTCAGGAACATGGCAAAAAATTAAAATCACATAGACATTCCGTCCTTTCCTGAAAGAAAATGGTGCCGAAAAGAAAACTTTAGGGTATTGTTTTCTACGATTGGTACCCTCTGCCTTCTAAACCATGAATTAAGGTTTAATATCTTCAATGCTGAACGTTGAATTCCTCGATCATTCACTGATATTTCTCTGTTGCTCCATCAATGTATCCATCTCCGCAACCTGTGCTTTGAATGACTCTGGAGGGTTTGACAGATTTTAACCCTGCTTTTTTTTAATGGAAGTCTTGTCGACATACCTTCCCAGGCCTTTCTTCATAATTCCAGCCTCTGAAAAATTGTCCTTTGATGTACTCTCTATTACAGTAATAGAGACTGCAAATCATGGCAGTTTTCAACCGCTGTAACCCTGCAAAACCCGTAAAATCGTTAGGAAAACCATGCATGAGGGTGGTGGATGTGGCGGGGTCCATGAAAATGGTCGTGTGGACATGGTAAAATGGTGGAATGATGCAGGGTGGCGGCAACAAGCAGTGAAATGATGGAGGATTGACTGGCGAAAGTTTTTAATGTAAAACATTGAAATTTGACTAATGGATGAAATATATAAGGGCGGAGGAAAAATACGACAAACACGTGGAATGGGGGACGTGGAGGTATGGAGTTGACTGGCAGGGAGGTAGGTGATCCAGACCGTCCGATCTCAAGACGAGATTGACGGCTGAAAATGTGTCGGAGGGTGATGATCGGTGGGCCAAGGGTATCGTTTCCTCGTGTTAACTTCCGCGTAGCTTCGAGGAGCGATCGCTGTCGGATGGGCAGCTCTAGATAGAACGACTCACGTGCATATCGCGCCACGTCTGCTTCCAAACTATAACGTGCGATGAGCAAGGGGTTTTTAAATAGTGCGCGAGACACACGTCACGCGATGAATGACATCACTCTAAAATGAGAAATACGGCCCGCCTGGGAAAGACGGTGCGATATAAACCACCGGTTTTGTACCATGCACGAAGCGGGGACCACAAGGGAGGGTGAACTGCGAACCATTGATCTGTGATTTAAATGAACGGTGGACAGGCGATTTGGGTGATGAACGGAGTGGGCCACAGGCGTGATGAAGACTTGCAAATGTCGTCGGATCTGTACAGATTGATGGTTATAAACTTGCTCGATATATATATGTGTTAAGCGCCTTCATGGCTAGCACTCAGTTTTTACCTCCAGTCATGTGGAGAAAATGGTGTAGGGGCTAGGTCCGAAAGGTGCTAGGCCTTAAATATATTATAATGTGGGATTTCAGCCATTTTATGGAGTTTTAAGGCTGGGAGAAGGTAACGATGAGCAGAAAACAAATTTGTCAGGGAAAAAAGAGGGGGTTTGAAAGGTTTAAGCGAGATTGCTTATCAAAATTTCAATAGAATTCTGGCGTGATCAACAGGAACCACCCGAGGGTTGACTCTGACTCTGAATCTGACTTGGTATCGAAATGACCAGTTCGGTTTCAATGACTAGGTCTTTGTAAAAAATACATTAAATATAATATATATATATATTTTTATAAAACAACATAATTTTAAATATTTTCATTCATGTTTCCAAACATACAATGTTAGAATATAAAAGACAACATATGATCAAAGTAGGCTCATGAATATATCCATTATATCAAAATGGCACCCACTGCACTGTCCAATACATACATGATATAGAGATTAGAACAAAAAACATAACCAAGGAGGCTCTAAATGGCCTCTACAACAAAACATGACTAGTCACTACTACTAGACAAGGCAATATCCTCTGGCCCAGATTATGAATTAGAAGGGGGAACCCATGACTCCTCCTCCTCATCAAGATCCTGAGCTAGAACTGTAGCACTAACATGCTGAGACTGAGATAGATGATCTATGCACTGAGGAAGTGCCTGCAACTGCAACTGGAGGACTTGGGCCTAGGCCTGCTGCTGCTACTAGTGGATATGCATTTAGTTGATCCTCCACCTATAAATCATCCAACACAATGGGATCTGAATCCAACATAATGGGATCTGAATCAGGTCTTTTGTTCAAAAATTGGTTGCATCTTAGTTGGAGGTTGTATTGGATATAAAATAGATCATTTAACTGTTTTTTCTCCAAACAATTTCTCTTCTTAATATGAATCATATCAAATACATACAAATTGCGCTCACATGCCTTTGAAATCGATTTCAAGTCTGAATTTGGCCATTTGTGGGGCCCGCCGGCTGTCACTAGCTCGACTGGTCTAACTCGCACTCGACCGAGCCGACTGGTCTGTGACCAAACCGATCGAGTTGGTAATCGACTCAGTCAGTTTGGTCACAAACCGGTCGCTGCTTCGGTTTTTCTACTAAGTTGTTCCAGCCAGGGGGTTGGATCGGTTGACTCGGTTAAATCTGAGTCACATTGGATGAATTTTAAAACACTAGTAGAATCATTAGAAACCCTCGTAGTTTTAACATTGGGCGGCTCAGTTGCCATATGGAAAGGTTCTATTGGAATTTCTGTAGTTGGGGTCATGGGGCAGAGTTGCAGCTACTAGGGAATCCTCTCGCAGGTAGCAACTTCAACATGCAATGGAATTCCAATGAGTTCATCCCAAGTTCTCCTTTCCCTTTGCAGTGCAACATCCACCAAAATTTTGACGAGGAAATGGTGGGACAAGATTTCAAATGGCCACTTTGATTTTTGCACACATCATGCCATATGCTCTATGGTTTTTGCAAGAACGAAAGGCATGTTAACCAACCTGCCATGATGCAAGTGGTCTAACAACCGGAGGTGGTGGTAATAAATAATGACATACCTTCCTTTACACGTGAAAATTTTCTAGACAAGGAATGCAATATCTTCTAAGGTTGTGGTGATGCCCTTCTGTCAAATATCACATTAGGGGAATTTTGAGGTCTAAAATGGGCCTCCGAAGGAAAATGTACAATCAAAATTCACATTTTGAGAACCAATCACATTTTAGGAGATGACATCATCCCTAATGGTTGAGATGACATTGCTTGAGTTAAAGGTACTTACTTGTCACATTCTCAATGGTGGATAAAAACTCATGGTTAGCCATGGTAGTGTTCCAAGTACTTTTAAAGTTAAAGTAAATTACTCATAATAAATGTCATTTCACACTTTTTGAATAAAAATATATTATTGTTATTTCATATTTCTTGAAAGAAACAATGCATATCCTTATACATTAATTATATTATATTATATTATATTTATATACTATATTAATTATATGTTATTATATAATTTAAAGAATATAAATTTTAATTAATAGCATATAATATAATTAAGAATTTATAAATTTATATTTATATTTTATTTTAAGTTATTGAAGTACAAAGGACAAATGCATTAGTTGTTCAGTGATAATGATTTTTTTCTTGAAAAGCTCATTCTTATTTATAGTCACATTAGTACAATTTTTTTATTAATTTTACTTTGATACAACTTTTGAATTGAATTTAACTATGGTTACATGGATTGTGGTGCAAAAAATGAATTGCAAATTCATAAATATTATTTTATTGGTTTAGCTATTATTTTATTATTTCCTTAGGAGGCCCATTTTAGACCTCAAAATTCCCCTAATGTTCTTACGTTCTACAGTTGTTCATCTGCCTCAAGGAATTGTCACACAACATTAGGTTGGGGTTTTCAGGGCGCAAAACACTGTTCTCCCGTCTGGGATAACCCCATCACTTCTGCAATTTATTCTTCTATCGTATGCACCATTGTCCCTGGTACCTCAGATCTACCCTCCCTGTAAAGCATGAAAAATTCTAGAGCTATGTCGTCTTCATGCCCGTGACACCTACCAATATACTCTATCCAACCTACTTGCTCAAAAAATGGTTTAAAACGTGGAAATTCTTGTAGCAATTATTCACTACATTCTTTATGAACTCTTGGGCCTCCCATCTTTAGTCAGATTTCATAGTGGCTATGGATGTGTTTGTTCTTTGTGAGAATTTGAATGTGGGAGAACAACACAACGGAAGGGTTGAGGTAATGAGTCGAGTAATATCACATGGCATCGTCTATTGTAGCGACAATACGCAGTGAGGTGTTTCGGCAATGGTTTCTGTCTATTTGGCACTGACCACTCGTTGCTATCGTGGTCAAGGGAGATTTTCGTTTTCGTTGTACGCAGTCAGGTGTTTCCACAATGGTTTCTGCCCATTTGGCACCGACTTTTCGTTGCTATCATGGTCAGGAGAGATTTTATTTTTCTTTGTATGCAGTAAGGGTTGATGCAACGTCTTCCAGCCAATTGACACCAAACGTTAGTTGTTGTCATGGTAAGGGGGGATTTCTATTTCAGTTGTACGCAGTCAAGCGTTGTCACAATGGTTGCAAACCATTTGGCACTAACCATTCATTTTCGTTGTACGCAGTGAGAGATTCCCCTTGTACCTAGTCAACAGTTGCCATAATGGTGACCATTGGAATGTGACAGCCCTGATTTTCCATAAAAAATAATTTAAATTTTGATTACGTGCAACTTTGTGGGCCCATGCACCATTACACCGATTCCTTAAATTACCGACCTTAAAAATTATTGGTTACAATTTATTAGTTATCCTTGAATGCATATTATAATTTTGCATGATTATCAAGTTAACTTCATTGATTTGCAGGTTGTTCATATTATTTTCAATATTTGCACACTTAGTTGTTGTTGTCATGTATGTCAGAACATGCTTGAATTCAAATCACCTGATATTTTGGCTATACATGTTGATAATGGAGAAATCCACAACAATTGAATTGTTTGTTTGGATATTTATACAATTATGTCCCTTAAATGAGGTTGGATCTATGGATTGGAAAAATTCAAGATATCACAATTGAATTTTGCATTTAACCATGTATAAAGGGAAAATAATGATTGATCTATAAGCTATCTTGGTTGGCTTGTAACCAAGAGTATCTCACGTAATGTTTTATTGAAGGGGCTTCTTTAGTAATTCGAGCTCATTAGTGAAGCTACAAATCAAGTCATCCGCTCTGCTACTACGGATCTTGCATGATTCTGCCCATCAGGGCTCCTGCCCTGGTTTCCCTTGGCTCATTGCCTCTGTTGCGGATCCTCTGTGTGCTACGCCATTTCCTGTAGGGACATTGCCTCCTTGCGTCATTGCAGCGTTCTCGCTTCTGATGTCATCATCTCCACCCTTCTGCTCCAGCTAGGGCTCTTTCATGTCTGCCCCACCTGGGTCGACTGATGGTGGCCTCTTAGGGTGCCCCTCCACCCCCTCCTCCTGAGGTGGAGGCTTTTTTCCTACTGATCGCCTCTCAGAAGAAGAATCTAACGCAACATGCATCCAAGTTTGTGAAGAAATTAGATGAATTCCCTGAGATTTCTCTTACACGTAAGAGACCTATGAAGGTGGCCCTCTCTCTCACAGAATGAGCATTGATAGGGAAATTTACAGTTTATGGACATCTCCAAATACTACGGAAGCTTGGGTAAATAGAAATTGATAGCCACTCATCAAGAAAAATGTCACATCTTACTTTCTGGGGCGCGGCTATTTCTTGTTCGAGTTTAATTCAAAGGAGGAAAAGGAACTCATCTTTAGAAATGGACCATACTTTATGGGTTCGCATGGCCTGTACTTGAATCATTGGACCCCTGATTTTGATCCTTCGGTTGATGTCCCCTCCGTTGTCCCAGTTTGGGCCAGACTCCCAAATCTTCTAGTGCACTATTAGAGCTGGGAATCCTAATTCAAATTGGGAATTCCATTTGGAAATTTATTGACAAATCCTGCAAGAATGAGCAATATGATTGTGCTAGAATATGTGTGGAAGTCGACCTGGAATTTGGGCTGCCTGAAGCCATCAAGCTCATAGTTGGGAATTGGTGCCACATTCATAAGATTGACTATGAACAACTGCCATTCAAGTGCCACACATGCCATGAATATGGAAATTTCACCAAAATCTGTCCCAAGAATGCGATCCTAGAGAAAGAGAAAGAAGCAGAATGACAACCAGCAAAAAAAGCCAAACCTACCTCCAGGCCAAGGCAAAAAAGGCAGCAATTTAATAAGGGGAAATGTGGCTCTGCCCCTTTGTGAAATGCCTCCATACTCGTGACTAGCCCAAAAGATAATGAGAACAGCTTTGCTACTCTGAGCTCAGGAATTGGGTGAGATCAAGAGGCTGACCCAAAGAATGCAGAAAAGGGCCCTGCCACGCAGGAAGCCAGGGGCTCCCCAAAATCTAGTGAGAACCAAAGAGAAATCCAAAAAGAGAGAGAAATAGGGTCGGAGGATGAAGACCTCGACTCAGAGGAATCAGAGGAAGAGGGAGAAATAGGGGAATCCCAGTCCTCTGTCAGAAGATCCACCACGAGGAGGAAATCCCTTAAAGAGAAGTTGGAGAAAGAAACCTATAGGGAAAAGCTATTAGGTAGTCAGCCGACCCTGGAGGAGATGCTGGCTAAAAGCCACAATCCAAGCAAGAAACAAAGCCAGGGCCCTAAGGTAGCCCCTTCAGCCCAAAAAATAAAGTAATGAAGATCATCTCCTGGAATTGTAGGGGGATGGGGAGTAGCCAAAAAATGGAAGCAATGAAAAGTCTGGTAAGGCTGGAAAATCCTGACATTCTTCTCATCGAGAAGACCAAAATGGAGGAAGGAGACTTCCTCCAAAAAATTAAACAATTTTGGGGTAAGGGAGGAAGCATAGCTGTTTCCTCTAGAGGAGCGTCAGGGGGTCTAGGAGTTTTATGGGACATGAACTCCTTTAAAGAAATCTTTGTTAAAACATTCACAAAATGGATTCTAATTTATCTTCAACATTTGAAAACTAAGGACACACTAAATCTCATTAATATTTATGCTCCAGCCATCTTGGTAGATAAACAGAGCTGCAGGGACACCATTCGTGATTTAGTCTCTGAGCTGCCAATGTAAAATGTCAGTCTCGCTGGGGACATGAACCTCACTCTACGTCAGGATGAAAAGCGTGGGAGGTGCATAGTAAGGGACCCTGCCGGGGAATGGGTGGAAGATCTTATTCAGGACTGGGAACTTCTTGACATCAAGCCTTTCAAAGGCAATTATACATGGAGAAACAGAAGAGCGGGGTCGGGCCACATAGCAGCAATGTTAGATATTTTTCTTATTCAAAGCTCTTTCCTTCTTCTTGGTCTTGAAATTAGTTCTTCTATCATCCCCTCTTCGGTCTCTAAACACAAGCCCATCCGGCTTGAGATGAAGCCGCTTTTGAATCTGGGGACCTATTCCATTCTGCTTCAGCCCCCTTTGGGTCCAGCAATTTGATTTCTTAGGGATAGTTGAGGATGCCTAGAAGCCCCCTGTCAATGGTTCCCCATTTTTTGTATGGGAAGAAAAACCGAGGAGGGTGAAAAGGGCCCTCAAATATTGGGTCAAGGGACTCCCTTTCCCGTCTGTAGCTAGGAAGGAGGCTTAGGACAACCTTGAAAGTCATCAAAATCACATGGAAGACATGGACGTACCAAGGGATAGTCTAACCCACGAAGAAGAACTCCAAGAAAATTTCCATAAGACTCGAATCCAGGAAGAAGAATACTGGAGGCTCAAGTCCTGCAGTCTCTAGCTCCAGGCTGGAGACAAAAACACTTCCTTCTTCCACAAGTAGACACAGGCCATAAATAGCTTCAACTTCATAAAATAAATAAATTCTGGAGGACAAGCCCACAACGACTTTGCCAGCATAAAAGCAGCTGCTCATCAACACTTTAAGGCGCTGTATACGAAGGATAAGCAGGAAAATATATGCCCATATTTGTTGAACCTTGTCCCCCAAAAGGTCAATGATGAGATGAAATCGATGTTGAATGCTCTTGTAACCATAAGTGACATCAAGCATGCCCTTGATAACATGGATATATATAAAGCACCCGGATCGGACGGATTCACTCGTCACTTTATCAAAACATGTTGGAATATGATTAAGAAATATCTGCACAAGATGATCTTGAAATCCCAGACTTGCCATAAAATTGGTGGGAGCACTAATTTGGCCTTTCTGGCCCTTATCGCCAAAGAGAAGGGTGCCAACTCTTTCAATCGGTTTCGGCCAATCTCGCTCTGCAATATTGGCTATAAGATTATAAAAAAATTCATGGCTAATAGATTGAAAGGTCTCCTCCCTGAAATTATCCCTGTCAATCAAGGGGGATTTGTCAAAGGCAGATTGATTACGGAAAATTTCATCTTGGTCCAAGAAGCAATACATTCTAGCATTCAAAACAAAGAAAAAGGCATGGCTGTAAATTTGGATCTGGCTAGTGCCTTTGACCGTGTAAGGCACAAGTTCCTTTCTGGGGTTATGCAACAGTTCGGTTTTGATTCTCGGTTCATCCACTGGGTCAAAGCTTGCATAGCGAAACCTTGGATTGCACCCCTTGTTAATGGCCACGCTACGGATTTCTTTAAGGCTAGCTGGGGAGTTAAGCAGGGATGTCCTTTGTCCCCTCTCCTCTTTGTCATCCAAGCCTCTTTCCTCAACTTCATGCTTGAAAAAATAAGAATAGATGAGGATATTATGGGCCTAAGAATAGCTAGGGGAGTTCGGGAAGTCAATCATTCACTTTTCACAGATGATTTCATTTTTCTTGGGGGTGCTTCCCCCATCTTGGCCTGCCATTTCAAGGCGGAGCTGGAAAACAACCGCAGTAACTCCGGAAGCATGCTCAATAAAGAAAAATGCTTCATTTATGCTTGGAATTTGACTCCTGCTGATCTAATCACGATTTTTTGCATTCTAGTATTTAAAGGCTCCACAAAATGGGGCTCTTTCAAATATCTTGGTCTCTCAGTTTTCCAAGGATGTTTGACAGGAAGAGATTAGGAGCCTTTTCTGGACAAATTCAAATCCAAAATGAAATCATGGGGCACTTCATGGCTCAATTTGGCAGGTAAGATTTTCCTCATTAAATATGTTCTGTTCATCAAGATTGATGTTCAATTCATTAAGCGTGCTGTTCAATTGCAAAAAATCCTTTATTTTAGCATTTGAGTGTTTACTTCTGCATAGGTTCAGATTAAGAGTTTATTCCTTTGATTGATTTGAAGTATTTCATAGTTTACTTTAAAGTTGGTTTGATTGAACTTCGAGAATTAGATAATATTTCTTACAACGATCTAGAGTAGTTAACCTCGGATTTCACTCGCATATATTTTGCTCGCACTATTGAAATAAAAAGATTTTCCCTTGGTTAATGATTAATGTGAAGCATTAAGGTTACCTTTAACAGTCACCTTCTTGACCCAACATTTTGGCGTTGTTGCTAGGGAGAGTATTTAGAGTGGTCTTTTTATTTTTCCTTTTGCGGTGAAAGAATTGGGTATTGAAAACGAAAGGTAAGAACCTACATAGTAGCAATAAAAACGCTTGCTCTCGAGCCTGCTTCTCAACAATTGTGCAGAGGTTAAATAGGATAGGTGTTTGTTTTTTTTATGACTAGGAAAAAAAATATAGAATTAGATTGAAACCCCCCATCTAAATCCACAAAACCCAAGGGATCGGTGGTCCTTGGCAGGACAACATTCATAGATGAAATCATAGGGAAAGATGAATCCCAGGCATCTGTAGGACCCAAAACCATTCTTGAAAGAAGTCCTACTACAATCCCTCAAGAAGCAGCCTCACCATCTGCATCCCATGCCAAGATTCACAGTGAAACAAAAGGGTCTGAATGAAGCTTTCAGACTATAGAACATTTGAGTCCTGACCCTTCGCGAGAGGGAAATTATTGTAATTTGCAAGAAGGAGAGGCAAAAACCAGTAGTGCAGTAAGGATAAAATCTCCAGAGCCTAAATCTACTGAAATAGTGGTTGAGATAGAGACACCCAATATTCCAGATCGAGGTAGTGCTGTAAGGCTTCCTCCAAATCCACCCCCTAATTCCACTCAAATTATCCTCCCAGACTAGGGAATTCCTGAAGGTTATTGACACATCTTTGATCAGATGGTGCATAACCAAAACCAGAGACAGACATCAACATTGGAGTATCCCATTGTTGATCTAGCTGAAAACTCCCCTATGAAAGCTATCCCGTTAGAAAACATCCCCACCTTCCACAGACTGGCCTCAAAAGATCCAGATGCATTTTTATTTGAATTTGATGTTTTGTGTAGGGGATATGGCTACACCATTGACCCTCAAAAATTGAAACTATTCACCTCTACATTGAAGGGGGAAACACTACACTGGTTTATGGGGCTCAGTGGGGGGACCATTAATAGTTGGGATCATATGAAAAACTATTTTCTTAATAAATACCAAGATTACTGCCGAACTCGAGAACTAAAATATGAAATATTCATCATGTCTGCAAAATAAAATGAGACATTAGAAGAATATGTTGAACGATTTTAATATAATTTTCAAAGATCTCCATATACTACACTATCTAAAGATATCCTAAAAGCAACAATGATTAAAGGAATGAAAGAAGAATGGGTAGAAACACTTAATATAATGGGAAAAGGGGATACCTATCAAGAAGATTATGATGACATTATTGCATTGTGTATCAGGTGCTCTCGACGTAGTACGCTGAATAGGTCAACTAGACGGGATTCATTTACTAGGAATTACAAATAGTCAGGTGGCAGTGTGACTAGAGAAGAATTCAGTAATCTCTTAGAAGATTTCAAAACCCATATCTTGGGCACCCTCACAACACAGCTAGATGTCCTACAAGCCAAGCAAAAGCAAAATTTAGCAGAGCAAAACTTGGCTATTTTTTGTCCACGCTGTTGGAAGAAGCACAACTTGTGGGAGTGTCCATTAGACATGGTCTAGACATGTGCTATATGTACCAAGGATCATGCCATTGAACAGTGCCCTTCACTTCCAAGTTTAAAAGTGGTTTTCAAAGAAGCAGAAGAATAAACAGAACCAATGTATCTAATGAATCAACGTCGACATTGGCAAGCACGACCACGTATGTCACAAGACCTGTATCATTTCTTTCCTTCTTCACAATTTAATCAACAGAACTCTTGAATAGCATGGAAAAGCCAATCAAATTTTTTTTCTTGGCCATCCCAATCATTTTCCATGACCCCTCGGCTAACTCAATTCTCTCTAGGTAATGGTTGGCCAAGTTTTCCTTTCTCTCCTCCATACTGGAAAAAAAAATCCATATCAGCCCTAGTGGCCTGCCTCCACCTCATAAAATACGATTTGGTCTAAAAAATGGTAGAAACCCCTAGGAATGACAAATTTACCTATGGGAATGAGGGCTCAAATTCAACCCACATTACCAGCTCCATACCCAGTACAACAAAATCCTCAACCTATTATACGCCCTCAACTTCTAGCTTAGCCAAATCCTAATCCTAATAACAGACCAGTTCAGCTGATTGAGATTGTTGAGAATCGAGACTCTAAAACTAAAAAAAAAGAATGCAATGAACTTAGGCTGAGATCAGGGCGCGTTATTTCACCTAAAGAAGATACTTCCATGCCATTGAGTCTGAAATTCCAACAGTACCTAAACAATCGACTGTGACGGAAACATAGATAAAATAGGGGAGGGACACAGTCGACCAAAAATATCCCGATAACCTTATTATTTCCTCTCCTCCATTCCTTGAGAGATTAATATTACCCAAGATAATGGTCTCTTCAGATTTTGATCTCATAGAGGAATTAAAAAATATTTGCATTAAAATTCCTCTCCCGCAGGCTATATAAGACATCCCTATCTATGGTAAAACAATTAAATAATTGTGTGTAAAAAACCTGTACAGAAAGAAAAGACTTTACCAACTGTTCACGTAGTAGAAACACCGTCAGATTTAATTTTGGGTAAAGAAACACCAATAAAATATGAGGATCCGGGAAAACCCATAGTCACAATACAAATATATGGCTTCTCCTTTACAAATAGGTTAGTTGATTTGGGGGAAGCTATTAATATCCTAAATACATAAACCTGTGAAACATTGGGTATAACAACCTTGGAACCCACCTCTACCTTGTTGGAAATTTTTGACAGATCTGTTGTTAAACCAGAAGGTACATTACAAGACATCCTATTTTCTTTGGACTCATGGGAATACCCGACGGACTTTTTAGTTGTCAACCCAAAAAGTAGATTAGACGACCATCCCCTGATATTGGGACGACCTTGGTTAGCAACAACAAATGCTTACATAGGCTGTCAAATAGGCAGCATGACCATTGCTAGGGGAGATGCCATAAAGAATATTGTTATATATCCCCCTACCAAACTGAGTCTTGCCACTGTAAATATTCACAAACAACCACATACATACTGGGAACAAAACATTCGTTCACCATTTACAATAGTTGAAGCACTCGAATTCAAAGATCAAACTGAAGATGATGTGATAAATAACTTTATAAACCAACCATCTACTTCAGGGAATTTAAAGTGCCAAATGTTAAAAGCAGTTCTTGACAACGAAGCACAGGAAGACCCCTTAGAAGATACTGATGACCAACACATACCCACGACTGTTGTTCACAACACCATGCCAATTGAAATTGAGCGAGGTAAAATTTTAAATATCAATGATAGTCTCGATAGTGACCAACAACAAAATCTCGTTAAAGTCTTGCAAAAATACAAAGGAGCGTTTTCTTGGGACTACCCAGACATGAAGGGTATAGATCCTCAACTGTGCATGCATCATATTTACACTGAAAATGATGCTCGCCCTATTAGGCAGCCTCAGCGAAGGTTAAACCCACATCTGAAAGACATTGTAAAAGATGAATTACAAAAGCTGCTAGATGTAAACTTCATTTATCCTATTTCAGACAGAAAATGGGTCTCTCCATTAGTGGTCATTCCTAAAAATAATGGTAAGTGGTAAATTTGTGTGGATTACAGAGAAATGAACAAAGCCACACAGAAAGACCACTTCCCCCTCCCCTTTATTGATCAGGTCCTTGATACATTGGCAGGAAAGTGGTTATTTTACTTTCTTGATGGTTTCAGTGGTTACAGTCAAATCCAGATAGCCCCTAAAGACCAAGATAAAACAACCTTTACCTACCCCTGGGATACATTTTCCTATAGGGTATTGTAATGTTCCAAAATTTGCACATAGAAATTTGGAACATTAGATTTTGCTACTTTCACTTAGAAGAGGAATAAATGGGTAAGGAGGCCCATGAATAATAAAATTATGAATAAATTCCACCTTAGTAAGGAATGAAATCATCTTAGGAGCAGTTTTTACACTTCCAAGTGTGAACAAGGAAAAATTGGATGAGGACATAGCCAAGTTTGACTAAGTCAACATGCATTCTTGAGGAGGAAGAAATAACTCAAGTAAACTAGCTTAATGTGAACAAGGATCAGCATAAACACATATATGAGAACTATATTGAAGATAATTAGTGTGAAAGAGGAATTGGAGGTGGATTAGTTGACCAAGTCAACATTGCAGCCACAAGAGGAGGGAAGCAAGCTAGGGCAGCGCAGTTTTGAAAGAGGAAGCTTCATGAAGAAGTCACCTCAACTTTGTGTGGGGTCTGGGGTGAGAAGGCTCACCAAAGATAAAATAAAGGCATAACATCAAAGGATATTCATTCATGTATTCAGCTATTTTTTTCTTGAGAGCATTTGCATGCTTCATCTGTTTAGCCGGAGTTGCTGCACTGCTTAGTGCAAAGAATTCCCATGCGGGAATTCCATCCTCTCTTTAGATTAGCTTGCTTAAGGGATCAAGAGGGAAGGATTAGAGCTTAATTTCTTTATTTTGGCTTGAGGACACTCATCTACATTTTTCTACAGCACATTCATCTTCAGAAAACTGCGTCCTTGATGTAGGGGCAGCAACAACAAAATTTCACCCTTTGATTTTGTGCTAGTTTTTGAGGAGGAGGTGCTTATTTCCCTCCGAGAGCTCCCATAAGAAGGAATAAGGCCATTATCTGTATTATTAAGAATTTATATGTCATATTAAGTCATGTTTAATACATTTTTGCAGTAAACTGCGTTATTTTCTGCAGTGTTACTTTGTACATGCATTTTGCCGGAAATCTTGCCGGGAGCCTTGTTTCTACTGTATAAGTGATTAAACCTCCATTTATTTGCTGTGTTATTAATATAAGATGTATATAAGACCTATTTATTCATTTTATTCAGAAACCCTCATGGGAATTACACTCTCACTGTATTCATAAATTTCAATTTAGTAAAGTCATGGGAAATCAGTGTTTTCTAGCCCAGTTGGGAAAGGAGGAGTTTTTTAACATAGCTAGAAACATTATTTGAGATGAAATTCGGATCATAGGTCCCTCATGACCTAATATATCATATCCAACCATTTCCCTTGCTTATTGTTACGCTCATTTCTCAAAATTACCTTTTTAGGGCATAAAATCCCCTTTTTACCCACTTTCTGGATCATGAAATGAAATCCAAGTTGTTGCTGTAACTAAAAATGATGTCTATTTGTTTATTATGCATATTTTAAGCTTATTCATCATAATAGGACCGTTATACATCTTATTCATTGCAGAGTTTCTGATTTGGAACATTATAGGTATTACCATTCGGTCTATGCAATGCCCCAAAAATATTTCAAAGGGCCATACTTAGTATTTTTTCTGATTTAATAAATGAATTTCTTGAGGTCTACATGAATGACTTTACTTCATATGGAGATGACTTCGATCAGACACTGCAAAGACTGAAAAAAGTATTGGAACGATGTATTGCTACCAGATTATGCTTGAGTAATGAAAACTGTCACATGATGATGACCAAAGGCATGATCCTAGGACACTACATCTCTGCAGCTGGAATACAGGTAGATCCAAAAAATATAGAGGTAATTATCTTATTAGCCACAACTTGTACTCAGACAGAGGAAAAAAGTTTCCTTGGATATGCAGGGTATTATCGAAGGTTTATAAAGATTTTTTCATAGATTGCTGTGCCTTTGTATGCATTAACTGGAAATGTTGAATTCCATTGGCCTGACAAATGTGACACTGCTTTTTCAGATTTGAAGAAACTTGTCTCGACTACACTAGTCTCGCGTGGCCCCAATTGGGAGCTACCCTTTCATATTTCTTCGGATGCATCAGATACAATGATAGGAGCAGTTCTCAGTCAAGAGGAGGACAAGAAGCCCTACGTTATTTACTATATCACCAAGAATCTCAGTGCTGCTGAACTAAATTATATAGTGACCAAAAATGAATTCTTGGCTATCATTTACGCTATAAATAAATTTAGACATTACATAACTGGCTATCTAGTATTCCTATATACTGATCATTCTGCCATTAGATATTTAGCTAACAAACCTATTAAAAATGGAACAGTGACTCGTTAGTTGTTGCTTTTACAGGAGTTCAATATAACTATTAAGGACTGCCTAGGGAAGGAGAACATAGTTCCAAATTTCCTATTTAGAGTTCCAAAGACAAATGACACAGTAGAGGTAGATCATCAGTTCCCTGATAAGAATTTGTTTGTTGTGGCAGTAAAGCGCCATGGTACGTAGATGTAGCGAATTATCTGGCAGTAGGAAAGCTGCCTAGACACTTGACAATGAAAGAATGGAAGTTGATTGTTCAACGCAGTGTTATATTCTCCTAGATTGGTGGATAAAGTTTCCATACATGAGCTGATATGCATATATGTAGATGCATTCGAGAAGACGAGATTCATGACATCTTGAAGGCCTGCCATGATGAACCATGTGGTGGAAATTTTGAAGATCGCAGGACAGGGAATAAAGTATTACAAATGGGCTACTATTGGCCCACAATTTTTAAAGATGCAAAGAAATATGTACAAGCCTGTGATAGTTTCCAAAGAATGGGCCGCCCTTGCCAATCTGACGAAATGCCATTGCAGCCACAACTGGTAGTAGAACCTTTCAAACAATGGGCACTGGAATTTGTTGGGCCATTCAACCCACCATCGAATCAGAAGGCCTACATACTGGTTGCCATAGACTGCGTGACGAAGTGGGTAGAAACAGCGGCTTTGCTAAGAGCTACATAAAAGTATGTGATTAATTTTCTTTTTGAGCTGTTTGTGCGGTATGGCTTACCTAGGGAAGTGATAACTGATGGAGGGGCGCAGTTTGTAGGACATAAAATTATGTCCACTCTACGGAACCACCATGTCACTCATAGAGTCACCTCTCCCTACCACCCGCAGGTGAACGGGCAGGTCGAAAGCACCAATAAAGTCATTGAGGAAATTCTCACTAAAACAGTCTCAACACATCGCTGGGATTGGGCTACTAGACTGTTAGAGGCCTTGTGGGCTTAGCGCACAACTTGGTGAAACACCACCAGATATTCTCCATACTACCTGGTATTTGGAAAGGAACCAATTTTCCCCATTGAATTTGAGATAAATACTCTTAGAACAACCCAAGAGGTGGGGTTGGATTTGACAGAGGCTCAAGTTAGAAGACTCCAACAAATAAATCAATTAGATGAAGCACGGCTACTTGCTCTACATCACACTGCAATTATTAAGCAACAACGGGCTAAGTGGCATGAAAAGCTCATAAAAAAGAAGACATTCCATAAAGGAGATTGGGCACTCCTCTACGACTCTATATTCCAAGAATTCTCGGGTAAGTTGCAAACAAGGTGGCTTGGGCCATACAAAATTCAAGAAGCGCACAACAACGGTACCATTGCCTTGACCACCATAGATGGATCTGGCTCTGCCTTTCGAGTCAATGGGAAATGGGTGCGCCTCTATCATAAAACACTCACAAAATATTCTTTCTGCTAGCAGGTGCATGAAGATCCCACTCTCCAAATTTTAGCTACAAGGAATAATGGCTCGGCAGTTTTAAGTTCATAAAAAATTGTTACTTCCTCTTGTAAATAGTGTATATATGCTTCCTGCATTTAATGGTAATTTATAGTTCTTTCCATCATTGTATAAAATAATTCCATTTTCTTTATTTTTTATTTTTTTGTTGTTCACAACCACGTTCTTTTTCTTTTGTATGTTTGACAACTGTTCAATGGATTGAACAACTGTCGTTCAATCCAATTGAACAACTTTTCTTTTAGCATGTTTTTGTTTTTGTTGTTCGATCCATAATGTTCAATTGATTGAACAAATGTCGTTCAATCCAATTGAACGACTGTTTTTTTAGTGTATTTTTATTTTCTCTTTTCAATCCATTGAACAGTTGTTGTTCAATCTATTGAACAGTTGTTTTTCAATTGATTGAAAAACTGTCGTTCAATCTAATTGAACGACTGTTGTTCTTTTTAGCGTGTTTTTTTTTTAATATTTGTTGTTCAATCCAATTGAATAGCTATTTTTTAGCGTGGTTTTTTTTTTCTTTTTTGTTCAATCCATTGAACAGTTGTTGTTCAATTGATTTAACAAGCCGTCGTTCAATCCAATTGAACGGTTGTGTTTTTTTAGCATGTTTTTTTTTCTTTTTCAAAAAAAAGAAAATTCTGATCAAAGTAGGAATTTTTTGTCTTTTGTCTTTTGATGGTTTCCTTTTAATATCCACTCTTCCTTTACACCTTCTTGCCATAAAAACCATTTTATAGAAAAGGAATTTGCACCTAAAGAAGAGAAAAGCAGTGATATTACTAATATTATGTTTTTTTTGAAACTTTGATGGACATCTCTACTTTGGAAGCTGACATGGTTTATCTATATAATGAATGGTTGGAAATCTCAAGTTCAGACATATTATCACACAATTCATTACCATAGTCTTATGCTGGTGTATCTTTTTACACTCTCAAGTGGTAATTCTCTTCGGCATGAGGATATAGGAATAAGAGCATCATTTGTGTTGGCATTATTTTTACTTCTTACACCATCCCTAACCCTTAAGGAGTTTATGAGCATCCCTCCATTTATAATAAAAATAAAAGATATCTTTGTTCAAATTTTAAAGAAGAGAGAATAAGGGGTCTCATTAAGAGCTAGCCTACCATGATCATGAGGATCTAACAAGTGAAATTCCCACATGGCCACCACACTAGGGTAGTGACCTTCTCCACAACTAAACTGCTTGAAGGACAGGAGGTATCATCACGAGCTGGCTTGATCACTCTGGTAAATCCCCGTGAATGGCACTGTGACTATCTGGCCACCATGCCAGCATAGTGGTCTCTCCACAAAACAAGAAAAATGTCTACTTTTAAATAGAGGATTCTGGCTCATTTCTGGGTTAAGAAAATAACCCTATCAAGGCTATGGATGCCTGCTGGGAGCAGTGGCTCTACTTGTGGTATTGGAGTATTTTTATGATAGCAGCCAATTATTTTTATATACCCCTATTTCCTATTGATCCATTCTTGAAGACGAGTGCATTGTTTGACTAAGTGTTATCGTTATCAAAACCTATACACATAATCAACTATGATTTTATATGAATTATGTAATCATGCCGAATTAAGTGATAACAACATCAATCATAATCTGTCACCTATCATGCTTCCCTCATACTATGCCGTCAAAATAGGAAATCTTTGCTACTCTGCTTTTATCCCTTTTTGGTCATTTCCACTTGATGTACGTTTGCGATGATTGCCAACTTATGACTTCTAGTTCGTGTGAATTCATGATTACTACCACCTTTCCTCTTTTCGTGTGCTTGAAGTTTGTGGACACCTTCTCTCATTGGAGGGGGTACGAATATCCATAATAAACAAGCATGCTAATTAACCATGCGACTTTGTTCAGATATGATGATTTGACAATATAATCATTGCATTAACTTCATGTAGTCACATTTATAATAATATATTTTATAAAATATTCATGCAGTCTTTATATTGTTTTTAACTAACAAAGCCGAAAGAAGCGCATGTAGAAGGGTGAAGAAACTAGTTCTGAAAACATAGTAGCCATGGGTGGAAATTATCTTCGCAATGAACCCACAATATTTCAAGTCTTAGAAGTAGCTCGCACCATTCTCCAGCAAGCTGGTTGGATTCCATATCTAAACAAACTACAAGGGTTTAATATAGCGACAACAATTGAATTCCTGTAGAACCTGCGGGACGGGCACACCATAATTAAAGGCAGAATTATACTAGTCTCCAAAGAAGTAATTGCTGAGGTCTCCGGACTTCCAATAGAAGGGTAAAAATGGACTGATAAACATGTCCTCATACAAGAAGTCATTTTAGTGTATCAGGATCCAGATGAGCAACTGGTACAAAAAGGAAAAGGTATTGACCCCGCATCCTTGAAGCAGCCTTGGAAAGAACTGGCAGTCTTCATCCAAAATTATATCACATGTGATGGAATCTAGGATGTAGTAAAGTCTTGTCAACTCAAACTGTTAGCTTTTCTCAAACAAAATATTTCAGTTAATTTCCTTTTTTCTTGAATTTTATATTGCATGATACTATTGTTCGGATTAGGAAAGCTAAAAAACCTCAAACAGTTGTCAGCCACCATGGCCTGATAAAATTGATTATTATTCATGAATTAAACAAACATCAGTTAACATGGGATAGCTTTTTCAATCCTGCCCTACTTGCCCCTGAAGAAAACCCCGACAGAGCAGAAATTGAACTTCCAAGAAAAATCATGCCTAGGAAAGCTAGAGGGAAGAGAACCCATGTTTCGACCTCAAAACCAGTAAAACAGAGACGGTATGAAAGATTACAACTACAAAAAAATACCTTAGCATTTCCAGATGAGACAGGGCCATTCTATACACCACCTATGAACCCTCAAAATGCATCTTTACAATACTATGAGGAGGAAATAACTCAAGTATTAGAAAAAATGAGAGCATATTGCGAAATTAGGAACCCATCTGAACAATTCGAGGAACAGAGGGACCATTCGAACTAGTCTGCCTCTGCTGGTAGCTCTAGCCATACTGAAATCCTACCTTCCAATGATGAATTTCAGGATTTGAGGATTTTATCTCCCTCTGATAATGAATGGGTGAATAGGGAAGATCAGATAGCGAGAGCATATAAGTCTGGAAAACAGTAAGGGGATAATGTTCTATTAGAACAAGACACACAAGTATTGAGACAACTCCTCTAACACCTGAAGAAAATATTTCTCCACCCAGTCAAGACAAAAATGTTGGAATAACCTCTTGGACACCTGAAGAAAACATTATTTCATTTAATGATAACCCTAATACTAGCACAACCCTTCCTAAACCTGAAGCCGCCGTTATTCCTTCTCCTGCCAAAATGCCTTCGAAAGAAAAATCAGTTGGGTTAAGTTGAGAAAAATGAGCAGGAAGTGCAGAAAATTGAGGAAAATAGTAAAACAGTTAAGGGAATGGTTGAAAGAAGAAGACAAGGCCTGGAAGCCTAAGAAGGAATTAGATACCATGGGAACCCAAACAGATTTTGTCACTCAAACGGTAGATACTACTGAAGTCTCTGTGCATATTGATTTGATACCTAGAGAAGACAAAGAAACTTAAACAAAGGAAACATCTTCTTACACTCCTTTGGTAGAAAGAGCTGCCAATCAAAAGCTTCGCAGTGAATTAAATCAAGTTCAGCATGAATTGGCCCAATATAATAAGGAAGTAGTGCCTTTGTAAGAACATCAAGCATTACTAAAAGGATTTAAAGACCTTTCTGCAACTGAAGGCGAAACCTTTGCCCAACTTAGGGAAGAAAGAGTAAAAGTGAAAAGGGCACAAGATGAACTAGAACAGGCTAAGAAGCAAACAAGTGTTTTTTGTTCTCTTTATTCAGATGTATTGACTTGCAGAGCATCGACCATCAATTATGCCTTATTTTTAGTGGAAAGGTATTTGTTGTTGAAGATCAAATCTGTCAGAACAGGGAAGCCTACTACATTTACAACTATTGAAGAATTTGTCCAATGTTGTAATGATCAGGATGAACAGGTCCAACACCTTATGTGCGAATTGTATTTGCACAATTTATTTTTAGAAGAGGAAAGAGATAGTAAATCCAGTCCCTTCATCGGGGACATTCAGTTCCAAGATTTTCTGTCTTTTTCCAAAAATCAGACTAAATGGGCTAAAGCCTGCAATATCTTTTAGAAAAAGAGAACATGGGTTAGATCTATGGGTCAGAGGGGAGCCTACAAACCCCCTACATTTGTTTACTCAACATAAGAAGTTTATGCAACGGGAAGGAGTGATAGCCAAGTTGGGGCCAATTCACAAAGATATTGTGCAAAATGGAAGAGCGTACTTCAAGGATATTCAGGAAGAAGCTTTATTAGCAGCCAAACAGAGATGGCAAGTCTCTACCAATAACGTTAAGAACAAAGAGCCATTTGGGTATAGGAATTTTAAAGTGTTGCTTGTCATTTTCATATGTATAGTAATATAATTTTGAACATGGGTCCTACATGGATATGATGTAGATATAGATGCCCCATCATATGGTACCCTCTTGAAGACTACCACCATGATTATGAATTACCAGAGGGACATACAAACTCAACATTTGCAAAAGTGAAACAAAAGCATGGTTTTAGACTTTAAAAAGAAGAAGTATATCATGCATATTCCTTAACTCAACTACACCTCAATTATCTGTTTGCACGAGGACATGAAAAAAGGCAAGCATGGGAGTATGTTGGGCTGAGGAAAAGGTACATTTTACCCCTATCTTTAGTGTGATTTATCATTAACTTTAATATGTTTTCCTTCATTTTAGAAATAAATCAAAGGAGAATAATGTAAAAGTAGGGTAAAACAAATTATTAATAAAAGGTTTGCTTAATAGCATGAAAAATTTCTTTTGATGTCTTTATTGATAGCGAATCGAAACAAACCAACTGCTGACCAAAACAACCAAACAATAGAAGTCAAGAAAAGTAAATAGAATCGTGTCGGTTCCTATGAATCAGAAAAACGCCTATTCTTGAAGCATTCGGTTGATGGCTACAAAGCCTCAAGATCTAATGATCATGAGGATTCATTATTCTATTTTGTTTCGCCTTTAAGTTATAAAAGGTTGTAGGTGAAAGAAACATGGAGTTGTTCATGTATTATAATTTTCTGTAATAAACTTGTTCAGACAGAACCTTCGAACTCGTGATGATGTACTTCTCCATTGATTAATGAAGAAGTTGGTGTTTTCGTTATAAGCAGATTCTGAGTATTTCTTGGCATAAGACTTCTAGAGGCTTCGGGCCCGGTCCCTGGGAGTTCTCCTGCTATTTTGTGTTATATTTTTATTTCCCGATTCTTGCAATTTAGTTATTCTTTGTGCTTTGTAGCATTACCATTTGATTCATTAATCGCAAGTGTTATGTGTTACAATTTCCTTTTCAATAATTTGAATTTATTATTGATGTTCCTTTATTATTAAGTGATGCCTTTACATTCATTAGGTTGATTTCAGCATGGTTAAGTAGTTGTTGTTCAATTCTGCATATGGTTATTTCTTAAGTTTTTCCATCATAAGTGTGAATGTATGGTTTTATGTTCAATTCCCAACGTTGCTATTAGTTGAATTATAGAGAATTACATTGAAAAAGGTTAAATAATTGTTTGTTGTTCAATTCATTAGGATTTTTGTTCAATTCATCAAGATTCTTGTTCAATTCATCAAGCGTGTTGTTCAATTGCAAAATATCCTTTATTTCATCTTTTGAGTGTTTACTTCTGCATATGTTCAGATTAAGGGTTTATTCCTTTGATTGATTTGAAGTATTTCATAGTTTAATTTTGAGTTGGTTTGATTGAACTTCGAGAATTAGATAATATTTCTTACAATGATCTAGAGTAGTTAACCTCTGATTTCACTCGCATATATTTTTCTCGCACTCTTGAAATAAAAAGACTTGCCTTGGGTTGATGATTAATGTGAAGCATTAAGGTTACCTTTAATAGTCGCCTTCTTGACCCAACACTACTCATGTATAATGAATCTTCCCAGAAGTTGGAAATGTGAAGAGGTATTGAAGGCATTCTAAAGTCTTATTTTGTAACATCTTTTGGAGTCCTCTATTTGATAATACAAATATTTATTTTGTTGTTTATTTTTAGGTTCTGTTTAAAGTGATCTTAACTGATAAAATAACATTTGTAAAAGGAAATAGTGATTTCCCCCCCACCATTGCGGAAACTCGTTGGTTAATTGTTGCAGCAACTCATGGTCTGACCATTGAGGCATATCACTCGTTACTACTATGGCAAAATGCTGGTTTAGAGTGGGAAGTCCTTATAGTTGTGGCAACTCGATGGGTCATTGTTGCAACACATTTTGGGTTACCGTTGCAACAACTCATTGGGTTATAAAATGGTAAAGCAAGTCAAATGGGATACAATGATTTACCTTTTGGTGCAAGATGCTAAAGGAAAGATCATATTTTCTAGAAGGGATTTAGATTTGTTTGAATTACATGTAAAACAAATGGAGTTTTATTGAATTGCAAAAATCCCTTCAACTTGAATTGGAGACTTTATTATAGGAGAGGAAATGAACCAAGATGCTTCATGTTCTTTCACCCGGGTACAAAATAAACACCCAGGCTCAAGGCCTACTTCTTCCTTTCTATATGAAGTGCAAGTTTTAGAGATGCATTGTTTAGATGTTGGTATTAATAATGCTTGATCATTTTTCATGTATTCATATGTATTGGATTTTCAAACATTTTAATGCAACTATGTTTGTTCATATGGCCCCAAGGACAGAAGAGGACAAGATGAAATGAAGCGAACATCCTCATTTGTGAAAAAGAGGGCTTGCCAATGCCATTTCATTGTAAAAGTTATAGTTCAAATCCTTGAGTGAGTGATAATAAAACATAACACGTATGATCATGTAGATAGCCAAGGATGGCCTTATCATGGCCAATATGACACTTCAGGTCATGCTTGGTCCCTACATCAACCAAAGTTATCAAGGGACATGGTTTACCATGTAGAGAGTTGTTTCTTCTTTGAAGTTGCAGTTGACTTGGTTTGAAAAATGCATGTTAAAAAATATGTTGACATGGATGCTTCAATTCTAGATAGGGATTTATTTTTGTGTAGAAAATATGTTGTTAACATCTATAATCCTCTAATGAAAGGAAAGTATCAGTTGCATAAGAAGGAAAAAATGTGTGTGAACCTTTGGTACAAAAAACACCCAAATGATTTCTTCTTTTATCAAAAGACCAATGGTGGAGAGATCCATTTTATAGTTGGAATTTAGATGAAGTGGATGTTGGAAATCATGGTGAAGCTATCGAATAATAGCATAATATCCATGGATTCGAGATTCATCATGAATAAATATGGGGTGAGTGTATTAAGAATGATTGATCTAGTACAATAATTTGATTAGTAATGATTGATAATGATTAATGACCTGAAGTTGACTTCATATGTTTTTTTTAATGTGATAATATCAATTGTACACTATCGTGGTGTTTGATGAGGAACAAATTGGGGTGCCAGTTGCATCGGTGGAGGCATCATGTAATACATCACATGGAATTTCCCTATGGTTTGAGCACCTCATGCATAGGTGTCACCAAGTTGATCATAGTTTGAAATTTAATGCCTTCATGGTTGATGATGCATTGGTTGAAATCAGTGCTTGAAGGCAACTTCAATCTCCTTATTTTACAGTAAGACATGTATTTATTACAAAAGGAACATGCTTGAATAGAATTGAATGTAGGCAGGAGAATATGGTTATGTATTAAATGTGTTATGTTATGTGTTGTTGGTTATGTATTTGATGTATTTTACATAAATCTAAAATTAAAATTTGATGTTTAATAAATATTAGCTTTTAAAATACTTGTAAATTTGTAATTGTTGGAAATATTAAGAGGGGATTAATCAATATTTTTTTCAATTGTTATATCGTGCTAATTAAATATTCTTTCACAAATGAGAAGCACTAGCACCACATCACAAGAATAAAAAATAACTTAGATTAATTTATTTATGAAATAACAACGAGGACACCATTGGCACCAATCCTTTTTAAAATCTTAAAATTAGGACTCCAATCCATCCATAAACCAAAGGCTCCAACTTGGTTTAAGAAAAGCAACCCTCTTTATTAATTCTAGCCACCAAACACTTAAAAATATAACTCAAACAATGATTCAAAACTCTACCAAGATAGCTCCAAATTACTATTTCAAGGTGTTTCCAATGGCTACTCCAAAATGGCTTCAAGAATGGCTCCAAGTGCTGCTCCAAAGTAGCTTTAAGGGGCTACTCCAAAGTGGCATTAAAAACTTTAAGAAAAAGTTACTTCAAGTATGTATCCAAATATGGTCCCAAAGTCAACTCTAACTATTCTCTTTAAGTGACTTAAGGAAAGATAAAATCAACCACTAACAATATACCCAAACAAAGCCCCAAAAAAAGTATGAATTCATGCCTTACTGAAGTAGTAATAAGTTGAGATATAGGGTTGAACAGGCTGAGTCGCAAGGCTCGCAATTATAGGTCTAAATAGGCTAATATGCAAGGGCCACAATCACTGGTCTATATAGGTTGAGTTGCATGGGTTGAAATTACATTTTTTAATAGGCTTAGTTGCAGGGCTGAATTGAGGTTGAACTATGTTGAACTATAGGGTAGAAATAGGTTGAATTATCAATGATAATAAGGTTGAATTCAAGACAAATAAATAGCTCTAGGAATATTCCAAAAATTGACCATGAAGCCCTCTAAGAAACCTTAGTCAATAGCAAAGTGTCTTTAAGAGATGCTCCTACATTAACCATCTTTTTCCTTGTCTTGTTGAATGGATTGTTTTGGTTGAATGATAGGCTAAGTTGCAAGGGTCACAATTACATATCTAAATAGGCTAATTTGCAAGGGCCACAATCACAGGTATAAATAGGTTGAGTTGCAAGGGCTAAATTTCCAGCGCTGAATAAGCTGAGTTGTTGGGCCAACTTGAGGTTGAACTATGTTAAATTCTGGGGCAGAAATAAGCCAAATGGTTAATGAGAACAAATATGAATTCAAGACAGCTAATCAGCTCAAATTCCTCTTGTCTCTTATTGAATGAGTTGTTTTTTTCGACTGAGGGAAATATTGGTCTATTTATAGGCCTTGTTGCTCGTTAAACATGGCCAACCTATCCTATAGAAGGGTGATTTGACAAGGTCAATATAGGTTGTTTTTCTTCTTGAAATTTTTGTTTTTCTTAAATGGCGAGAAATTGGCGGGTTAGAGGAGAATATGAAGTACTTGTGCACGTGAACATTTTTACTATAACTACTCCCCTTTAATTTGTGGTTATATTCCTAACTTCGTGTTCTCCTCCTTTGTCATCAATATCTAAGGGGTGCTCTACTAGGATGCAAGAGAGTTTACACCCATATTTTGACAAATATATTCAAATGCTGCTTGAGGCAAGATTTTAGGGAAGATGTCTTCAATTTGTTCTTTAGTGTTGACATATTCAATTTTGATGTTTTGATCAGCAACCTATTCTCAAGTAGGTACTAGATCATCATAGGTTTTGATTTTGAGTGCATGATTTGGTTTTTGGAGAGATTGATTCTACTATTATTGTTACAAAATATGGTGATAGTATGACTTTATTTCCATTTTGATATCCTTCAAGGCTTTATAGATCGTTGCATTTGTAACACTAACAATGTAAACTATCAAACGAGAACTGTACCGAGTACTAATTTTTTTTTGAGATAGCAAAAAAAATCTGATTTCTTGTTGATTTCTTGTCACTTGTCACTGGTGATTGCACACATTAATTTCACAACAATTCTTCAGATCGGTGGTGGATTTGAGTTGCAGTCACAGAGATCGTGCCAGACCGGTGGCAGATATGTGATTAGGATCTGGTATGTATTGAGTTTTTTTTGTTAGCGTAGCTTGTAATTATTCAATTGGTTAGAATCATCGAACAGTTTGGAATTCGATTAGTCTAGTATGAATAACTTTACAGAAACATATCTCAACGGGTCTAGCAAACTCGATGGGTCCAATTATACCAATTGGAAATTCAAGCTATAGACACTGCTTGAGGGAGCGAATGTGTGGTCGATTGTTATCAGTGATGAGCAGAAACTGAACATTGTAACATGGACAACCACACTCATACAAGACTAAGATAAAAGGGAGAACACAGAAAAATTCATACTCAAGATGTCTACTAAATAAAATATTATCCCACACATCACAAATGGAAAATCGTCCATTGAGACCTGGACGATGCTCAAGAACTTATACCAAACACAAAACACAAATCACATCTTGCCCCTTAAAGGAAAGTTTTTTTCAATGAGGATGGAGGAGAATGAATCCACTCTTGGATTAATTGCAAGGGTTAAAGACCTGAAGGAGAGGTTGGGTGACATCGGGGAAAAGGTGTCCAATTCCGATCTAGTCACAATTACATTAAACGAAATGACAGATGAATACTAGATGTTCATCACAGGCTTGGCCGCAAGAAATAAAGCCCCTGCATTTGAAGAACTGACAAGAATTTTTCTTCAAGGAGAAGAGCGACGAGATTTTTGAGACCTCAGAGTGCCGATATTGCTATGATGGCGAAGAAAAAGTCGTACAAAGGGAAACAACCACATCAGCAATAGACCATTTAGAGGTATGTCTGCAAATAAATTTTCTGGCATTAAATGTTTTTACTGTGGGAAAAAAGTCCATCAAGCTAAGTTTTTCTTTAAGAGGCAGGTAAATGAGGCTAGGAATAAGCAGAGAAAGCACACGGGACATTTTTCCGATGAAGGTCACACTCATGATATTTGAATGTTTGCAGGTTTGTAGGTGGTTGTGCTCTTTCAGCTTCTGAGGATGAGGACGACATATGGTATGTTGATTCTGGCGCATCCTCACATATGAATCACATATGACATGTAAGAGAAATTGGTTTGAGTCTTTTGAAGAAAATTATTGCAGTTCTAAAATTTATCTAGGAGATGACAGAGGTTATCAGATCAAAGGGTACAATGATATTCTCATGATGTTGCCTATCGGTGACATAAGATATATTAAGAATGTGATGTATTGTGTCATGTAAAACAATAATATGGAACCAATTGCATCAGGAGTGCGTGTGGGGAGCCTATACAAATTGAATGTCAAGAGCATTCCACACCAAGCTCTAGTTTCAACAGGGTTGACAACCGAGAATATCTAGCACCAGAGATTCAGTCATCTTACTTTAAAGAAAAGGTATGCTCAATGGACTCCCTACTTTCCATAGTGTTCAATTTGATTGTGATGGATGTGCATTAGGAAAAATGGATAGAGAAGAATTTCCTTTGCATGCTCATAGGAAGGAAAGAGATATCCTAGAGTTGGTGCATACACACATATGCGGACCTAGGCAGACTAGGTCACTAGGTGGTGCATATTAATTTCTACTGTTTAGTGATGCAATAGATTCTCTTGGAAAATTACAACTTTTTAAATGTAATTTTATGAGATAATTTTGTGCTTAGTTTATAAAGCTTGGTTTATAAAGCCTCATGTGAAAGTAACGTGAATGTGAAAATAAATAAGTATGCTCAATCAAATTGTGAATGTGAAAATAAATAAGTATGCTCAATCAAATTTAAAATGTGAAGTTACATTTTTTTTAAACATATGACTTAATTTTAAATATTATTTTTTAATAAATAACACAATTTTAAAATTTTAAATATAATTTTGAGTTAATTTTTACAGTCTTTTGTGGTCCAGTTTATAAAGTATTATGTGAAAGTAATGTGTTTATAAAGTATCATGTGAAAGTAATGTGAATGTGAAAAGAGTTAACTATGCTCAATCAAATTTAAAATGTTATGTAAAATTTTAAAAAAGTAAATTATATTTAAATATTATTTTTTATTAAAATAATACAATTTTAAAATTTTAAATGTATTTTTTTATAAATTAATTTAAAATACACCATATTACACATTGCATGTATAATTATATATTCACAAACAACACATAACATAAATAATAAATAAATAATAATTAAGATTTTAATTGTATAAACTTTAAATATTAGTTTTTATTAAATAATAAAATTTTAAATGTAATTTTATGAGTTAATTTTGAAAGTGATTAGTTCCTTGTGAAAGTAATGTGAATGTGAAAGTACTTGGGATGTAAAGTATCATGTGAAAGTAATGGGAATGTGAAAAGATAAAATTTAAATATAATTTTGAGTTAATTATATTCTTGTACAAATATTTTGAAACATTGAATCTCAATAAATTTAATTCATTTTAAAATACACCATATTATAGAACACTTAACACAACAAAACACAACACAACACAAATAAATAAATAGAAATTAGGATTTTAATTGTATAAATTTTAAATATAATTTTCACCTAAAGATTTGGTACATAATTTATGGATCACAGAAGTCAAATTCCTAATATTAAAACATGAGTTAATTTTCAATTATTTGTGCTTGGTATATAAAGTATCATGTGAAAGTATTTGGCACATAGAGTATCATGTGAAAGTAATGTGAATGTGAAAACACATACATATGCTCAAACGAATTTAAATTTTAAAATATAGGTTTTGAGTTGATTTTTACAGTTATTTTTGTTGGTATAAAAACTATTATGTGAAAAAATAATGTAAGTAATGTAAATGTGAAAAAGATATAAATATGCTCAATCAAATTTTTTAAAATATAAAGTTGAATAATTTTTTTATAAAAACTTAATTAAATAAATAGATTAAAATTCAGAAAATCATTAATATATCATTAAATCATTTGTAGTATAAATTACTACCTAAAATAAAATGTTTGAAAATAAAATGAGTTCAATATGGAAGATGTAAAGTGAATTTTTATTTTTATTATTTAAATCACAAATTTAAAATAAAATTAATTTTATATCAATTAATTAAATAAAGTACAAGTAAGAAATCATTAATATCACTTATTTGTAAATTTACAAAATTAAAATAAATAAATTTGAAATTCATTAATATCACTTATTTGTAAATCTACAAAATTAAAATAAATAAATTTGAAATTCATTAATATTACTTATTTGTAAATCTACAAAATTAAAATAAATAAATTTGAAATTCATTAATATCACTTATTTGTAAAACTACATAATTAATATAAACAAAGTTGAAATTTTAAAACAAAAATATCAGTCTTTAAAAGTTCACAAGTTCATTTTTAATACTTCACTTGTTTCTATGGAAGGGATATCATGCTAAACATAACATAACATTGTTGTACAAATATTTTGTATCATTAAATCTCAATTTCATGAGTTGGTTTTCAAATTAATTTCTTCTTGGTATATAAAGTATTGTGTGAATGCAATGTGAATGTGAAAGGAATTGGCATATAAATTATCATGTGAAAGTAATGTGAATGTGAAAAGAGATAAATTCTAAAATATAATTTTGAGTTACTTTTTAAAATCCATATTCAAATATTCATAAACATATAACATAACATTGTTTTACAAACTTTTTGAAACATTTAATCTCAATAACTTCAAATTATTTTAAAATACACCATATTACACAATGTTTGTGTATTATTATATATACACAAACAACACATAACACAACATATCACAACACAACATCACATATCACAACAAAACAACACAAATAAATAAATAGAAATTAAGATTTTTATTGTATTAATTTTAAATATTAATTTTTATTAAATAACAAAATTTTAAATGTAATTTTATGACTTAATTTTAGGAGTGATTTATGTTTGGTATTTAATGTATCATGTGAAAGTAATGTGAATGTGAAAGTATTTTCCATATAAAGTATCATGTGAAAGTAATGTGAATGTGAAAAAATATAAGTATGCTTAAACAAATTTAAATTTTAAAATATATTTTTTGAGTTAATTTTTAGAATCATTTATTTGTGTTGGTATAAAAAGGCTATCATGCTAAAAAATTATGTAAGTAATGTAAATGTGACAAAGATATAAATATGCTCAATCAAGTTTTTAAAAATGTAAAATTAAATATTATTTTTATAAAAACATAATTAATTAGAATAACTTTAAATTAAATAGAAATTAAGATTTTTATTGTATTAATTTTAAATATTGATTTTTATTAAATCACAAAATTTTAAATGTAATTTTATGACTTAATTTTAGGAGTGATTTGTGCTTGGTATTTAATGTATCATGTGAAAGTATTTGCCATATAAAGTATCATGTACAAGTAATGTGAATGTGAAAAGATATAAGTATGCTTAAACAAATTTAAATTTTAAAATATAGTTTTGAGTTAATTTTTAGAGTCATTTATTTTTGTTGGTATAAAAAGGCTATCATGCTAAAAAAATTGTGTAAGTAATGTAAATGTGACAAAGATATAAATATGCTCAATCAAGTTTTTTAAAATGTGAAGTTGAATATTATTTTTATAAAAACATAATTAATTAAATTAACTTTAAATTTATTAATTAAATAAATTAAAATTCAGAAATCATTAATATATTATTAAATCACTTGTATTATAAACTTATTCTTTGCAAAAATACCTAAAATAAAATGTTACAAATAAAATAAAGAGTTAAAATAAAAATAAAACTTAAAAAAAAAACACTCATCCAAGACAAAGAGACTCCTCCAAAATAGTTTTGGCCATGCTATCTTTGAAGGTTGTGAGAAGGGTCAATCTCTTCTCACCAAAAAAAAATCTGATATGTATTAAAGTATAGTTTTTGAGTGTGTACATAAATATATATATGTATATGTATATGTATATGTATATGTATATGTATATGTATATATATATGTATATATATATATATATATATATATACAATTTACAATTACAAAGATTTTGATTCTTTGTCATAGCTTAACCCTTTGCAAAAGCACTTCCCCTCCCCTCTTCTATTCTTTCCATCTACCTTCTAGATCCCTGCATACCATTAAAAGATTATAGTATTTAAGATAAATAACAAACAACAAAATATTTTTTTAAGATGTAATCAAAATTATTACATTATAAATTTCACTAAACATGCATTATGAAATTGCAAAACAATTCAGTTTACCACTTTGCATCTGAGTTTTCCCATCTATTTTCTTAGTACTGTTTCATGTCATAAAAAGTTTTAAAATTTTAATAATAATTTTATTTTAAATAATAAATAACAAAAACCATTAATTAAATATTTTCTTTAAATAATGGTTATAATAAAAAACTCACCGACCATCTCACATGAAATTGTAAAGAAATTCCATCTTCTCATTTACATCTTCATATCAAAAGCAATTCCATCTTCCCATTTGTCCAAAGCCTTTTTGACTTGTTTTATACCTGTTTGATAAAATAAGAATTTTTTTAGTCACAAATATACTATTAAATTATCCTTTCATATTTAATCAAAAAATATTAGTTCATTGTAAATTTCACCAATTCAATTATAGCCTATAAAGTAATTAGAAATAAAATAAAATAAAAAACAACAAATTAAAGTGAAATTGTAAAGAAATTCCATGGTAAACAAACTACTGAATTGAGTCTGTTTTGCCTACTGGGTATCTGTATATGGATTTGGATAGATGTATTCGAAGAAATCATTATTTAAATGAAAAACAAATCAATATCAAAATATATTTAAAACATAAAAATGTAGTAGCCTCATTGGAATAAATTGATAATGTTATAAAAAACATGTTAAAACCCTACCTTCTTATCTATGCGAACTGTAACACTCAAGCAGGCTTAAGTCAAATACTTGTACCAGCATTTCATTAGTAACTAAATTTGTCTACAATCAATTCTGTATTTCCATTTACCCCAAACAGTATTGTCGCAAAGGACACTAAGATATTTAAAAGGGAAATTAGTTATTTTTGCTTCCTATCAAGTTGTGATCAAGGAACCCGAAGCCTGAAAATTTTGTTAATCATCCAGGGCTGGTCTTATTTCACCCTTTATTCCTGGACTGGCAAACTCCCAAGAATGTGACTCAGTTGAGAGGACTTAATAGAATATGAAATTTATATGGAAAGTTTGTAAAGGGGTTTTAGAAGCATCATAGAACACCTCACTCATCTTACTAATAAGGATCAATTTAAATGGATGAAGGTTGCATCAGAGCTATTTTTTATCTACCACTCAAGCAGGCTTCTATCAAATACTTGTAACAGAATATGGAACTAAATGACTTCATTAGTAACTTAATTTTACCTACAATTAATTCTTTCACTATATTTCTACTTATCCCAACATTACCGTGGCAAAGGACACAGGATGCTTATAGAATAAACCGTTAGTTTTGCTTCCTATCAAATTGTGATCAAGGAACCTGAAGCCTGAAAATTTTCTATCATCCAGGGCTGGTTCTGTTTCACTAGTTATTTCTTGAATTTCACTCCAAGCATGTGACTCGGTTAGAAGAACTTGATATAATATGTGCTATTTATATAGGAATCTTTGACAAGGGTTTTGGAAGCATCATGACACACCTCACTAATCTTTACCAATAAGGATCGATTTAAATGGATGGAGGATGCAGAGAGGCTACCTTCTGACCACTGAAAAAGGCCCAGCCATGTAGTTGCACTTCTAGATTTCTCAGACTTTTGAAGTGAAAGATGATTCCTTCAGCGCACGTGAACACAGTAACGTGGTCAGGAAAAATCAACAGCCTATTGTTTTTCAAAGTAGAAATTGAATCACAAGGAGAAGCTTTTATGCATCTATGATAAGGAAATGTTAGCACTTATGCATGTTGAAATGTTAGAACTTATGTCAAGCCATATTTGCAGGGAGACCACTTCAAAATCATAGCAAATCATGAAACTTTGAAATATTCATTATCCCAATGAAATTTTAGTGAACAAGCAGGAAAGTAAACTACAAGGCCTTTTCTTTGAGATTCAACACAAAAAGGCCATAAATAATGCTTTAGCCAATTTCTTATCTATGCTATGTGTTCTGCATGCCATATCAATGGTAGCACTGGGATGAAAATTTTTTTTATTAATTAAATGTGCAAAATATGAGGGAAGCTGATATGCTACGAAACAACAAAAAGACCCAAGAGGAGGACATTCCGTATGCATTTTCAAGCAATCTGATTCCTTTTATAAGAATTGCACATATCCAGTACTGAAATCTATATTTTAACAAGGTAGTGATGGAAGAATGCCAATCCTCAACGGTTGTTGGTCAAAAGTTGACCATCCACATTTCAAGCAGGAAAGTAAGCTACAAGGATTTTTCTTTGAGATTCAATACAAGAAGGGCATAAATAATCCTTCAGCCAATTTCTTATCTATATTATTTGTGATGCATGGCATATCTATGGTAGAACTCGGATGGAAAAATAGAACTATTAATTGAATGTGCAAAATATGAGAGGGAAGATGATATGCTATAAAACAACAAAAATACCCAGGAGGACATTCGGTATACATTTTCACTCAATCTAATTTTTTTTATAAAAATTGCCCATGTCTAGTACTGAAATCTATATTTTAACAAGGCAATGATAGAAGAATGCCAATCCTCAATTGCCGTTGGTCAAAAGGTAACATTATTTTGGTACATGGACATTTGAAGGATTTGGAACTCTCTTTTAACTCTCATGCAAGCTATTCAATGAAAACCTTGATAAATGAGGAGAATTAGGCATTGCAAAAGTACCAACTTCTTGGGGCAACTTCTTGATCCACCAGCAAAGATTGGCCATCTTAAATCTGGCCCTAAACTTAAAATACTTCTCTATTGGAAAGAAGATGACAAAACTTAAAGGACTTCTAGATTGGAAAGAAGATGATAATTGAGTGTAAGTAGATTGCAATAGGAAAAAATTACCCTAATTAAACTTAGGAGTGGATCTAAATGATTGTTCATGGGAACTAGACTCTGAATCAGAACTACACATTTGTATATATACTGACACCTTGTTTCCACATGGCAACAAATTATGCAAATTTCCAATTATCAAATCAAAATATTGAGTGTTAAAGACCAATAACAAAGTGACCAACCAATTATCAAATCAAAACATTGAGTAGGGCAGACTGATCACTAAGTGACCAATTTTAAATCAAAGTGAACATACACAACCTACTCCACTGATTATAGAATAACAACCATTAGCATACAGGTATACATATAAACCCCAACCTTCCCCAAACCAAGCAATCCTGACACCGTTTCTTTGTGAAAACACATCACTAGAATTGTGTGCCATAAAGCAGTCCTTACACCCATTCTTCCTGAAAAGTGACTATGATTAATCTTGTGTGTCATCAACTAAAAAGCCTGCTAATAAAGTAATTAAGCCTTTCTTCCATAAAAGTATAGATACACACATCAATAATATTGCTTATTGTACGCTACTAAATCCCTCCATTCCTAATTGTTGGGGCCACAATAAGTGATCATGTCAATAAAAATATTCTCACCGTTGGCATGCAACTAATAATAATGCCTAGGTTCATCTGAATGTTTACTGGCCAGATGCTATTGCACCATTTCTTTCTCATTCAAAATACCCCTCTTGCACATAGCTCTTCATGGGAGATATTTTTAATTGACATTCCACTTTTTGCATTTATTTGATAGATAAAAATGGAATGGATGGAATTCCATAGATAAAAATGTACTTATAATTTTGATAATGTTGTTGAATTTGGAGTTTTTTTTAATGGAAGATAATGTTTTATTATGTTTGGGAGATAGGTTAATTTCTCTGACTTTAAATATTTCTATCCCTAAAGGGAGATTAGCAACTAATACATGAAACTCTAGTCTTACTAGTCTTACTCTCCAAGACTAGCCCTCATTGGCATAAATAAACACACTAGAAACATAAGGAATAAGGTGGGTTTTGTCCTTCTAAGATCAATATGCAAGGGAATGCAATGCACAAATTCTAGTGTATTACTTTTTTAAATTGAAAAAATCTAAAAGGCATATTTTTAGGCCTCCCGTACAAAAATGTTTGTAGTAGTAGACTCGGTAGGAAGGAAAATGTAGGAAGTACATTTATTTTCAACCTTTTCCAAACCATTTGTGTAGGGATTGACTTTGGATAAAGGTATGTGAATTTGATTAAGCTTAATATTGTATAGAATGAAAGGAAAGAGCTTACCCTGAACTACTTATCAGAACAAATAACATATCTAGAACTTACCTTACCTTAGAGTAAACAAAGATGCAAGCCCTGCCAAGTATTTGAACTCTTTCTTTGGCTATCAAATTGTGATCAAGGAACCCTCGGAAACTTGCTTAAACTTAGATAGGTAAGGGTACTACTTGTGAAAACCATATTTTTTTTAAATAGGTCTTGATTAAGATGTGTTTGCTTACATAACGTGTTCTTGTCAAATCCAAATGCCTTCCTACAGGTCATGATTCATTGTGCCCCTATGTGATGTGTTTCCATCTAATGCAGGTGTGGGAGCACTGTCTCCCTAGGACTAGTAAGTTAATCCATACTCCTTACACCTTGTTCAAGTTGGTTGAGAAAAATAATAAATGGAGATTGGTGAATATCAGGGTACTAGTAAGTCTATCCATACTCCTTACACCTTGTTCAAGCTAGTTGAGAAAAATAATAAATGGAGATTGATGAAGATGACCATTATAGGTAATGGAATGGTTAATAATATGACCCCAAACCTGTGTGAGCTTAGCTTATTGGTTTATAAGCTCAACATGGCTTGGAGTGAAACACTAAACATCCAATGCCCAAATTCTATGTTTACAAAAGTGCAGAGATTACAGGAATAATAATAGAATTGTAATAAAATTTAACTTACCTACTGAATTTCTATAAACATTGTCTAAAAAGAAAACTCTGGAATCCAAAAAATTTCTTTGGGTTTAAACATTACAAATTTTCATGCTAATGATAATGCTAAATCAGCCCCAATTATATTTAAGTTTGATAAACAATAATAAAAAATAAAACCCTATTGAGATAAAAAGTACCAAAAAAATAAAACACAAAGGCATTGAAGAACCAAACACATCAAAGACTATGAAAGATTAAAAGAAAAAAACTATAACAGAGTTGCAATAATTACTAACATATTGAACTTCTACAAAAAAATTTTAAGAAGAAAGTTCTGGAAACCCCAAAATCTTCTTTAGAGACATGATCATAGAGGGTTTTATGTCAATTTTAAATCAACACCAATATATTGAAGTTTTTGATAGACAATACTCAAAATTAAAAGCCTATTGAGATAAACAATACCAAAAAAAATAAAAGGCAGAGACATTGAAGAACCAACACATTAAAGATTATGAAAGATTAGAGGAAAAGAACTATAATAAAATTGAAATAAAATATTATTTACATATTGAACTTCTACAAAAATTTTCTATGAAAAAAATTCTGGAAACCCCAAAATCTTCTTTAGGCTTGAGCATTAGAGGGTTTTATGCTAATGTTAAATCAACACCAATATATTGAAGTTTGATGAACAATACTAAAAAATAAAAACCTATTGACATAAAAAATACCAAAAAAAAAAATCAGAGACATTAAGGAATCAAACACATTAAATATTATGAAAGATTAGGGGAAAATAACTCTAATAGAAATGGATTAAAATTTTAGTGGAGTATTGAACTTCTACAAACAGTTTCTAAGAAGAAAATTATGGAAACCATAAAACATTAAAGGGTTTTATGCTAAAATTAAATCACTATCAATTTATTTAACTTTGATAAACCATACTAAAAAATAAAACCCTATTAAAATAAATAATACAAAAATAAATAAAACCAAAAAACATTGAAGAACCAAACACATTAAAGATTATGAAATCTTTCCCAACCCTTACATGCAAATGCGATTGGAAATAAGAAGCATCTAAGCCCTAATCTTATGAACTACACCTACCTTATCCCCATTAAAACTTAGTAATGAGATATTAGAGAAACTAAAAGTTAAAACTAAAGCTCACCTCTAATATCAAAATAGACAACATATGTGTTTTCCAGGACTATTTATTGGTCATATAATTCTCCTTTTGCACTTCAAAATAAAACCGCAAACCCAGAAAGTTAACCCAAAGAAAAAATGTATGATAAATGTCTTGTAAAAAGCACTAATTTATCTAGGAAATATTGGAATACATTGTCATCAGAAAATTTAGATGATAGATTACTACCATCAAAAATTTAAATAACAAATATATAAAACAATACTTACCTTTTCATTCTTCACAATTAAATCAATCATCCTGTCTTATATTCATTGCAACTTCGCCCCCTCTCTTAACCATCTTGACCCCAACAAGAAAATAAGTACCAACCCTCTCAAACTAAAACCAAAAGAACAACAAACAAACCCAAATATAGACCAACAAACCCAAATCTAGAACAACAAAGAAAATAAAATACATAGATACAAAATAAATAAAAAAGGAAAAGAAAATGCAGACATAAATTAAGCATGGCCATGAGCCAAGGAAAAAAAAAATAGAGAATATAAAAATCCAACATGTTGGGGTTCCCATGTTTTGGCCAGATTGGAGGGACCAAAAGATGAGACAACATTAGAATTGCTTTGAGGCCCTAGGATCTAGCCCTCCTGGACCCGAAGAGGGATCTCTCCAATAAAACAAAGAATGATATATCTTTGAAGCTCAAATTGAGATGTTAGGCTAGGTATGAAGCACAAAAGGGGGTTTAAAATGATTTGGTTGGTTGGTTGCTGGGTTGGTCATGAGATCATAGACTGAGAAATAAATGGGAGAAAAGGACAAAACAACAGGATGTTTCAGCAAAAATGATAGGTCAAGAAAGTGCCATCCATTGGGCTATGGAGTCATGAAAGGTAATTACATGCAACAACTAGCCAAAGCCTCCAAAGGGCAAGTCATCTAATACTAAAGGATCTTTTAGATTAGATGGTGGGATGGAACATTAAGGAAAGAAAGTGAGAGAAGGAAAGCAACCTAATTTCTGTCTATAGATCAGGTCAGAGGTCATTTAACTCCAAACATGCTTGGACATACTCTTAGGAAACTCTCAAAGAGGGACAAAGGGGCAGCTTATAGATCGGACCAGAGGTCATTTAACTCTAGGTCAGCTTTAGCATGCTCCAAGGGAAAACACAGATAAGTTTAACGAAGAGATCTTAGAAAGGTCAGCTGGTCGCACAAGGATCCTAGTGGACAGGGCTAGCTCTAATCCCCAATGTTCCCAAATCTTCCAGCTTAAACCAAATAAGAACAACTAAAGACAGATTCCATTTAACTCATACATCAGCTAGCAACATAAGGAACTACTACACTAGTTAAATCATCTGAAATCAATCCTTAGATAACACATTTAGCAGAAAACATTGAAGGCAAGGAGAGTAGAAACATAGGGCACCTAACAAGGGTGAATCCTATGCCAATATTCTGCTGCGAGCCAGTAGAACATGAAACAACATGTAAATGTAATAAACAGAGTTAGAAAAACATCACCAATAGTAATAAACCAGGATCCTGTGAAATGTGCTTTGATTAATTGATGCAAAACCAGTCACATACACTGAGCTCAATAGCTGTTACAATCCAAACTTCTCCTCCCAGCCTACTACATAAAAAATACTCTGCTATTCCCTCCCAAGACTGTTCTAACAGTCAGAATGAATCCCTCAAACTACAACGGCAGCAGCCGAACAACAACGACCCAACAAAAGCCCTTTACAATATGTTCTTTTGGATTCTTATAGGAGGAAAGAAAGATAATGGTAGTTGTAATCTTAAATGCAGCATTAACAATTTGAAGCAGTAGGAGGGCCAAAGCCCCATTTGGTTTTAATCTGAGCATTTATCTTTGGTACTCGTTGCAGTGTTCTGGTGAATTGCTCAAAGGCAGAATAATAATGCTAGTGTATGCCATACCGCGTAACAAATGCTTCTGATGGTGTAGGACTGCTGACAAGGCTGGAAAATATCTCTAGAACACGGCATAGGATGAGAAATGTATGGGTACCTTGTCCTTTGATGGAAGAACGTTCTGCTGATATGGAAACCTTGATGGTATGGATTTCTGTGCTATGGAATTTCTGTGCAATCCACGGGGTCTTTGATTTAGGTACCTTTGCCTTCAAAAATCCCTGAAGAAGCTCAAAAGTCTTCTATTTCTTGTCTCAAGCTCTCTGCTGCTCCTGTACGGTCTCTGTCTGTGCAATTCGAGCTTTAATGGCACCGGAGGGGATTTGCAGAGTTCAAACTCTATCCTTTGATGAAATTTATGATGCAGCCCCCTTTCGGACATTTTTTGTAAAATCGGCTCTGGATTTAGCTTCCTCTGTGCACTGTGCCATTAATGCAATGCATACGAACCATGGCGAATTTCCATTTTCCTTGTAACCCTGCAAAACACGCAAACGAATTAATAAAACCATGTACAGAGGTGGTGGATGTAACGGGGATGACGCGGAAGACCATGCAGACTGGTGGGGAGTTTGAATCGTGTGGGATGGCAGAGAAAAATGTCACGAACAACAGAATATTTCATGGTGAAAGGTGGCAGACCATGACAGAATTTAAATGAAAACCATAAACATTGGCCTTTTGAATGAATATATGGATATACGAGCGAATATACGATGGAACATGTGGGGGAATGACGTGGAGGGCCGAATGATGGCAGGACAGTCAACGACGGGGGAAATCGAATGTGGACCGTCGATCTACAGATCAGATTGACGACAAAGATTAACAGGATGGTGCACCGCACCCTGAGTTATCACATGTGCATCTGAGTTAACTATCGTGCGTCTTCGACGAGCGATAGCCGTTGGATGGCCCGCCCCAGATCGGACGGTCCACAGTAATATCGCTGAGCATCCTCGTCCGAACAATAATGCCCGATGGACGACGGTTAACGCGCAAGGACGACGGTTTTGAAAAAGGTACAGGGGATGCCTGTCACGCGATGTATGGAATCGCTGGCCGATCGGTAAATACCGCCTACTGCCCAAAGGTGGTGAAATAGAAACAGGTTGGTTTATGAATAGTGCGCGGGGTCCACAGGGGTGGGTAAAGTTTGAACCGTCGGATCTGCGTGTAAATGGATGGCGATGGCGTGATCGGGGGTTTAGACAGAGAAAACACGGGCGCTGTGGAGTTAACGATCACCATCCGATCTACAGAGATCAAGGGTTGAAACTGCGCTCGATGAACATATGAGATAGGCGCTCTTTGGGCTGGCGGGTGGTTCTAGTGGCCGGTTATGTGGAGGAAAAGGTGTGGGGGCTAGTTGAAAGGGGCTAAGGCCTATTATAAAGTTAAAAGTTGGTTTTTAACCCTTTTTAATGCAATTTGAGGCCAAGCAAAGGTATCGATAGAAAGAATGAGGGTTTATAAAACTAAACCAAGGGTGTATGCGTGGTTTAAGAGGGGCATAGGAATGATTTAGAAGGTTTAGGGGGGAATTTGACAAAGGGAAAAAGGGATGAAAAGGGATATTTTGCAGGGGTACAAGGGGTAAATGAAGGCTTTTAGGAACACAATTTGTCACAATCAGGGAGGCTTTATAATGGGATTTCAGCAGAGGGGATTACATCACAGGGCAAAGGCACAAAAGATTTCAAGGATGATGTGTCTCGAGGGGAGATGCATTCCTTGAAGGCTCAAACCCAATTTAGCCCCTTGTTTGCTTGTCAAAATTTATAGGGGGGCTAACACAACAAACCCCAAAATCTGCTGCCCTGCCAAAAATAAGACCACCATATCTTCGATCTTCCCCTCTCCACTCTTGCTCTGTCGGCCCAGCTAGAAAATTCCCACCATATACCATCTCCTCTCCTGGCCATTAAAAGCACATTCTCTCCAATCTTCTGCTCTCCACCCTTGCTTCGGCCTGCCAAGCTAGGAAATGCAGTGTAAATGTGATAATATATATCGGATTTCAAAGATCTCTCAAGTTTTTCCTTATTTCAAATCCGAGAGCTCAACGTGGTAGCCTTTAATATTAAAATGTGTATTTAAAATATGGCCACACTGAGTGATGCAGGAGCATGAGGCTTAGAGACAAAAGGCTTCATTAATTATTCCAAAAATCCAAAAAAAGTTTACAAGCAAAGGTGTTAGTACCTTTAGCTGTCAATTTATAGTTGTACTAGATAAGGTTGAACTAGTATCTAGGAAGATTGAGCAGTTTTAGATTCGATTAAGCATATTTAGCCCTCAATTGATAGATTTAGGGAAGATATTATGTAATTAGGATTTTTTTCTAAATTAGGAGAATTCGATCCTCAAGAGGAGGTTGACTGTTATTAAAAAAAACTATAAATGTAACCTCTGAGAAGGAGGAAATGGAATTTGGTCCGTAGAAGAATTGATTGAGAGGGTTTTGCCTCTGATTTAATAAACTTGCAGAATTTATTTATCTGTTGTTGCTTGTAAAATTCCTCGAGGGTTTCATCTCTTCGAATCCATTGGATTTATGTTTTTCTGTGTAGAAATTGAGCGTGATTAGCTTTTGTGTGAAGGAGAATTTACATGTGATTAGTTTATGTGTAAAATATACAGAGGAAATTGAACGAATTCTAGTTCTTTGGCTTGAGATTGGATATTCGATAAGTGATCTATGTTTATTGATTTACAGAGCGAAAAGGAGGTTTCCACGAGGAAGTGAGCTTAAAACCATAAACCAGTAGAAAGTTCCATATCAAACGCGATCAAAATGAAAGTTTACGGCCAAGCGGTTTTCGAGAAACCAACCACTGTTTTCGCACAGCTTTTGGCATGCGAGTGATTTTTTTCTATTTGAATGCGATCGAATCGTAACGTGACATGTCACGGTGGTAAAACCACCAGTTTCGTGTGACTTTTGGTTGATAAGTCACCGGGGCTATTTTTACGCGATAGTCGTCCGATCATATGTGTTGGAGATCCAACGGTGGTCATGTCGATAGTTGCGTGGAGGTTAATAAAAAGGTATGGACTCGATGGAGTTTATTCAATAGAGTTTTATTAAGGATTTTGAAATCCAAAACCCTATTTCCGAAAGTTTTAAACATTGTTTAAAAGTAAATTATTAGATTCTGAAGGTTTAACATTGTTTTAAAGTGAGTTATAATGTTTCCGAAGGGTAAAGGGGACTTTTTCTTCCGCATGTCATTTTATTAAATAAATCAAGAAAATTTAATAAAGTTTTATGACCGAGAGTGGAAATAAGGATCAGGAACAAATTCCCCCTAAATTAGAAAACATTGTAACAAAATTTGAACAACTCTCCTTAATGCCTGCACCCACACTGCCATCATTTGTGGTATCAGAGCAGTCTTCAGAGCATTTTTCAGACACTAAACAAGCTTCCAAAAGTCAGAAAAATAAATCCAATATGGTTGTCAGAATTGGTAGAGGAGGTGGTGCTAGTAGAAGAAGAGGTAGACCAGTTGCAAATGCTGAAGTACTAGAGACTATGCAGCAAATTCAAGCCAGATTGGAAGAAATTGAAACTGGACAACAGAGAGATCCTGAAGATGTCAGTGATCCTGAAGCTGAAGAAGAAGAAGGAGGAAATGATAAGCTTACTCCTGAGATGAGATTCTTTAAATCAGTTTTAGGATCTACATCCAAGCCTAGACTTGAAGTATCAGCCTTTGCAGGAGGATTGAATACAGAAGAGTTGATAGACTGGATCAATGAAATGAATAAATGCCTTGATTATGAAGAGATGAGTGAAGAAAAGAGAGTTAAGTTTGCTGTCACAAGGTTGAAAGTACATGAAACACTTTGGTGGGATGGAGTGCAAGTAGAAAGAAGGATAGTTGGTAAGTAGCCAATCAAGAATTGGAACAAAATGGTAGCAAAGTTGAGAGGTAATTTTTTGCCTAGTGATTATCAGCTTTCATTATTTAGACAAATGCAGAATCTTAGACAGAGATTAATGACAGTAAAAGAGTACACAGAATAATTTTACGAAGTGAGCATAAGAGTAGGAGAAATTCAAGATACAACAAAGAAGATTTCCAAGTACATAAATGGTCTCAGAATGAAGATTCAAGATGAGATAAGTATATTGTCTCCTAAAACAATAGAAGAGGCTTACCAGATGGCCTTAAAAGCTGAAGAAAAACTCATAAGGAAGAAATCTGCCAAAGGAAGAGGAAGTCAAGGTAGTAGAGGAAGATCTACAGAACCAAGAGATGGAGCTAGCAGCAACTCACCTCAGTATGCACCCACAGAAGGTGATACAAGTGGTAGAAGGAGTCCTTATAGAGGAAGAGGAGGCAAAAATAGAGGAAGAGAAGTCAGATGTTACAGATGTAACAAATTAGGACATAGAGTCTATGAATGTCCAGAGAATGTGGGGACAAACCAGAGAAACACAATTGTTTCTCAGACTGAAGAAGAAGAAGAAAAGTTGCCTGTAACAGAGAAAGAAATTGTGCCAGAGGAAGGAGAATATTTGGTGGTTAACAAAGTTTTTTTAAAACAAACAAAAGAAGTTGCTGAACCAACACAGAGAAAGAATTTGTTTAGAAGTGTGTGCAAAGTTCAAGGGAAATGCTGTCAATTAGTAATTGATAGTGGCAATACAGATAATTTGGTCTCTACAGAGGTGATAGAGAAGTTGAAATTGAAGACAAGGGAACATCCAACACCCTACAAGGTGTCATGGCTTCAGAAGGGACATCAAATGATAGTAAAGGAACAATGTGAAATAGAATTGAAAATGGGAAATTACAAAGATAAAATCATGTGTGATGTGATGCCTATGGATGTGTGTCACATATTGCTGGGTAGACCTTGGAAGTATGACAAAGCAATAGTACATGATGGAAAGAGAAACACTTACAAGTTTTTCAAAGATGGTATGAATCAAACATTGTTACCTATGGAAGAAGAAGATGCATCAAGTAAAAATTCTGATCCAAAGGATTTTTTGTTGAGTGGAAAAGAATACTTGCAGTAGATTGAAGATGATGAGGTGAATTTTTCTTTAGTTTGCAAACCTAAGGTAGTATCTACTTCTACTAAAATTTCTGATTTGCCAATTGAAATTCAAGAAATTTTGGAGAGATATTGTGATATTATTATGGATGATTTGCCTGATGAATTAACACCTGTAAGAAGAATCAGTCATCAGATAGATTTGATTCCAGGATCAATTTTTCCAAACAAAGCAGCTTATAGAATGACTCCTACAGAAAATGAAGAAATCAGAAAGCAAGTGCAGGAACTGGTTGACAAAGGTTTGATCAGAGAAAGTTTGAGTCCTTGTGTAGTACCTACATTATTAAGTCCGAAGAAAGATGGAGGTTGGAGAATGTGCGTTGATTCAAGAGAAATTAACAAGATAACAATCAGGTATAGATTTCCTTTACCTAGAATTGAAGATTTGATGGATTGTTTGAGTGGAGCAAGGTATTTTTCAAAATTAGATTTGAAAAGTAGGTATCATCAAATTAGGATAAGGGAAGGATATGAATGGAAAACAACCTTTAAAAAAAATGAGGGATTGTATGAATGGATGGTAATTCCTTTTGGTTTATCAAATGCACCTAGCACATTTATGAGGCTTATGAATGAAGTATTAAAGGAATCTATTGGTAAATTTTCAATAGTATATTTGGATGATATATTAATTTACAGCAAAACAAAGGAAGAACACCTGAGACATCTTAATTATGTCTTAAGGAATTTACATCAAGAGAAGTTACTGGTAAATTTAAAGAAATGTTCATTCATGAAAGAAGAATTGGTATATCTAGGTTTTGTTGTTTCTGCTGAAGGATTAAAAATGGATCCAGAGAAGATAAAGGCAATTGTGGAGTGGCCTTCACCTAACAGTGTTTTTGAGGTAAGAAGTTTTCATGGTCTTGCTAGTTTTTATAGAAAATTCATAAGGAATTTTAGTAAGATCAATGCACCTATCATTTAAACCATAAAGAAGGACAAACAACCATTCAAGTGGACTACTAAAGCTAAAAGGAATTTTCAGTTCTTGAAGCAAAAGATAACTGAGAAACTTGTCTTAGTTTTTCCTGATTTTAATAAACCATTTCAAGTGAAATGTGATGCCAGTGGGGAAGCTATTGGAGCTGTATTAAGTTAAGAAGATAGACCTATAGCATATTTCAGTGAGAAGTTTAATGAGACAAGGAGGAAGTACTCTTCTTATGACAAGGAATTTTATGCAATTGTACAATCATTGAAGAAGTGGAGACATTATTTAATGTCTAAATAATTTGTGTTATATTTAGATAATCATGCTTTACAGTATATTATGAAACAACCTAAATTGAATCAAAAACATGAAAAATGGGTTGAATATCTTCAAATTTTTAACTTTTTATTGAAGCATATAAGTGGTCAAGCAAACAAGGTAGCTGATGCCTTGAGTAGAAAAAACATTCTTGTTCAAGAAAGTCAAATTCAAGTGTTAGGTTTTGATTTTCTTAAAGAACTCTATAAGACAGATTTGGATTTCAAAGAAGCATTTGAAGCATGTTGTAATCCTGTTTTGATAAACAGAAGTCAGTGGTTAGATTATTTCTTGCAAGAGGGTTTATTGTTCAAAAGAAATCAATTGTGCATACCAAATTGTTCTATGAGAGAAAATTTAATCAGGGAGAAACATAGTGGTGGACTTTCTAGACATTTTGGTGTTGATAAGACTTATGAGCAACTCAATAATTTTTATTTTTGGCCAAGGATGAGATCTGAAGTGGAAAAGTATGTGTAGAATTGTAAAATTTTTCAATATGCAAAAGGGAAAAGTCAAAATGCAGGTTTTTACATTCCATTACCTATTCCAGACATACCTTGGGATATGGTAAGTATGGATTGTTTTAGGATTTCCTAAGACACAGAGAGGGAATGATGCAATTTATGTTGTAGTTGACAGATTTTCAAAAATGGCACATTTTATTCCATGTTATAAAACCAGTGATGCTACTCATGTTGCCAATTTGTTTTTCAAGGAGATTGTCAGATTACATGGGTTACCTAAAAGTATTGTCTCTGATAGAGACACCAGATTTTTTGGTCATTTTTGGAGGACATTGTGGAAGAAGCTTGGTACTAAACTAATTTTCAGCTCATCTTATCACCCTTAGACTGATGGGAAGACTGAAGTAGTGAACAAGATTTTGGGTAATATTTTGAGAAGTCTTGCAGGAGAACATCCTAAACGGTGGGATCATATTTTACCACAGGCAGTGTATGCATATAATGATTCACCTAACAAAAGTACAGGGCAGATTCCATTCCATATAGTTTATGGAATTCACCCAAGAGGAGTATCTGAATTGAGGAACTTGGGAAAAGCAGAAATGAGAAGTGCTAAAGGAGAGGAGTTTTCTTCAGAAATTCAAGCAATACATGAACAGGTAAAGCAACAGCTACAAGACAGCAACATCAAATACAAAAAAAAAGCATATTTGAGGAAAAGAGAAGTTAATTTTGAAGTTGGTGATTTGGTTTTAGCACACTTAAGAAAATAAATATTTCCAAAGAGGAAGTATAACAAGTTAAAATTCAAATAGATAGGACCATGCAGGATATTGAGGAATTTTTCTACAAATGCTTATGAAATTGAATTACTATATGATATTGGAATATATCCAATATTCAATGTTGCTGATTTGTACAGATATGAAGATGGTGGCACAGATGATAGACCAGAAGACAAAGAAAATATTGACTGGGTAAAACAGTTACCCACAACAAAGACATTACAACTAGAGAGGATCTTAGACAGGAAAGTGTTTAAGAAAACCAGGGGACATGAGTATTTTCAATATTTGATCAAGTGGAGGGATCAACCAATTGAGGATGCTACCCAGATGATAGAAACCATGCTATAGAAATTGGGCAGTTCTGTGGAGGAGCTCATGGACAAGAGCCCATGAAGATTTTTGTCCTCAGGAGTCTGATGCAGGAGCATGAGGCTTAGAGACAAAAGGTTTCATTAATTATTCCAAAAACCCAAAAAAAGTTTACAAGCAAAGGTGTTAGTACCTTTAGCTGTCAATTTACAGTTGTACTAGATAAGGTTGAACTAGTATCTAGGAAGATTGAATAGTTTTAGATTTGATTAAGCATATTTAGCCTTAATTTTATAGATTTAGGGAAGATATTATGTAATTAGGATTTTTTTCTAAATTATGAGAATTCGATCCTCAAGAGGAGGTCGACCGTTATGTAAAAAAACTATAAATGTAACCTCTGAGAAGGAGGAAATGGAATTTGGGCCGTAGAAGAATTGATTGAGAGGGTTTTGCCTCTGATTTAATAAAATTGCATAATTCATTTATCTGTTGTTGCTTGGAAAATTCCCAGAGGGTTTGATCTCTTCGAATCCATTGGATTTATGTTTTTCTGTGTAGAAATTGAGCATGATTAGCTTTTGTGTGAAGGAGAATTTACATGTGATTAGTTTATGTGTAAAATATACAGAGGAAATTGAAGGAATTCTGGTTCTTTGGCTTGAGATTGGATATTTGATAAGTGATCTATGTTTATTGATTTACAGAGTGGAAAGGAGGTTTCCACGAGGAAGTGAGGTTAAAACTGTAAAACAGTAGAAAATTCCATGTCAAACGCGATCAAAATGAAAGTTTATAGCCAAGCGGTTTTCAAGAAACCAACCACTGTTTTCACACAACTTTTGGCATGCAAGTGATTTTGTTCTATTTGAACGCGATCGAATCGTAACGTGACACGTCACGGTGGTAAAACCACCAGTTTCGCGTGAATTTTGGTTGATAAGTCACCGGGGCTATTTTTACGCGATAGCCGTCCGATCATATGTGTTGGAGATCCAACGGTGGTCCCGTCGATAGTTGTGTGGAGGTTAATAAAAAGGTATGGACCCGATGGAGTTTATTCAATAGAGTTTTATTAAGGTTTTTGAAATTCGAAACCCCATTTCTGAAAGTTTTAAACATTGTTTAAAAGTAAATTATTACATTCCGAAGGTTTAAAATTGTTTTAAAGCGAGTTATAATGTTTCCAAAGGGTAAAGGGGACTTTTGCTTCCGCATGTCATTTTATTAAATAAATCAGGAAAATTTAATAAATTTTGATGACCAAGAGTGGAAATAAGGACCAGGAACAAATTCCTCCTGAATTAGAAAACATTGTAACAAAATTTGAACAACTCTCCTTAACGCCTGCACCCACACTTCCATCACTGAGAGCAAGATCCAGTCACTAAATATCCTCCACCTAGCATTCCCTTCCACTGGGGCGATCATCCACGCTCCCACTCCTCTCTCCACTCTTCAATCATCAATGAAAATATAATAATGATATATCCCTTTCACAAGATTTTCTCTCTCTCACATCTGCACAGAGCTCAATGTGACCGTTGACATTAAAATATATATTTAAAATATGATTGATTTTATTAAAAAATATGTATTTATTTTATTAAAAATATATATTAATTTTAAAAAATAATAATAATATTTGTTATCATGATAATAAAATTGTAACTTTTATTTTTACAATTTATATATATATATATATATATATATATATATAGAGAGAGAGAGATGAAAAAAAATATATTAGGATAATAAAATATATAAATGAAAACAAATTATGGATATAAATAAATTGCATTTTAAGATAAGAGGTTTATTTTCATGAGATAAAATGAAAAAATAGGAAACAAATTTGTATAAAAAACTATTAGTAGTGACAAAAAAATGTTGTAGAGAAGTCATGGCAATGTCTTTGTGATAATATTTTTATTAACGGAAGATTTACTCAATTATTATTTTTTGTTAAAAAGAAGAAAAAACAAAGTTTATTTGCAGCAAACAACCTTGTTGGTGGGAAGGCGTTGATAGTGATCATTATGCAATATATAAAGAGGATCTCCCTCTGGATTCTTACAAAGAGGACAAATTGCAAAAGGAATTAATTAAAATCTCAAGCAGCAAGTTAAGTCAAGAGAAGCTGTAATGTACAAGTTAGTGACAATTCATAACATTTTATATTTTATCATATATATTTATATTTTATCATAATAAAATATATAGATGAAAACAAATATATTGTTATAATAATATATATAAATGAAAACAAATTATGGATAGAAATAAATTCTATTTTAAGATAAGTAAAGTCCACGCCTAATAACAATGTATGCCCCACTTCCACACAATTGCATACAAGATCCTTTAGCCTAGACATTCCCCAAACCACTATGTAGGTGTTCCAACTCAGCACCAAGTCATTATCTCCATCCAAAGAACAAGGATACCCTCTAAAGGTCCTTTGTGGTTGTTCGACATGTCATTGATTTTCCTAGATGCCTAAAAGCTTGCTTTGAGACATAAGACCCATGTTTCCTCTCTCGATTATGTCCAAAGACACAAGACCCATACCTGGTACTCAAAATCTCCTAATGATGCCCATATCCCCACTTAAAGGCCAAATATCTTCCTCACAAGTCATCTATGGTCGTTTGAGGTGTCACTCATGACTATTCAACCATAAAATTTGTATGAATATAAACCATTAATATTTATTAGTTAATAGTGATTAGTATACTGAAGAGGCATGTCTTTAAGGACACAACTATTCATGAAGGAGCACCTTACCTAGTATATCAGTAGGGCCCTCATTCGAAAACATAAAAGATATCATATATCTTGTACATTCAACATTTCTTATACAAATATATTACTCTTCCTATGATAGACATTCTTATATTTTGAATATCCCACTATGTATATGAACCTTGTTCATTACATTGGTATTAGATCCTCGTTCTCCAATCTGAGCCTTTGGCCATCGGTTCTTCATCAAGTTTGTTGCCATTGTGATTGAGGATTTTAGTCAAATAATTTTTTGGAGGTTCTCCCTTATGCCATCAAGCCTTTCACCATTAGAGAAAATAAATTTATTTCTCCAAAGACTCATAATTAATGTTTAAAGCCTCATATTACTAATTATCTCCATCCAAAGAACAATGATACCCCAGAAAAATCCTTTATGGTTGTTCGACATGTCAATGATTGTCCTAGATGCCTAGAAGCTTGCTCTAAGACATAAGGCCCATGTTTCCTCTCTCAAATATGTACAAGGAAACAAGACCCATACCTACTACTTAAAATTTCCTAATGATGCCCATATCCGCACTTGAAGGTCAAATATCCCCATGACAATTCATCAATGGTCGTTTGAGATGTCATTCATGACTATTCAACCTTAGAGTTTGTTATGAATGTAAATAATTATTATCTATTACTTAATTGTGATGAGTATACTAAAGAGCCATGCCTCTAAGGACATGATTATTTATGAAGGAGCACTTGTTGAGCTTTTGTGTATAATCAAGAGGTATTCCTCCATGTATGCCAAAGGGCCTCCTAAGTCTGCCAAAGAAAAAATGTTAAATATGAAAAATAAAATTATTATTTCTAGCCTTCATGTAGGCCCCAAAAATATAGGTCGCCCCACCATATGAATGGGTGTGACTGTTGGTCAAAACCCACCTTGTTTTGACCACCATAAATATCAATTCAACCTCCAACATTTGGACAAAATTCACATCATCATCTCAACAACTATTCTTCTATTTACAAGTGCGAGTTAAGGATAAGGATTTATAAATTTTGACCAAGATTTGAAGTTGGTGTTGACCACCATTGTCTCACTAATCCAATCTCCTCATTCAACCCAGAATCAGGCCTTTGCTTGACCAAATATTCTAGGTAGTTTGACCAAAGTGTTGGATAGTTTGACCATTGTTTCTTGTAGAAGCACAATATCAGGTCGAATAATTTCAAACAGACGACAGAGGGTAACTAACTTTTGGGCCCCTCCCACCCACCGATGTTTAAATATAACATCCTCATTTATCCACCCGAAGTTGGCCAATTGCTCTAAGCGGCCCCAAAAAAAATGAAGCAGAAACCCTAGAATCCCCACCCTCCACCATTTTCTTTCTAGAAATCTTGGTTTTAATAGGTGAAAGTATTTTTGAATTCCCCCTGTCTAAGCCCTCTTCATCCCCATAAGTGGAGATGTTAGGTTTATGGATTTTTTCTTCCCTTTAACAGAATCGCTATCAAAAATCTCCACAAATGTGTTTTTAACACTGCTTCCTTATAGGAAGGAACCATTGAGTTTATGAGCTCCTCTATCTGAACATCCTTTCCTAGAACCGAAGACATCAGCCCTAGGTAACCTAACAAGATCGGGTTCCTTCCATGCTGCTCTTCTTAATAACAAAACTATCACTAAAGCCCCTCGAAACACCAGTATAAATTCATGACTGCCCACCCACTCCATCAAAAGGACTCCTGGTCAAAACACTCCCAACTCAGAAATCATTTGGGCCATACATCCCCAACCCTCCCTGGTCTAAAAAAAAATTCTCGGAAAGGGCCCCTTCTTCCATACCAACCGATCCTCCGATCAAACCTCCTACCGCATCTAGCTCCTCCCCCTGATGAAACATTTTCCAAACAAACCCCCCCACCACTATCAACAAAACCATCCAATTTGTCCATAAGTAACAACTTAAAAACCCTCGATGGATTTAAAAAAGGATAATTTTTAAGAAATTCAACTTTAGACATCGTCAATGAATTGTACAAAGAGGTATTTATAACCTTTAACTTACCTAAAAAAGGTGCCTCCAAATCCTCTGTAATTTCTTCAAAACTTGAAAAGTTTCCAAGTTGTTCAATTGGTTCTGGATCAGAATATGAACCCGCCGAATCTTCAATAGACTAGGGATCCTTAGGCCATCCAGGGCAGTTCCTTCGCAGATCTCCAACACAGTGGCAAGAGGAGCAACAAAAAATCACACCCAGGTAATCCAATCTAACTTTATACTCCTTGTTTCTCCAAGAAACCTCCACAGAATAAAAAAGACCCGCAGAGACATCTATTTCAACAAAAAAAATTTCCATCTGCCAATCCATGCTTTGGAATAATTCATCTTCAAAATACAGGAAGCAACCTAAGGCGTCTCTGTTCCAGCGCTGGAACGAGAGTCTAGGCAACAAAACCCAAAGGTGTCTAAATGAGAAAAAATCCTTAGTAGGGTTAAAGCCAACGTGCCAGTACCCTAGCATCATGCTTCCCATGTCGCAACACCAAAACCCCTCCAAAACCATTGAAGCATCTTCGGGCCTTTTAAAGAGGAAACTGGACCAGCCACCCATCAATGATTTAACCAAGGGTTGATACCCAAGCCATACGCACCATTGTTCTTCAACCCAGTCCAAAATCTCGAACTTTTTCACGCTCCATTATGTAAAGCGGTCAACAAGTGTGCATAGGGCATAGCCTGCCACTTCATCCAAACCCACATCGTCGCCGAGCACCATCCTACAGCAACCAGGTATGTTCTTCTAGGCACGAAGTGGTTTCGGTTTCCTTCTAAGTCTATTCCTAGAGATTGCATGTAATTTTTTTTTTCGCCTCTCTGCGTCTATCAAAACCTCCTCACCCCCTCCAGTTCTAGTTGTGCACATGAAACTCACCCACTACTCCTCTGTTTTTGTGAACAAAAACATGTTCATGAAGATTTTGTGATGAGTGTAACTCCTTACCCCCGTCTGAAAAAGGTTCCAAGAAATGATCCAGATCTCGAGCCTCTCGAATAAATGGCCCATATGACTTGCATGTCCTATATTGATCTTCCCCATCATTTAACACACGTCCCTTTAGCAAGGACGCCTCAATAAGTTCAACCACCCCTTCCTTTTGCCAGAAATCCTCATCCACACCATCCAAAAGTACCTCCAGGTCCTTCCTCCCCATATTTTTTTAACCCACACCAATCACCTTTGTTGTTTCTTCTCTTGATGGAAGGTTTAAGCTTGGCTCTTTTGAAAGCACAAAGAGATGGGTTTATTAGTGGTGTGAATATTGATCATATCACGAACTTGAGCCACATTTTATTTGTCGATGATGTACTTCTCCTAAACTCGGGGAATGTTCGGGAGTGGGAAAAGATTAAGAAGATATTGGATTGCTCCTGTAGAGTAGTGGGTTTAAGCATCAATGTTCAAAAATTTGCAGTTTTTTAGAACGAACTAGATGAGGTGGAAACTAGAAGCTTTCACGATCTGTTGGGATTTAATTTTTCAAAACTTTATTCAGGTTTTAAATACTTGGGAATATTTTTAAAACCATACTCATATCTGTTTAATGAATGGCGTTGGCTTATTACTAAAGTGGAAAAAAGGATTCATCATTGGACAAACAAGTGGCTGAAACTGGGCGGGAGACTAGTCCTTGTCAAATTTGTGTTAGATGTGATGCCTGTCTACTATATGGCACTCTTCACTATCCTTTATTTGTATTAGATGCTTTAAGGAAGAGGATTTTCTCATTCCTTTGTATGGGGGAAAAAATTATTGAAGGCGTTCATTTATGTGCATGGGAAAACTTGGCAAAGCCACACTAATTTTGGGGATGGGGCATTAAACACCTCCCCACCTTCAACAAATAAATGATGGCAAAAACCCTTTGGAGAGATTTATTCGACAATGGGCTGTGGGGTTTTATCATACCCAAGAAATTCATGTCTGGATTCCCTGTGATTGTGTGGCTTCGGTGCTTAGAGGTTAAGTTGACAAAAGCATCAGTGGTGTGGAGAAGCACTTGTTTGGAACTTCCATTACTGGAAGAGTGGCTGACGTGGATTCCTGGAAAGAGTCACGTGGTGCGGCTTGGTGTAGATGGAATTTTACGTTTGGCTGAACTTTCCTATTTTTCTTTTTATCCAGGTGGATATCGGTGGCCACCCACCTATTCCATTTGGACCCGCACCATCAATTCTTGCAGCTTTTCACTTTCAGCACAACTTACTATTTTTAGCAGCTTTTCACTTTCAGCACAACTTACTATTTTTAGCAGGTTTTCGGGTCTTGCACTCCAGGAGCCGTTTTAGGGCCTTAATGATCCAGGTGGACATTGGTGGCCACCCACCTATTCCATTTAAACCCCCACCATCAGTTCTTTCAGTTTTTAAGTTGCAACACAACTTACTATTTTTGGCAGTTTTCGGGTCCTGAACTTCCGGAACCGTTTTGAGGCCCTAAACAACGCTTTTTGGGCATCATTCGTTCAACAAATTTGATTATGTTCCGGAATAAATATTCGTGGTGATATTTTTAGTCCTCGAATAGATATTTATAATGATGTATCTGTGCGTCAAACAGAGATAGTATGTCGAAGTTACGTCCCCCGGAAGTTGAAACACCAATTTACCCAAACGGGGCCCATTGTTTTGGCGCTTCATCTCCTAGGGTTAGGTTTTTGGACGTTTAGAGTTCTCCAAAATAAATAGGCCCTCGAGCCTCATTTTAACACAGTTTAGAGGTCTCTAGCCACCACATATCTTCTCAGAGATTCGCTACCAGCACCCTAGCTATTTTATTTCCATTATGTTTGTAAGCATATTTCTGTTATTTGATATTAATGAAATGAAGCCTTATTTCCGCTGCATCTCTATTTTTATGGTTATTTCTGTATTCTGTTTCGTTCCTGGATAAATCCAGATCAGTGGTATCAGAGAGGTTTTCTCTTTCTTTGTTTTTCTTTGCATGTCCCCAATGCGGTCAGGGTATAAGGAGTTAGGGCTCGATCTAGTTGAACCCTTGCAAGATCAACCTTGCAAGCCCCTACGACCTCCCATGGCAGAAGAAAAGAAAGACGAGGGAGCAGGAGATCCTATTAAAATATTGCTCGAGGATGCCCTCGAGAAACAAAGGAACGCGATGATGGATAACTTTTCTCAGATCCTTCAAAAACTTCCCACCTACGGTGCATCTGCATCCAACAACCACTCTGGAGGTGCCACTCCCTTCAAGGTACAGGTAAACTTTTACATTCCTATATTTGAAGGCCAAATAGACGCAGACGCCATAGATAGACGGTTGAATTTGCTAGAGGGGTATTTCTCGGTCCATGATTTATCTGATCGAGAAAAGATTATTTTTTCACTCCTCAAAGCCGCCCCCCATGTCAAAGACTGGTGGGAAACCTACTGTGAGCAAGAGGACGAAGGGTAACCCTCTCTATTCTTAGCCACACCCACTTGGAATTCATTCTGAGATGGCATCAAGGAACAATATTACCCCGTGGGGAGCTATGAGGACAAATACATCCAATGGACCACTTTGCGGCAACAAAGGAATCAAGATGTGCACGAATTGATGAATTTGTTCCATACCTTGCGCACAAAGTTGGGTATTATAGATTCAAAGAGACATTTGGTGCTCAAGTACTGTGGCTATCTACACAAAAAAATTCAGGAGGAAATGGAGTTCCTCAACATTACATCACTTGGCACAACATATCGCTATGCCGCCAAGATCGAGCATAAATTTAAGTAGAAGAAGCGAGACTTTGGATCTGCGAATCCGAAAGGTGCCCCGAACCGAAGAACAAGGGGCAAGGCCAAAGCAGTGTGACTCAGAAAAACACCACAAATCCAAAGAAGGACACAGGGAAGTGGTGTGAATTTCATAACAACCACACTCACAGCAAAAACGAGTGTCGGGCCAAACAATCATTGGTGGCAGAACTAAAGGCACCTGAATCATATGCATTTTATGATCTTGAGTAAGAACTAGACAAAGGCAATGAAAAAGGGAAGCAAATCATTGATGCAGATCCTAGTGCCATTTTTGCCACCACTAAGATCCAGAGGGAGGATCCAGAGGATCTAGAGGAGGAGGAGCGCCTCTTCCATTCGTAAATGTGGGTGAAGGGTTCTCCGCTGCAATTTCTTGTCGATAGCAGAAGCCAAAAGAACCTCCTTTCAGTAGAGGTCATGAAGCGGCTCAGCCTACCGACCATAGCACACTCGCAGCCATATACCATCGGGTGGCTCCACCCAGGGAGAGATCTCCGCATCCACCAGTAGTGCCTCCTTCCGTATAGTACCAAGCCATTCACGGATGAGGTATTGTGTGAAGTTGCTCCTCTTGATGTAGCTGATGTATTATTGGGCCAACCATACTTATGGAGGTGACATGTTGTGTATGAGTCTAGGCCTCGTGTTTTTGTTATTACTTTGGGAAATAACTTGTACATATACCGAAGGTAGTACCGCCTCCTGTCATCTCTTTGACTACTGCAAAAAAATGTAGTAAGATTGTTTCCCAAACCAGGAAATTTATTTTCCTTACAACTCGCTCACAGGGAAAGAATAATATTGTGGCCACAACCTCGAAACAGGGCTCCCCTGCACGTCTGCAGCAGATGGACAAAGTCATGGAGGAATACGAGGAAATTTTCTCCTCACTCATAGAGGTTCCTCTACACTGTCAGGACAAGCACTCCATTGATCTGACCCCAAACTCACCGCTTCCTAATGTTGCCATACCTCATGCGACTACATAGACAGAATCCACACATGTACTATTTGAGGTTGATAAAGAAACCAAATTTACTAACTGCATCCAGCATGTCCACCCGCAGGTCCATGACATCTTCGACAACATAACATGCCTCATCTCATGGAGGATCTCAACGCAATGGGGACCATTGATTCTTAAGGAGGGAGAAATGATCCAAGTGGATATCGGTGGCCACCCACCTATTCCATTTGGACCCACACCATCAATTCTTGCAGCTTTTCACTTTCAGCACAACTTACTATTTTTAGAAGGTTTACGGGTCCTGCACTCCCGGAGCCGTTTTGGGGCCTTAGTGATCTAGGTGGACATTGGTGGCCACCCACCTATTCCATTCAAATCCCCACCACCAGTTCTTTCAGTTTTGAATTTGTAGCACAACTTACTATTTTTAGCATTTTTTTCGGGTCGTGAACTTCCGGAGCCGTTTTGAGGCCCTAAACGACGTTTTTTGGGCATAATTTGTACAGAGAATATGTAACAAAATTGATATTCATGAATAAAGTTGTAGTCCTCGGATATATCTTTCTAACGATGTATCATGTGCGTCAAATGGAGATAGTATGCCGAAGTTACGTCCCCGGGAATTTGAAACACCAATTTGCCTAAATAGGGCCCATAGTTTTGGCGCTTCATCTCCTAGGGTTAGGTTTTTGGACGTTTAGAGTTCTCCATTGTTTCTCCAAAATAAATAGGCCCTTGAGCCTCATTGTAGCATAGTTCAGAGGTCTGTAGCCGCCACATCTCTTCTCAGAGATTCGCTACCAGTACCCTAGCTATTTTATTTCCATTATGTTTGTAAGCATATTTCTGTTATTTGATATTAATGAAATGAAGCCTTATTTCCACTGCATCTCTATGTTAATGGTTATTTCTGTATTCTGTTGTGTTCCTGCATAAATCTGGATCAGTGGTATCAGAGAGGTCTGCTCTTTCTTTATTTTTCTTTGAATGTCCCCAACGCGGTCAGGGTATAAGGAGTTAGGGCTCGATCTAGTTGAACCCTTGCAAGATCAACCTCGCAAGCCCCAACAACCTCCCATGGTGGAAGAAAATAAAGATGAGGGAGCAGGAGATCCTATCAAAATATTGCTCGAGGAGGCCCTTGAGAAACAAAGGAACGCGATGATGGATAACTTTGCTCAGATCCTTCAACGATTTCCCACCTACAGCGCATCTACATCCAACAACCACTCTCGAGGCGCCACACCCTTCAAGGTACAGGTAAAATTTTACATTCCTGTATTTGAATGCCAAATAGATGCAGACACTGTAGATAGAAGGTTGAATTTGCTGGAAGGGTATTTCTCGGTCCATGATTTCTCTAACTGAGAAAAGATTATTTTTTCACTCCTCAAAGCCGCTCCCCATGTCAAAGATTGGTGGGAAACCTACTGTGAGCAAGAGGACGAAGGGGAACCCTCTCTATTCTTGGCCACACCCACTTGGAATTCATTCCGAGACGACATCAAGGAACAATATTACCCCGTGGGGAGCTATGAGGACAAATACATCTAATGGACCACTCTGTGGCAACAAAGGGATCACTTGATGTGCACGAATTAACGAATCTGCTCCATACCTTGCGCAAAAAGTTGGGTATTATAGATTCAAAGAGACATTTGGTGCTCAAGTACTGTGATTGTCTACACAAACAAATTTAGGAGGAAATGGAGTTCCTCGACATTACATCGCTTGGCACGACATATCGTTATGCCACCAAGATCGAGCAGAAATTTGAGCAGAAGAAGCGAGACTTTGGATCTACGAATCCAAAAGGTGGCCCTGAATCGAAGAACAAGGGGAAAGGAAAAAGCAGTGCCACTTAGAACAACACCAAAAATCCAAAGAAGGATACAGGGAAGTGGTGCGAATTACATAACAGCCCCACTCACAGCACAAACGAGTGTCGAGCCAAACAGTCATTGGTGGTCAAACTAAAGGCACCCAAATCAAATGCATTTTCTGATCTTGAGTCAGAACAAGACGAAGGAAATGAAAAAGGGAAGTAGATCATTGATGCGGATCCCAGTGCCATTGTTGCCACCACCAAAATCCAAAGGGAGGATCCAGAGGATCCAGAGGAGGGGTAGCACCTCTTCCATTTGCAGATGTGGGTGAAGGGTTCTCCGCTGCAATTTCTTGTCGATAGCGGAAGCCAAAAGAATGTCATTTCAGCAGAGGTCTTGAAGCGACTCAGCCTACCGACCATAGCACACCTGCAACCATATACCATCGGGTGGCTCCACCGAGAGAGATCTCCGCATTCACTAGCAGTGTCGCCTTCCGTACAATATCAAGCCATTCACAGATGAGGTATTGTGTGATGTTGCTTCTGTTGATGTAGTTGATGGATTATTGGGCCAACCATACTTGTGGAGGCGACATGCTGTGTATGAGTCTAGGCCTCATGCTGTTGTTATTACCACTACAAGGAAAAGACCCTCTAGCGGATGTTTTTGAGGAACCCCACAGAAAAATACCCCAGACATCCATTTCTAGCGGAGGATCCTAGAGGAGGTTGGCGAGCGGAGGTTTTTGCGGATGTATTTCTTCCGGTGCTCTTATCAACCTAAAACACACCGGTGCGTTCAATATGACAAAGCACCGGTGCGTTACAAAAATTGGCACACTGGACACCGTGCACTCCGTACACACACGCTCGGTGCATTTTATTTCTAAAGAGTACCGGTGCTTTACATGTCGACCACACAAATACCGCTCGGTGTGGAATAAATGAAATGTACTGGGGCGCCCACAAAACGAGCACACCGGTGGATGGTTAAATAAAAAAAATTACGTCAAAAAAATCACATAAAACATTGGCACACCGGAAATAGTGTGCTCCGTACACACCTTCTCGGTGCTTTTAATTCAGCAACCGCGTCGGTGCGTGTCATATAGTCAGCCTCGGTGCCTCATAAAAAGCACGCAGAACATAAAAATCTCGGTGCCGAATGACTGAAATGCACCGGGATCCCCATAAATGCTGCGCAATGGAAAAGGGTTTAAAACAAACAAAATTACGGCCAAAAAACCACAGAAATCATTGGTTCTCCGGGCACCGTTACCGGTGCGTCAGGTTACTATAGAGCCCCAATGCATCACATCCCCATGCCCCAGTGCATCATAAAAGCGAGCGGAACATAAAATTCTCGGGGCAGAATGATGGAAATGCACCGGGGTCCCCATAAATGCCACACACCGGAATAGGGATAAATAAAAAAAAATTACGGCCAAAAAACTGCAGAAATCATTGGTTCACCGGACACTGTTCCTGGTGTGTCATGATACTGTAGAGCACCGGTGCTTTAAAACTATGCCGCCCCAGTGCCTCCTAAAAGTGTGCGAAAACAGAAAGAGCTCGATGCAGCATACAGACAACACACTGGTACTCTAGTAAAAATCTCGCACACCGGAATAGGGTTAAATAAAAAAAATTTACGGCCAAAAAACCGCAAAAATCATTGGTTCACCGGACACTGTTACCGGTGTGTCATATTACTGTAGAGCACCGGTGCTTTAAAAATATGCCACCCTGGTGCCTCCTAAAAGCATGTGAAAATATAAAGAGCCTGGCATGACATACAGGAAACACACCGGTACTCCAGTAAAAACCCTGCGTACCATAATAAGGTTAAATAAAAAAAATTTACGGCAAAAAACCGTAGAAATCATTGTTTCACCGGACACCGTTACCGGTGCGTGATGTTACTGTAGAGCACTGGTGTGATAACATTACGCCACCCCGATGCCTCCTAAAAGTGTGCAAAAATAGAAAGAGCCTGGCGCGGCATACAGGAAATGCACTGGTACTGCAATAAAAAGCCCGTGCACCGGAATAGGGTTAAATAAAAAAATTGCGGCCAAAAAACTGCAAAAATCATTGGTTCACCAGACACCGTTACCGATGCGTCAAGTTACCATAGCGCACTGGTGTGTTACAGTTACGCCGCCTCGATGCCTCCTAAAAGTGCACGAAAACATAAAGAGCCCGGTGTAGCATTAAGACAACGCACTGGTACTCCAGTAAAAACCCCGCGCACCGAAAGAGGATTAAATAAAAAAAAATTTACGGCCAGAAAACTGCATTTTTCACTTTTTTCAGTGCTACAGAGCTCTCAAGCACCAGTGCAAGTTATTATTTCTTGAGCCGCACTGACATCCATGCTCCCATTGCACTTATTTCATGCACTGCTACTGTACATTGCCACCAATCTCCAGCTTGAATTTTATAAAACAGTGGAAAAATTTTATTTTTTAAATTGTACAGCCAATATGCCTCCTCAACGGGTAAATGTACAGGTATTTTTCTTATTTTTCCATAATTAAACCTTTTAGCATATTATAATTTGAAAAAACCTTAAAATTAACCATTAAAAAAAAAAAAAAATTGTCGCGCGGTGCGCTTGAGCCGTTCGGCTCGCACCAGTTTGCGGTGCTGCCTGTAAATTTATAGGTCGCACCGCACCCGGTGTTGAAGGAGTCCACACCAGTTTCAGGGCAGTACCGCGAGGTGCACGGTGTTATTTTAAATTTTTTTAAAAGTGCGGTGCAGTCATTTACTAGGCCGTACCGTCTACAATGTTGAATCGCAGCCACCCGGTGCATTGAACAAATTATCCGCCGCAGGGCACGTAAGTTTTTCGGCACACCGGAACTGCAAATTGAAATTTTCAACAGTTCAGGTTGGTAAACCGGTGCTAAGTGTATCCGCACTGGTTCCAGGGCGGATTCCAAATGCGTATCGTGTAATTGTAAATTTTACGATAAAGAGCGGTGCGCTCGGATACCTGGCCGCACCGTACGACTATGTACGGTGGAAAGAGGGCGGTGTGCTGACTTAGCTATAAGCCCCGGGGTGTATAGTGAAGTCAACGCACCGGCCTCCTGACACTGCACTTAGTGAATGGTGTGCTAAAAATATTTTCTGGAGCACTGCTCCCGGTGCTTTTTATATCATTATGTGCATCGTCGCCGGTGCGTCTCTGTGGAGGGACGCACCGTTACTAGTACGTGACTGTGTTTTTGGCACACTGACTCTTGTTTTATTTATTTTTAAAAAAATATTTATATATGTATATTTGTAAATACATGTGTCATTTAATTAAAAAATTGTGTTTAATATGTCAATCATTCAGAGACGTGAAAGGAGAGAAGAGGAGCAACAACAACAACACAGGCGGAACAATATAACATGGTTCGCCTGTGGGAGGCAAGAGAGAGGGAGAGAGATGCATACCCTCACCCTATTATAGCAGCGACGCAGGGGATCTTAAGGCAGGTAGGCCTCCTAAAGCTATATGAGGAGGCTACCTCCCTAAAGTCCCATAGTGGTTTTTTGAGACATCTTATTCGAAGGTGGAATGCCCAGCAACAGGCTTTCCGAGTTGGTATCAACCTGTGGTACACGCCCATTGAGAAGGATGTATATTTTATTACAGGGATTTCGAGGAGAGGGGTGGATTTTCCCTCGTTCCCCGAAGTTCCAGCTGGCTGTGTGGTAGGGAGTCAGTTAGTTTACTCCCAGAGATACATTGGAGCATATATATTGTCTCCTTCAGATTTTCAAGTCTCCAGAGGACAGTTACGTATTGGTGCGTTTGGTCGTGAGGAGGTCCAATGTATCTCACTTATCATTTCGACCATTTCGCACAAAACCAGTGACGGGAAACACATCAGTTGCTAGTTTTTATATTATGTTGATTCTTTACTACAACAGCCACGACTTGTCAAGTGGTCTGCCATTTTTTTACGGTAGTTCTGTACAACATTAGATAGATGTCGTGCTCGTGCACTAGGGAGGGCCAACTTCCCTTTTGCTTCAGAGATTTTATTTTTATTTTTTGAGAGGTTTCCAGAGACGAGGCCTTATTTTCTTCGATAGCCTCGTAGGCTGATTACTGAGGCATGTATGCATATGTGGGGGCAGATGATGCCCAAGAGGGAGGAGACTCTATTTCCAGCGAGGATATTAGATGATGCACTGGGGTTGCTAGCCAGTGTTTTTGAGCATCCCTTCATTATGGTCCCCTGTCCTTATGCGAGGTTGGATTGGCGAGGGTGTGCCAACATCCTCTTCACAGATGATGAGCCGCCAGATGATAGAGGTGATATTACTGTTTTATTTAAATTTATTCTAACATTTTCTTTAACTTGTTTTTATTAAATTGTGTAATCAAATTGTCTAATTATTGTTGTGTACTTGTATATATTTTGCAGACATTGGCTCTTATGATGGCAAGGAGATGCTGCCACCACCACCTGATCCAGTTGTGGATCTTGATGAGGATGCAGAGGGAATGATGCCAAATATTGCCGAGAATCAGCAGGAGGCCGATGCAAATCAGAGACCTGCTCCTGCTGGTGCGTCGGCCCGCGGTCGACGTCTGAGTGATGCTACATACAGGATGAAGTTGGGCGACCAACTCATTGCATTGTTTTTTGAGGCGGGCATCCGCCTCGCTGATTTCAGAGATATAGAGGCTGATGATAGGCTCTTATAGATGTGGAGAGGCATGCCGCGTGACATGTACAACCTGATGCGGCATGTTGTAGGAGTTACGATAGCTTTTACGCGACTGACGAGGACTGTCGCACGTTACGAGCAAGCCGCAGCACATGATGGATAGTATGCGAGGCGCAGCGTACCATTGACATCTCATGATCGTTCACGACCTCGCATCGCGCCAGATTTGCATGAGCCTCCAGTAGCATCTACCAACAGTCATCATGGAGATGAGGCTCGATCATCAGCTGATCCATGACATTTATATTACAGTTGTATATTTTTAACATGATATATATATATATATATATATGGTCCATGTATTTTATGTTCATTTTGCAGTTGTACTTAATTTACATGTTGGTGATCATCATTATGTGTATGCTGTTAGGTCATGTTAGATATGTTCATTTAATGTGCAGCTTGCAGATAGATGTGTATGGGATAGCATGAGATGTATATTTGATGTTTGTGTTGTACTGATGATGTTAATATATAATGTTAATAGTGTTTTGTTAGATGATCATGATCACGATGATGCAGTTAACGATTTTGAATGTGTTTTTTAGTCAAATATGATGTTTGTATGATGCTTATCATGAACGTGATGTTTATTAATTAATTTATAAATACCAAATGATCATGATATTGTAAATTTGTAATATTTGTATTTCTAATTGTATTTAAAATTCTAAAATTGTAATTGTAATGATATATATGTAAATTTCTAAAACTGTAATTGTAATTGTAATTTTTTAATTTGTAAAATTGTAATTGTATATATGTAAAATTCTAAAATTGTTATTGTACGTGAAATTGTAAAATTGTAATTCTAATTCTAATCATTGTAATTGTATGTAAAATATTTGTAAAATTTTAATTGTATTAATGTGAAATGAATTTATTAAAATTAGTAAATTTGTAAATTTGTAAATTTTAAATAATTTTAAAATAATAAATATAGAATAATATGATTTATTGTAACATAAGGAAATTTAGAAAATAATGAAAATAAATTCCTGTATTTAATTAGAATTATCATTATTTTATTATGATCTTAGATACAAAAAAAGAAATAATTTTTACAGTACGCCATTGTTTTTGAGATCAAGTACATAATACCAAATTATCAAGTGAATTATTGATTTTAAGATTAACACAATGCAAATTACCAATTAATTCAAAATACATATTACATTAATATTTTGAAAAACTCATCTTAAAAAGTATATATATTGATGAAATAACACATATTGTACCATATCACTCTTGGTTCTCATGATCACCCTCATTATCTTCTAACTCGCATGGCATGATAACACTATTGTTCTCAAAAGTATGTTTTGATCTAGGGTCATGTGTCAATACAAACCACCAATCCCTATCTAACACATCTGGGTAGAAAAACACCTGGTTGCAGTGTTTAGGGAAAAAATAGGGCTCCTTAGCTTCATCCCACATCTTTCTAGAGTTGATACATATCAGCCTACTATCACGATCTTCCTTTACATTATTCCGATCAATGGTGTCCCACCACTTGCACCTAAAAATAACACATTGGAAAGAAGAAAAATCCACTTCAATGATCTCTTGTATCTTTCTGACATAACCTAGCGTCCCTCTTACTAGTTGTTGATCACAGTGGCTAGATCGACTAGATTGATCGAACTCGACTTCCACTCCACAGTCTTGTGTGAATTTTCTAGTATCAACATTTTCTGCACGAAAATGGTGTCCATATGCCCACATAGATGGGAACAAATGCACCTATTATAAAAAAGTTTTAAAAATCATATAAGTGTCATGTGTCTTATAAATAATAATCCAACAGTTAAAATATGAAATTTATATGTCTTAATATATGTTTCAAATTTACATATAAATTATTACCGAGTTGCTGCACCCAATCCCTACGTTTAGCGCATCCTCTTCAACACACGGGTAACGACCGATAGCACTGTATTTCTCTCTAACTTGGTCAGCAACCCAACTATTGTGGCATATTTTTGGCATATTTTCTTTTAAATGATCGGGATAAGGCACACTTCTACCATTCAACTGTCTGAATTCTTTCCTGTCACTATCCCATTTCATTTTTTGTTTGTTTGTACAATGCGACCCATGGTTGTGTTGCTTCAGAATTGTAAAGAATTAATTTATTGATTGATTCAATTATTGTATTCGCTGATGAAATCAAATCAAGATTATATGGTACTTAGAGATCAAAATATACATTATATCAAAGTTCAACATGAATATTAATTACTTTTTGTAAATTTGAAAAATTATAAGTCGCTTACTCTTTATCAAGTGCTTTTTTCCACTTGTTTGGAGCAACTCTCCTTGTCTTTTGTCTTCATCCAATTCATCGCCCCAAATCACTGCACCTGGTCTGTTGTTGATCTGCTTGATGTACTCACTGGAATAGTAGAAAGACTCATACGATATGTACCCCTTTTCCATAGACCCCTCAGGTTTTGCTCTTTGTCGAACAAAACCTTTCAATTTATTCATGTAACTCTCTAAGAAGAACATCCAACGATAAGAAACAACCCCAACTAATTCAACCTCATCTACCAGGTGGATTAGAAGATAAACCTGTAAGTCCATGAAACTCGTCAACAGTTCCTTCTCAAACATACAAACAATCTCAACTATCTCTTGACGCCACCATGGAATGCTAGCCACATGAATCTCCTTTGACATGATCCAACGTACAAATGCAAATAATTTAGATATGGCACGTCCTAGGTCTTGAGGGAATTCATGTTTCACACACCCACGCAAAAACAAAGGATAATGACACTGCAAAGTTATAAAAATGTGCAATAATATACAAAATTAGTTATGTTTTATGATCACCACATGGGATAAAATTTATTAATATAACAAATAATAAAATCGTGCTTTTAACATTATACTTACTCTTAGAAGATTCAAATGGTCATGCAATTTCAACCCCGAAAAATGGTCATCCACGGTGAAGCAGCGCTGTAGTGAAGACCCATATGAAGTTGACACCCTCACATCCATTATAACTTCCTTTGCCAAAGATATATCATCTTTTTTAAAAATCCACGGGACATCACCTTCTTTTAAAAACCATGAATTAGAGGGACCAACGCCTGCCTCTGATCCCGTAATTTCTAATAATATTGGCCAATATTTCTTTTTAGTTGATGAAGTAATAAGATCTTTCCTAACCGCCAATGTGTCACTTTGTTTCGATGATGTGTGCCTCCATAAAGAATATGGGACATTTTTAAATATATGCATGGGATCTAATAAGTGGGCAATCTTAAGATGCTCCCAATATGGGAGGTCATAAAAGATAGATTTCCTTTTCATCCCAATGGGAAATTTCTCAACATAGGTGTTGAAGAAATCTAGATCATCGAACTTAGGCTCCCCATTTGAATCGAACATTTCTGTGAACTCCTTCTCCTTCTCTCTCTCATATGCTCCAAGCCATTCAGCTAGTTCCATTATTGGAGACCTTTGGGTTCTTTCTCGTTTACCATTGAAAGCGGATGTTGCTCTTCTGTAAGGGTGTTGTTCTGGTAGGAATATCTTGGAGCAATCATACACTGGCTTTCGTAGGTCCTTGGACCAACTAGCTTTTAGAGAAGGTCCACAACATTTACATCCAAAATACCCTTTTGTTACAAGACCTACGAGATTATATTTGTATACATTAATTAATATACATGGCATGTTAAAGAATATCATGAAGATCAGAACAAATAATATTACAACGAATTAAATAACTAATATGTGAAAGAATATTGTTAGATTATATATAAACAAATCAATAAATTAAACATGTAATTTACCAGAGAAAAATCCTAAGTCTGGATAATCATGTGTCGTGTAAGCACATATGCCATACAATGTAAACCTCCTCTCTGTTGTGATGGGTCTTGATACATCATATACATTTATCCCATCCCATAATTCATTCAATTCATCTACCAGTGGTTGTAAATAGACATCCATATTCTTCACTTGTCTTCTACCATGTACTATGAGAGCCAACATAAGATGTTAATTATTCACGGACAACCATGGGGGGATATTGTTATTGATCACTACTACAGGCCAAAAAGAATAGTTGGTGTTCTGGAGGGAATATGCGTTGATGCCATCCATGGATATGCTGAGTCGTAGACTTCATACTTCATTCTTGAATTTTTCAGGCCATGTATCCTATATATGATTCATGGATATTGAATTAGTTGGTATTCACATAATTCCCAACTCACTTCTGTGTGAGGCATTCCATCCCTACAACATAGCTAATTCTTTGCAATGAAAGAGCGTTTGAATCCTTAGGATTATAGGCATGTGCCTCAATATCTTAAAAGGAGGACCAGTACATGATTTACCCTTATTTTTTGATTTATCATACCTGTCATGCCCACATTTCAGACACATCTCTTTGTCTGCATATTCTCCTCTATATAGAATACAATCATTTGGACATGCATGATATGATATGTACTCAACACCTAACATTTTCAACAATTTTTGCCTCTTCGCAGCTACCGGGCAAGACATTATCACTCGGAAGAACCTTATCTTTGAATAACCTGTAGTTGGTGATCATGGAAAAATATATTAATAAATGTACATTAATGTCGATATAATTATTAACGTTCATAAAATTTAACATTTGTAATGTTCATTGTAGTGTACTGATTATATTTCAAATTTATATATAAGGGAAGTACTTTATGGTAACTTACCTCAAAATTTCTGAGAAACATGCATTCGACAAGCCAAAATTTGCTTTCAAGTTTTACAGTAACATTGTTGTCCCCAACTGGGTAGAATTTGACTGACCACCGGGTCCAAAGAGAGGGGTGGTGGAAGCAAATTTAAGGCTTTCGATAAAGGTGTCAGCGATACGAGCATCATCCCCTAGCTGATCATCATTTTGGAATGCATCTAACAACATTGTCTCCATGGCAATAATATCCCTTAAGTAATCATCCATACCAACCTCTATTTGATTTTCTCCATTTCTAGCTTGTGAAGAACTACTATTGTTGTAGTCATTCCTAATTGGTGAATCTGGACGTAGCGGGATTTGAATCGGTGGTTGATTCAACCATTCTTGGTATCGTTCCTCTCCGATGTTTTCTCTTAATTCAATATTATCTCGATTTGACATTGTCGTGGGGTGCAACAGAAGATGGTAGGTAGGTCTTTCATCATCACTATAATCCTAATAATTAAAAAAAAAATTGAACATTATTAGTACAAAATATTATGATATCAATTAGTAACCATGTTGACAATATTGCATGATTATAAATTGGTTTGACATTGAAATAATTACATATTAATCAATATATATACCAAAAAATTATAATTATAATTACCATCATTTTCCCAGTATTGTGGCTAGAAGATGCAATATTGTTACAATAGGCAGGGTGAAGCGGCTGTCCATTTTCATCTACCAAATGCGTCTTGCGGTATGCAGCGCCTGATAAGAACTTTCGATGTTTTGGAATAGTAATTTGAATATAATTTTGTGCATATGAACTCGATGATGAATCTACATGAACTTGAAAATTTGTATACATTATGGGCAGAAATGTGAAGTTGGGTTACACTTTTGTGAGAATCGGGGGCGGAATTTTTTTTTCGGCAATAGCTCGGCTGAACTTTGTAATAAGTTCGGCCGAACTATTAGATAGTTTGGAGGAACTTTATGAGAAAGTTTGGCTGAACTCATTCTTCCATTTAGATTGATGGAACATTGACGGCGTGGGCAAAGAGAATTTTTGCCGGAGATGGGAAAACCGACAACAAAAGTTCGGTCGAACTTTGACCTTAAAATTGTTCGGCCGAACTAGTTATTATAAATATATTTCCCACGAAGTTCATTTGTTTCCTGCGTCTATGTTTCTTTGCTCTGTTTCTTCGCACTTTTTTTTGTTTCTGTTCTATTCGTCGAGTTGCTGCTACTGGTCTGGGGCTGCTTCTGTCCGCTCTGTTGGTGATTATCTGTGGCGACGTCAAGCGTGCGAACTACCAGGTATTTCTCCTCCTCCTCTGCACCTTTATCAATGGGATTCACATTACCGACAACCTCTTATTTTACAAAGGAAAATTGTCATATTGTTGTACCTTATAGCTGAATGTTTTCATCCATGCTACAAGTCTACACCCAGTTTTGAACCTGCACCCATGAAACATGGTGTTAGATTTCGTTATATGCACTCTAATTGTGTCCTTTTTTTCCCCATTATATGCACTTAACTCGTGTCATTTTTTCCCCAATTATGAAGACACCAGATACCTTGAATGTTGGTAGGTTCTTAGCTTCAAAATTATTTTCATTTTAAACATATGTTACGCAACATGATACATTGAAATCTGCATGAATTATTCATTACCAAATATGGTGACAATCACCAAGTTCCATTAGTACTAATTAAGCCTAGTGCATGCCATGCCAAGTCCAAAATGTTATTTTTTTTCATATAAATTGTTTTCAACAACTTTGGTATCACTAATGTCTTGCTTTTTAAGATGATGCTTGGATGCCTAAGTTAGTCCCACATATTTGAGGGCACTGTTGAAAAAAGAACCTTGTTGAAATGCAAAAACGTTGTTGAAACATAAAATTTCCACTTTGTGACCTCTCTTGAATCACAAGTTCCAGGAACAACTGCTTCTCGGTCTCCTCTTCGGGTTCTCCACCACTTGGTGGCTACCACCTTGCTAGAAGAAGCCTCACTGGACTGCTGTCCACTCTTTTTATGATCAACGCTGCCATGAAAGCCCACCTCTCTTGCAGCCCCGAATCACACTCTACTTCCCTTCCATGTGTAAGAAGTAACCCTGGGCTTCAGGGGTTTCCATTAGATTTGGGGGTTCACTTGCATATATAGGGATTTCCTTTTCTATGTTAACTTTGGACTGTTATTGCAAATGCACCTTTTGGAATTCTTGGTTTTAATTTGAGTTGATTGGTGTCATGTATAAGTCAAGGCACTCATTGCTATAGAAATTTTGTCTTTACAACCAAGTGGGAACGAGAAACCCCAAAATTCCAAACAAAGCATCTATGCTGTTAATTATGCTTTAAATTTCATTACCTTTTGTTGTAAGGTGTATGTTGAATTTCTGGTAGTATGATATGCATTTGGTTGCTGCATTTGTTACTATTCCTGTGGATCCATCAATTTCATCCGCTCTAGTTGATTCTCGCCTTGTGCATGGAAGTTTACCACCACTGTTAAGCTTATGTCGTTACTGAGCCTTCTCTCGATTCCTCAACGCTGGAATGATTGAACTAGAATGATCTACTGTTGTAATGTGACTACATATTGTCTTTTATACTGCTGTAATGTGACTACATGTTGTCTTTTATATGTGACTACATTTTATACTACTGTAATGTATTTTTGTATGAGACAGAATCTGATATTTTATACTTGATAACTTGTTATGGGTATATCAAGAGGATTTTGTATATGAATTGTTATCAATATATGAAACATGGTTTTTTCTCCTTTGAAAAAAGAGTTGAAATCATTCCAAATTCACATATGTTCAGTGGTGTCACTGTTTCACTTCCGATATTATGTTGCTTACCTTGATGAATAGGTGGAACTCTGCTGGGAGGCCTCTCTATTTTTTGACTCTTTTCTTATATTGTCAAAGGCCATTATACGTTATATGGGCTAGACTGTATAGTTATTAGACTACATATCTTCATATAGAACTTGAAAATAGTATGATGGAAACCAAACATAATAATGTATTAGGACATCAAGACTTGCTAATTAGTTATTAGACTACATATCTTCATATAGAACTTGCAAATAGCATGATGGAAATGTGAACTTGCAAATAGTATGATGGAAATGTGGATCTCATGACTCTTCATGATTAATGCTTCTAGAAACCAAACTAATAATGTATTAGGACATGCTCCTTTAACTTGCAAATAGTATGGTCGAAATGTGGATCTCATGACTCTTCATGATTAATGCTTCAAGAAACCAAACATGATTTAATGTATTAGGACATGCTCCTTTAGGCTTGGTGGAATTACCTTTGCTTTTTATTTCTCTCTTACACACATATATATATGAAGAGATGATCCCATTTTATTTTTTATTCATAGATCAAATGTCATTTAAATACAAGATTTATCATAATGTACAATGATTCATTCCATATTATTCATAAATTTTTTCATTGAAAAATGAACCCTTTAAATGATGAACCTAGTTAATGCTTCTTCTTCATGAAGAAGACTACTTGATCTTTCAATTTGAATTTGATGATGGTCCTTTTTTATATTTCTTGACTACTTCAAATTATTGACACAATCATATGCTTCTTGTTACTCTTTTTATTCCTTCCTTATATTGTATTCTCCCCCTTAGATATTGTGTACTCTCCCACATAGATATTGCACTCAATTTTGATGGTCCTTTGTTATCTTTCTTGACTACTTCAAATTATCAAATTATTGACACAATCATATAGATATTGCACTCAATTTTGATGGTCCTTTGTTATCTTTCTTTACTTCAAATGATTGACACTTGATCATATAGATATCATATAGATATTGCACTCAATTTTGTTATCTTTCTTTACTTCAAATTATTGACACTTGATCATATAGATATCATATAGATATTGCACTCAATTTTGATGATATTTGTTATCTTTCTTGACTACTTCAAATTATTGACACTTGCTCATATAGATATTGCACTCAATTTTGATGGTCCTTTGCTATCTTTCTTGACTACTTCAAATTATTGACACAATCATATGATTTTTGTTACTCTTTTTATTCCTTCCTTATATCTATTTTCCCCCTTATATATTATGTACTCTCCCAGATAGATATTGCACTCAATTTCATAGGCTCTTTTTTTGAAGTCAAATATATTGTATTCCCCCCCTTAGATATTGTGTACTCTCCCACATAGATATTGCACTCAATTTCATAGGCTCTTCTTTTGAAGTCAAATAAGTGACAATAATTTACAAGAAATATCCCGAATTTGTTTCTCACATGTTCAAATGGTTCTCTAACAAGATAATTTACAAGAACTATTCCTAATTTGTTTCTCACATATATTCAAATGCTTCTATAACAAGAGGCTTTGTGGGTATGTATTCCATCTTCACTATTTTTTCAAAGACTTGTTGTGTGAGGAAGTGGTACTTTATGATGATATGTAAATAGTGATTGAAGGAAGTAGAATATTTTATTTTTGACATTATTATTGCACTTCTATTGAAACACTTAATATATATATAGATTTACCTTAATATATTATAGAGCCCATTTCATCCAAAACACTCAAAAAGAAATTTACCTTACCTTAATATCTTGTAGAGCCCATTTCATCCAAAAAACTCAAAAATAAGTAAATACTATGTACATTCCACTTCTACTCACTCAAAAATAAATTTACCTTAATATTTTGTAGAGCCCATTTCATCCAAAACACTCAAAAAGAAGTAACTACTATGTACATTCCACTTCTACTCACTCAAAAAGAAATTTACCTTAATATCTTGTAGAGCCCATTTCATCCAAAACACTAAAAAAGAAGTAACTACTATGTATTCCACTTCTACTCTAGATAGAGAATGTAAAGACTCTTTCTTGCTTAACCATTAAACCAAAGACTCTTCTAAGTAGAATTATACATTGTCCACTTGTACTTTTCACAAGCCTAGTTGAATCTCTATATGTTGTCAATGTAAATTTCTCACAAGTAAATTTGTCAATGTAAATTTCTTAACTTCTACAAGTTCTATAGGCAAAGTTTGTAAAGGGCCAGGTAGCCTCTGGATCTCATATTTTATGAAAGGTGACATATCTAGTAAATTCCCCTACAGTCAATCTCTGGAATAGATCTAAATAGAAGTTCTTCATTTTAATATCCATAAAACACAACCACTTTAAGGTAAACTGTGTACATGTGTCATTTCTCCCACAAACTAAAGGCTTCCTCCCATTAATTTTAGATGTGAATTCTACCATAAACTTTTGAAGTCAAACTTTAAGATAAACCATGCACATGTCATTTGCAATAAATGTCAATTTAATATCTAAATTCACATATGTTCAGTGGTGTCATTGTTTCACTTCCGATATTATGTTGCTTACCTTGATGAACAAGTGGAACTCTGCTAGGAGGCCTCTCTGTTTTTTGACTCTTTGCTCATACTTTCAAAGGTCATTATATGTTATATGGGCTATACTGTGTAGTTATTAGACTACATATCTTCATATAGAACTTGCAAATAGTATGATTGAAACCAAACATAATAATGTATTAGGACATCACAACTTGATAATTAGTTATTAGACTACATATCTTCATATAGAACTTGCAAATAGCATGATGGATATTTGAACTTGCAAATAGTATGATGGAAATGTGGATCTCATGACTCTTCATGATTAATGCTTCTAGAAACCAAACATAATAATGTATTAGGACATGCTCCTTTAACTTGCAAATAGAATGGTCGAAATGTGGATCTCATGACTCTTCATGATTAATGCTTCTAGAAACCAAACATAATTTAATGTGTTATGACATAATTTAATGTATTAGGACATGCTCCTTTAGGCTTGGTGGAATTACCTTTGCTTTTTATTTCTCTCTTACACACACACACACACATATATATATGTGAAGAGATGATCCCATTTTCCTTTTTATTCATATATCAAATGTCATTTAAATACAAGATTTATCATAATGTATAATGATTCATTCCATATTATTCATAAATTTTTTTATTAAAAAATGAACCCTTTAAATGATGAACCTATTTAATGCTTCTTCTTCATGAAGAAGACTACTTGATCTTTCAATTTGAATTTGATGATGGTCCTTTGCTATCTTTCTTGACTACTTCAAATTATTGACACAATCATATGCTTCTTGTTACTCTTTTTATTCCTTCCTTATATTGTATTCTCCCCCTTAGATATCGTGTACTCTCCCACATAGATATTTTGATGGTCCTTTGTTATCTTTCTTGACTACTTCAAATTATCAAATTATTGACACAATCATATAGATATTGCACTCAATTTTGATGGTCCTTTGTTATATTTCTTTACTTCAAATTATGGACACTTGATCATATAGATATCATATAGATATTGCACTCAATTTTGACGATCATTTGTTATCTTTCTTGACTACTTCAAATTATTGACACTTGATCATATAGATATTGCACTCAATTTTTATGGTCCTTTGTTATCTTTCTTGACTACTTCAAATTATTGACACCATCATATGCTTTTTGTTACTCTTTTTATTCCTTCCTTATATTTATTCTCCCCCTTAGATATTGTGTACTCTCCCAGATAGATATTGCACTCAATTTCATAGGCTCTTCTTTTGAAGTCAAATAAGTGACAATAATTTACAAGAACTATCCCTAATTTGTTTCTCACATGTTAAAATGGTTCTCTAACAAGATAATTTACAAGAACTATTCATAATTTGTTTCTCACATATTCAAATGCTTCTCTAACAAGAGGCTTTGTGGGTATGTATTCCATCTTCACTATTTTCTCAAAGACTTGTTGTGTGAGGAAGTGGTACTTTATGATGATATGTAAATAGTGATTGAAAGAAGTAGAATATTTTATTTTTGAAATTATTATTACACTTCTATTGAAACACTTGATATATATATATAGATTTACCTTAATATCTTATAGAGCCCATTTCATCCAAAACACTCAAAAATAAATTTACCTTACCTTAATATCTTGTAGAGCCCATTTCATCCAAAACACTCAAAAATAAGTAACTACTATGTATTCCAGTCCTACTCACTCAAAAATAAATTTACCTTAATATCTTGTAGAGCCCATTTCATCCAAAACACTAAAAAAGAAGTAACTACTATGTATTCCACTTCTACTCTAGATAGAGAAAGTAACGACTCTTTCTTGCTTAGCCATTAAACCAAAGACTCTTCTAAGTAGAATTACACATTGTCCACTTGTACTTTTCACAAGGCTAGTTGAATCTCTATATGTTGTCAATGTAAATTTCTCACAAGTAAATTTGTCAATGTAAATTTCTTAACTTCTACAAGTTCTATAGGTAGAGTCTGTAAAGGGCCAGGTAGCCTCTGGATCTCATCTTTTATGAAAGGTGACATATCTAGTAAATGCCCCTACAGTCAATCTCTGGAATAGATCTAAATAGAAGTTCTTCATTTTAATATCCATAAAACACAACCACTTTAAGGTAAACTGTGTACATGTGTTATTTCTCCCACAAACTAAAGGCTTCCTCCCATTAATTTTAGATGTGAATTCTATACCATAAAATTTTTAAGTCAAAATTTAAGATAAACCATGCACATGTCATTTACCTCATGATCTTGTGTCATTTGTCCCATGTCATATATATATATTTTTTATTGATTTTTATTTTTATTGATTTTTATTTTTATTTATTTATTTATTTATTTTTTCAGGGATAAGAAAACCATTAAATATGGTTGAAAAATGGAAATTATGCATAGAATTTTATTGCTATCCCAATCCAGGGAAATCAGTGATTACATATGTGCTTTCCAATATTGCAACTAGCAAAGTCATCCAAAGGAAAATGAATATACCGGGAAGAAAAACAAACAACGAGGCATATTATATTGGATTGATAGAAGGTTTGGGAACAGTGATGGAGTATGGATCAAATGGAATTGTAGTTTTCACCAATTCTGAACTTGTGTGAAACCAGATGAATGGCGTGTGCCAAGTTAAGAAGGAGAGCCTAAAAGAACTGCATGGAATAGCAAACAATATTGTTAGCCAATTTCAATTTTTTAGTATAAGGCATTGTAAAAATGTGAATAAGATGTCTACTAATCTATTGCGTGGGGAAATTCCAATTCATGATTCATATATCAAAGATGAATTAGAATTATACAAAGCAATGCCAATGCAAGATTCATCTCTCAAAGATGAATTGGTTTTGAGATGCTCTTCTTCAAAAATTCAAGATTCATCTCTCAAAGATGAATTAGTGTTGAAACACTCTCCTTAAAAATTTATTGATGGACATTGTAAGATATCTTGGATATGTGTGTGTTGTGTACTTATAAATGCGTCTTTTTTAATGATCATGTGCTTTTTTCAATTATATACCAAGTGTGCCCCCACCACACCATGTAAAGCACAACTTGGTGAACTTCACATTTGCAACAAGTGGTGAACTTCACATTTTTATAAAATTAAAATGCGGGGACTTCAAAAAATTTTTGTTTAAATGGAGTTTGTTTAAATGCAGTTTCACTTCTTTTTTAATGACCATGTGTTTTTTTCAATTTTATACCAAGTGTGCTCTCACCATGTAAAGCGCAATTTGGTGAAATTATCATTTTTATAATTTATTTTTTACTTAAATTGAGTTTCACACATCAATTAGTGATTTGAAAGTTGTTTTCTACATAATTTGTGTACACTAAATTACATTAATTTTCTAAAATTTATTTTGTGTAAATGTCCACCAATATACATATATATATATCATGGAGGATGAAGGAAAAATATCAACAGAATCCCATATGGGGGATCAGAGATCAGGGGATGTTCATGGTATTTAAATATAATCTTAAATCTCCATACATGTGTGTGCATATGGAATTGATTTTTTATTAACTTAGTGAGTTAAATTAGTTCTTAATAAGTTTCATTTTTTATTTTTTAGGAGCTAAGAAGAGAAGGGTCTCTACTCCATCCATGGAGCATGTCCATGGTTCACCCAGTCGTGGTATGGTTCACACAATTTAATAAATGAATATGTACATGTATTTATATATACACATGAATGTATTTTTCAATTGATTATAAATTCGTATTTGTTTATGAAGCTTCTCTCTCATCTCGAGAGGTTGGTGGTGGTTCAAATCCCCTTATAGGGCCATCAATGAGTGGTAGCAAGTTGCGTGAAGGTGGTGATATTTATTCCCCTGGAGGCCAATCAACGACTGGTGGTGCTGGTTCTCAGCAGGGTCGTTCTGGGTCTCAACATTTTCAGGGTGGAGAAGATGCTAACCAACCACATCGAGGTTGCCATCAATTTCAATATTTTTTTCATTGAATTTGTACAAATTTGTTTACATGTGTTTTTTTCTAATATACAAAATTTCATATATATTGATGCAGAGGCTGAAAATGTTTCAAATATTGGTCAAAATTGACGTAGGGAAGAACACTACATTCAAGAAGAAGGTTTTCTACCCACCACAACTTATGCAGCCGACATTTCTGATATACCATGGGAAACAAACATGGCACAATGCACCTTACAAAGGTGTGAAAATATTCATGCAAAATTGTAGAGAGATATTGTGGCTTTGACTCTACCTGCTGAGAGTCAACAAAGCCTCGAAATAGTTACACAGTCATTGGAAAAAATTATAAATGTGTACAAAAATCTTGGGCCAACGACTGATACATTTGTAGAAGTGATGAGAAAGAGAAAGGAAACAATAATTGGTCTTGATAAATGGGAGGATGTAAAACAAAGAGTGACAAAAAATATGGTGAAGTCAATGTTTAATTTCAAGGAAGGGCCAAAAGGAAAAATGTTGAAGGTGCAATATTTCAAGCACCCAAATATAGCTCGCTATTTGTATGATAGGCACCTTGCGGCCTATGAAAGGCTCCCATGGAACGACGAGGTTCCTGTTTATTTTTCACAATTATTTTACGCATAATTTTTTTTGGGTATGAAACCCAACTACAATGACCTTCTGTCATAATTTTTTGGTTCAGGGAAAGGTCGATTGTATGACCGTAAGGGTGCTAAGGGAGATGTGGAGTGCCTCTCTCGGCTGCATTCCATTGACTTTCGGGTCGAAGCTTCTGCTGCCGTCCCGAATGGATGCAACTTCTCAAATAAGTCAAGAAGCAAGGGATGTCATGATCGACAATATTTACAACGGATTAGGTGGAGTCGATGTTTGTCTAAATCGACAAAGAGCACATGAAAATTCATGTGCCAATTTTGTGTATTGTACAGATGAAGAGATTGACAACATGAATGTTGAAGATCTTTGAATATATGCAAAAAAATGTCACAATGGTTTTCAAGACCTAATTCTTCATGAGGAAGAGGGCACAGGAACGGTATGTATTAATGACCTTAGTGTTCAATTATTTTAACATGTATACATGTGTACAATTTGTAATAAATACATGTGTATGTACATGTATACATTTATTTGTATGTACATTAATCTGACAAAAATGTATCATTATATGTTAAAACACCATTTGCAGTTGTCACGCATGATGAGTGACAAAAATGTTAATATCACGTTCAGGACCTCTGGTTCAAATAATGCAGATGGGTCTCACCATCAAGATATGTTGGCAAATGTTAGTGTTTTTTAAGTGATATTTTTAAAATAAATAATTGTGTACACATGTACATGTATGTATATATAATGATAAAATATTTTAATAGATTCTAATTCCGTCCGATGTTTTTGGGATGGTGGTACCTTCTTCTTCCTTGGGAGATGTACCTTCTACTTCCTTAGGAGATGAACCAAAAGTATGGACAATTTTTCACTTTTAAAATTTATGTTTAATTTATGTATATATATATATATATATATATATATATATATATATATATATATATATATATATATATATATATATATATATATATATATTCCACCTCAAAAAGTTCCATTAAAAATTGAGATATATATATCTTGAGTTATTTTAAATTTTTTGAATTTAGGTTCCTATAGAATATTTCTTTAATCCACGGACTCTAGCAACGGAGATAGGAACATCCACACCATTTCAACCCTTTGAACAAGTTGTCTAATTTTTTTTTAATATTATTGAAAATAAGTTTATATATGTACACGTGCATTTTCATTTGAAATTTTTTAATATATATATATATTAACTGTACATGTATATTGTATAGTTTACTGTTGCAAATGTTCCCATGGCGGGGTGGGGGGGGGGGGAACTTGTAGCAGGTGAACAAATGGAGAGGGAACCTCATGCGGTATTGCATGATTTTTTTTTTATTTTTTATTTTTACATGAAGTTCTATATATATTCTCACTCATTTTTAAAACATCAAATTTCAATGTTCAAGTACATGTGCATTGTGTACAGGTTTCCCATGCTTTGCATGATAGTGCGCGGATTGAGACCCTGATAGGAAAGACACTACATCCATCTTTATTTGATCATATATATATATATAACTTGATACAGTTTGATACTTGTGAGATCTATAATTTTTGGACATATTTTATGAGATCTACAATTTTTGGACATATTTTATTACAGTGTTAATATAATTTGTTTTGTTCCAAAAAGTTAAGTTTTGGATGGTTTTAGTACTTTTGGCATGTGAATGTGAAGTAATGTTGTTATATAATTTGTTTGGTTTTTAAAACTTTTAAGTCTTGGATAATTGAACTACTAGTAATGTTGTCATCTATAAATTAATGTTTTTCTTCTGAACTACATTTAGAATGTTATGTAATGATGTGTTATAATTTGTTTTGTTTTTAAAATTTAGGTTTTGTTTTGCTTCTGAACTACATCTGGCATGTTATGTAATGATGTGTTATAATTTGTTTTGTTTTTAAAATTTAATTTTTGGATGCTTGAAGTACATTTGGCATGTGAAGTAATGTTGTGATCTATAATTTTTTGTTAAATTAAAAGTTAAGTTTTGGATGGTTTCAATCTACATTTGGCATGTGATATAATGTTAAATGTTTTTATTGGATAGTTGAACTATAATTGGCATGGCATGTGAAGTAATGTTATGTGCATGATATAATAAAAAAGTTTTTAAAACTCAAGTTTTGGATGGTTTCAATCTACATTTGGCATGTGATATTTAATGTTAAATGTTTAATGTTTTAATGTTGCACGATATATAATCAAATTTTTTTTAAAACTTAAGTTTTGGATCGTTTCAATCTACATTTGGCACATGTGATATAATGTTAAATGTTTCTATTAGATAGTTTAACTATAATTAGCATGGCATGTGAAGTAATGTTGCACGATATATAATCAAAAAGTTTTTAAAACATAAGTTTTGGATGGTTTCAATCTACATTTGGCACATGCGATATAATATTAAATGTTTTTATTGGATAGTTGAACTACAATTGGATGGCATGTCAAGTAATGTTGTGATATAATCAAAAAAATTTTAAAACCCAAGTTTTGGATGGTTGAAGTACATTAATCATGTGAAGTGATGTTGTGATATAATAAAAAAGTTTTAAAAACTAAGTTTTGGATATCATTTTAATCTACATTTAATGTAAATCCCTTTAGTTTTGATTTAATGTTAAATGTTTTAAATGTAAATCCCTTTAATTTTGATTTAATGTTAAATGTTTTGATATAATGTTAGATGTTTTGACTAAGTTTTGGATGGTTTCAATCTACATTTGGCCTATGGAAGACTCCCATGTGAAGTATTGTTTTGATTTAATAAAAAAGAGTAAAGAAGTAGTTATATGTACAAATCCCTTTAATTTTGATTTAATAAAAAAGATTAAAGAAGTAGTTATACATGTAAATCCCTTTAATTTTGATTTAATGTTAAATGTTTTAAATGTTTTGATATAATGTTAAATGTTTTGATCTAAGTTTTTGATGGTTTCAATCTACATTTGGCTTATGGAAGACCCCATGCATAGACATCGGATGCGTTGCAGAAAGGGAGGTGGGGGTAGGGGTGGAGGGGGTAGGAGTGCTAGCTCTCGCCCGCCTCTTTCAATCCATGACACAGGCGGGCACCCTCCTCCGGCAAGCAGTGTCGCGCAATTCCACTTCACCAGCGCTATGGTCAGACCTCGAATTACGACGACCATTTCTATCTTTTTTCAGGAGGAGCCCCAAGATGAAGGTGCCTCTGGTTCCAGGAAGTGGCGAAGAAAGTACACCATCCCAACCCATCAGCCCCAAGACACCAAGAAGTCGGCAGCTCTTCCAGTCAAATCTGGCTTGGCGAGCTCCAGCAGTGGCAACTCGGTCTGTGTGGAGAAAAAGCTCAAAGACGACTTTGGCTTCTTTTCCGCTTCAGAGAGCTCCTCCCATCACTCCAAGGGAGTAGATGATGATACAGAGGAATACAGTTGTCCAATTGTGGACGATAATCCTCCTACACACATCGATAGCTAGCCCGATGTCATGTCTTCTTTAGCTTTTTTGAACTTTTTTCATGTTTTGCAATCACTATGCTTTTGAACACTCTATGTCTGCTGGTTTCCTGATATTGGGCAGCATCTTCTGGGCTGGTTTCCCGGTTATGGGCAGCCCCTTTTCTATTTTTTTGGTTCAGACCCCCTCTGATTGTTTTGATTTAATCAAAAAGAGTAAAGAAGTAGTTATATGTATTTATCCATTTAATTTTGATTTAATGTTAAATGTTAAATGTTTTGATATAATGTTAAATGTTTTGATCTAAGTTTTGGATGGTTTCAATCTACATTTGGATTATGAAAGACTCCCATGTGAAGTATTGTTTTGGTTTAATAAAAAAAAGTAAAGAAGTAGTTATATGTAAATTCCTTTAATTTTGATTTAATGTTAAATGTTAAATGTTTTGATATAATGTTAAATGTTTTGATCTAAGTTTTGGATGGTTTCAATCTACATTTGGCCTATGGGAGACTCCCATGTGAAGTATTGTTTTGATTTAATCAAAAAGAGTAAAGTAGTTGTACATTATCCCTTTAATTTTGATTTAATGTTAAATGTTAAATGTTTTGATATAATGTTAAATGTTTTGATCTAAGTTTTGGATGGTTTCAATCTACATTTGGCCTAGATGGAAGACTCCCATGTGAAGTATTGTTTTGATTTAATCAAAAAGTTTTTAAAATTCAAGTTTTGGATGGTTGAAGTACATTTGGCATCTTAAGATTGCTTTTGATCTCTACATACTCTTGTTTGAGTGAAAAAATTTCCAATAGGAAGAACATAGCTTTTCAATGCAACTAACCATATCAATTGAGCTTTAATTGAAAAAAAGTAAAGAATTAGATATATGTAGTTATCCCTTTAATTTTGATTGGAAATATAAGAAGTACATGTATATGTTTGTTGAATTCGAGTAAATGTCATTAATGCACTCAAATAGGTAGCCTTGTTGATTTATAAATTGGTAAATTGATGACATTCAGTTAATTGCATTCTAGAACATAGAACATATCCGACCATTGGACAAACAATTTTTGTACTAGATTTTCAATTAGGAATAGAGATGTGGGTCAAATCCCACCAAAAGTTAGAGAAGTGCTCCGAGTCTCTTGTCTGAAAGGAATCTTCGTACAAAACTATACTGTGGATGATTTATTTACATTGTGGATAATTTTTATCAGAAAAGCCCACAAGAAAAATTTGGCACATTCAGTTCGTGTATATATCCAGTATGTGCAACATTTTTCATCAATGCACATAGAAAAACTACTTTCAGTTAATTGCATTCTAGAACATATATATTGAGTACGTGAATCATTTTTCATCAATGCACATAGTAAAACTACTTGAAAAATTAATTGCATTCTAGAACATATATCTATATATATATATATATATATATATATATATATATATATATATATATATATATATATATATAACATTTTTCATCAATGCACATGTATAGAAAAGCTCCAAATGACATATATGTTCTGGATGAAGCAACTAAAGCATGTCTAATAGCTAAAGAGGATGATACAATAATTGGTAGCAATGATGATCGACTAAGTAAGAAGTTTGCTACAAAGGTGCAAAGTGATTTCGAGATGTCTTTACTTGGTGAGATGACATACTTCTTAGGGCTTCAAATATCTCAGCAAGAGAAAGGAATATTTATATGTCAAGCCAAGTACATCAAGGAAATGCTCAAGAAATTTAAAATGGAAGATTGCAAACCCATCCTTACTCCAATGGTAACAAGTTGCAAATTGAGCATAGACGACTCATCTAAGGATGTGGATCAAAGGTTGCACAAATCTATGATTAGTAGTCTTCTATATGTAACAACCTCCCGATCAGATGTTATGCAAGCAGTTGGACAAGTAGCAAGATTCCAAGCAGCACCAAAAGAATCACATATTAAATATTCACCATCATTGGAATATCTTCACCAGAAGCTTGGGATTCTCCCAAGTTCTCATTAGATTTTCCTTTTTCAGAATATAAGGGGGCGTGGAAGTAGATTACAGGTCTGCAGGACGGTTGTGTGTCAGGGGGAGTGGAAGTGTGTATAGGTCCACAGGATGGTTGTGTTTCAGGGGGAGTTACCCTTTTCCATTGATGTCAAAGGGGGAGAGAATGTTGTAGGAAGAGTTTTCATGATCGCAGGGGGAGTACTTGTGTTTCCATCAATGCCAAAGGGGGAGATTGTTGATTAGCGGTTGTCATTGATGTCAACCCAAGCAACACCAGGGGTTAACCCAATATTGCATGGGAATTTTGACCTAAAATATTAATATATTCTGGGTCAATAATTATTTCTATGGTTTCTACTTGTTGAGATGTTTCCGTTGATATATGGCACGCCATGTAATTCTTCACGGTTTGAGAGATATTCATGTTTGAAGTTTTTACCCCCAGTTAGTGGGCTAAAACCCCACGGGGTTGGGGCATGGGTCATTGAAAAGTCATAATTAATATTTTTTTAAGCTCCTAAAATCCCTCCCACGTTCACTTGTTGAAGCCCCTCTCATCTTAAGCATTTATATAAATTGTGATATTCATTTCCTCCTTATGCAAGGGATTTCGCCATCTGAAACAGGCCATCATGGAATTTTCGCTCTAAATTTTTTTCTACGAAGGTTCAGAAGCTGAAATTTTTATGAGGCGAAGCCGAAATCCTAAGGAAGTTGTGGCAAAAATTTCAGATCAAGGTACACAACATTTTTGGAGATATGACTGTGGAAGTCAGGGTTATTGCAGGCTCCTGAAATTCATCTCAAAGAAGTGACCTTGGTAAATTCATCATAACTCTCTCTATGAGTATCAGATTGGAATTCCATAAAACTTATTAGATAGTGCACAGTCTGTACTTTTTTCTCTATCAATTTGAGAGCCAAATGAAGAAACAATGACATGTGGCACGCCATACAAGTGCGCTCTTATGAAACAGTCCATAATTAGGGCATTATTAAAGATTGGGTATAAATCTCTCTTGAAGAATCCAAATTGGGTCAGACCTATGGCATTGGAAAGATGAATCAGAGGAATAATATAGGACCAAAAATCAGATATTGAGGATCTAAAATAACAAAGATACACCAGATTCAATATCGAGCTCCTAGAAGGCAAGAAAAAGCTAGATCATGTGTTGTCAAGGGTTGCAAAGGACCAGAATTTCTACGGCAGAAAAGCAAAGAAAGGTGCAACATAGGGTAGCATGAAAAGAGCAACAACCAACGTGCATAACATTAGAAAGAAGTTCATCATATCAAGTCTTCAAGTGGGAAGCACTGCATACAATCATTGTAAAGGTATCTTTGTACTAAGTCATTGTAAATACATTATTGTAAAAATTGTACTAGTGTCTATTTGCCAAGGGTTGAAGAGGTAGTGTTGGGAGGTCTAGAATCATCATTAGGTGGTTGTGTAAAAGTTGGGGTTATGGTCTAGTATATCTTCTTCTTCTAAATCATTTTATATCATTGTAAAGTGGACCATTTTCCTTGGTACGGGAGTCCATTCTTCTTTTATTCTTCTATAGGGTGGTGCTAGGGTGAGTTGTAGCTCATTAGGTGTTGGGAAATCCATTCAGTTGACTACTGAAGAATCTCAGGCGTTGGAGCGTCCATCCAGTGGGAGCTGGATAAGAATTCTTTTCTAGATTCTAGGAAGTTGGAGCTTTATTTTCAATTGGAGTTGAATATTAAAAAATTATTAGAAAAGAATTAGGTGGTTTTTGTCCCGGAGTGGGTTTCCACCTTAAAAACTATATGCATTTGTGTTCCTCTTGTTTGTTGCTATCATTGTACAAACACTGATAATAATTTAAGATTAAATAATGCTCTAATTGAAAGGAATACAGATTCACCCCCCCCTCTCAGTATTTCCAACATTTGATGTGTTTGGTTTTTATATGTTTCTCAATTTTATTTATTTTTTCATTGTTTTTCTCAATAGGGTTTTATTTGAGAATGGCCTATCAAAGCTCAATGTATTGATACTAATTTAGTTTTATCATACCCTTTAATGCTCAAATTGAAATCTAAAGAAGGCTTTGGGGTTTACAAAATTTTCTTCTTAGAAACTGTTTGTAGAAATTCAATATTCCAGTAAAATTTTATTTCAATTCTATCATCGTTCTTTTCCTCTAATATTTCATAATATTTAATGTGTTTAGTTCCTTAATGTATTTATAATTTTTTTTTTTGGTATTGTTTATCTAATAGGTTATTTTTGTTTAGTATTGTTTATCATACTTTAATATATTGGTGTTGATTTAACATTAGCATAAAACCATCTAATGATCAAGCCCAAAGAATATTTTAGGGTTTCCAGAATTTTAAGTAAAATTTTATTGCAATTTTATTATACTTCTTTTCCTCTAATCTTTCATAATCTTTGATGTGTTGGATCTTCAATGTCTCTCCATTTTATTTTTTTGGTATTTTTTATCTCAATAGGGTTTTACTTTTGAGTATTGTCTATGAGACTTCAATATATTCGTGTTGATTTAGCATTGGCATAAAAATATCTACTACTCAAGTCTCTAAAGAAGATTTTGGAGTTTCCAGAAATTTTTTCTTAAAATCTTTTTGTTGTACAAGTTCAATATGTAAATAAAATTTTATTGCAATTCTATTATAGTTCCTTTCCTTTAACGTTTCATAATCTCTTTGACGTGTTTGGTTCTTCAATGTCTCTTTGTTTTATTTTTTTGGTACTTTTGATCTCAATAGGGTTTTATTTTTTAGTATTGTTTATCAAACTTAAATATATTGGTGTTGATTTAGCATTAGCAAAAAACCCTCTAATGCTCAATTCTAAAGAAGATTTTGGGTTTTCCAGAATTTTCATTAGAAACTTTTTGTAGAAGTTAATTATATAAGTAAAAGTTCATTGAAATTATATTAGAGTTAATTTCCTCCGATCTTTCATAATCTTTGATATGTTTGGTTCATCAATGTCTTCTGGTTTTACTTTTTTTGGTATTGTTTATCTCAATAGGGTTTTATTTTTTAGTATTTTTTTTTTATCAAACTTCAATATATTGGTGCTCATTTAGCATTAGCATAAAACCATATAATCCTCAATTATAAAGAATACTTTGAAGTTTCCAAAATATTCTTATAAATTTTTTTAGAAGTTCAATATGTAAGTAAAATGTTATTGCAATTATATTAGAGTTCTTTTCCTCCCAACTTTTCGCAAACAGATTTTGGTCATTTGAATTTTTTCTATCTAAAGAGTGACACAGATTCCAAGCCATGTTGATCTTATAAATTAACAATCAATTGGTGTTTCTAGAATGAAACCTTGTAATGTTTAAACCTAGAGAAAATTTTTGGATTCTAGAATTTTCTTCTTAGACATTGTTTATAGAAATTCAGTAGGCTAGTTAAATTTTATTACAATTCTCTTATTATTTTTTTTGGTCCGTGTACTTTTGAAAACATAGAATTTTTTCATTGGCTATTTCTTGTTTAGCTGAGTGACAAAAAATCCAAGCCATTTTGAGCTTATAAAATAATAAGTTGAGCTTACACAGGTTTGGGTCAGATTATTAACCATTCTATTACCTATAACACTCATATTCATCATACCTATAACAATCATATTCATCAATCTCCATTTATTATTTTCCTAAACCAGCTTGAACAAGGTGTAATGAGTATGGATAGACTTACTATTACAGTGATATTCACTAATTTACATTTATTAATTTTCTCAACTAGCTTGAACTTACTAGTCCTATTGAGGCAGTGTTGCCACGCCACACCCAAATTATATGGAAACGCACCAGGTAGGCGCACACTGAAGTAGGACATGTAGGAAGGCATATAGATTTGACAATAACACATTATGTAAGCAAACACACCTAATCAAGACATCTAAGGTGTAAAGAGTATGAATAAACCTACTAGTCCTAGGGAGGCATTGCTGCCAGGTCACACATGCATTAGATGGAAACACATCACATATGCACACACTGAAAGGATATGCATTTGGATTTGACAAGAACACATTATGTAAGCAAACACATCTAATAAAGACCTAAAAAATATGGTTTCATATATAGTACCCTTGCACTACATCTCCATTTATTATTTTTCTCAACTAGTCTCAACTTACTAGTCCTAGGGAGACAGTGTTGCCATGTCACACATGCATTAGATGGAAACACATTAGGTAGGCTCACACTGAAGTAGGACGTGTAGGAAGGCATCTGGATTTGACAAGAACACATTATATCAAACACATCTAATCAATACCTATTTAAAAAAATATGGTTTCATAGATCGTACCCTTTCCTATCTAAGTTTAAGTAAGTTTCCTCGGATGAAATGTCATTACCTGTGCTTGGGGTCAACCTAGGATAGCCAAGGAAATAGTTCGAATACCTGGAAGGGGTTTGCACCTTTGTTTACTCTATCTAGCCCACTAATTATTTGTTCTAATAAGTATTTTAGGGTAAGCCCTTTCCTTTCATTGTACACAATATTAAGGTTCAGCAAATTCGCATACCTTTGTCCAAAGTCAATTCAGTAGTTCCTACATTTTCCTTCCTATTCAATCTACTACTGCAAACATTTTTGTAACCCAGGCCCATAAAAATTCCTTTTAGATTTTTTCATTTAAGAGTAATACACTAGAATTTATGCATTTCATTCCCTTGCATATTGATCTTAGAAGGACAAAACTCACCTCATTCCTTGTGTTTCTAGTGTGTTTATTTATGCAATTGAGCGTTATTATTGGAGAGTAAGACTAATAATATTGGAGTATCATGTATCAGTTGATAATCTCCCTTTAGGGATAGAAATTGTCAAAGCCAGAGCAATTAACCTATCTCCCAAACATAAGAAAACATTCTCTTACATTAAAAAAACTCAGAAACAACAATTCATTTTTCTCCATTCAACAAAATTATCAAAATTACAAGTACATTTTTATCTATCTAATTCCACCCATATATGTTATTCCTTTAGAAAGTTCCATCTGTTAATTTTTCCCTAAAAAATGTGGTGGGGGTTCACTCATAACTTAAAAGGAAGTTCACGGTTATCTATTGATGACTTTCTTAGAAATATATAGTCTAAGGATTTAACCCTCCTAAAAGGTAAAAGGTTTGGGTAAAAAGAATTTGACAGAATAAAACCAACCAAATATTATTTTCCCCTCTTCCTATAATAAGCAACCATGGTGGATACCTCTTATCCCAATTCATAGTCCATCTCCTGCTAGAGTGGACAAAGAAAGTGTAAAAATGTTTGCACTTTATGAATATATTTAATTCCACTATTTAGTGTCTATATATAGTCATGACGTATGAGCATTTAAATATTTCCCTTCACTATGTTCAATGTTTGTACAATTATACCACAGGAGCTTAATTTATGTAGGCATTAGGGTACATTCACTAGTTAGATTCCTGTAGTTTTTTTTTTAAATCGATTTAAAATGTACCCTTGACACTGCTCCAGGAATGAGTGTCAAAATAAAATCACTGACACTGCTCCAGGAATTTAAAATGTATCCCTGACACTGCTCCAGGAATGAGCCACTAAGGGATATTGAAGGCGTCAAAAATCCTCCAGTGAGATAGATGAAATATGGAGCCACAAATGAGCATGGATATAGGTGGGTGCTCTTACCCAGTAAGGTGTTGTAACCCACCCTTGTGAATCTTTTTTTCTTAGCCTGCCTTATGAGGTATCCTGAGCCATTATTATGAGAAATCAATCAAATCTATTTGTGTTGGTTTTTCTTACTTTCTATCCAAAATGCTGGGTTTTCCCTTCAACTAAGCAGAAAGTGGAATGTCAATTAAAAGGATCTCCCCATGAAGCTATGAGAAAGAGGGTTATTCTGGATGAGGAAAGGGTTCAAGAGCATCTGGCCTAGGCATTATAATTTGTTGGATGCCAATGGTGAGAATATTTTTATTGACATGATTACTTATTGTGCACCCAATAATTAGGAATGCAGGGCTCAAACATCTCTATTAACCAGAACAGACCCAATTCAGCATGTCTTTCAGCATACAATACACTATTATTGATGTGCGTCTATATACATTTATGGAAGAAAGGCTTAATGACTTCATTAGCAAGCTTTTAGTTGATGACACAAATGATCAATCATAGTCACTTTTCAGGAATAATGAGTGTAAGGACTCCTTTATGGCACACAATTCTAGTGATGTGTTTTCACAAAGAAAGGGTGTTAGCATTGCTCTATGGATAACTTGTTGTGGTGACTAACAATAAACTTTATCTATAATCTATATTAGAGTTTCATGAGAGTTCCAAATTCTTGAAATGTCCATGTACCAAAGGAATGTCAAATTTTGACCAACAACAGTTGAGGATTGGCATTCTTCTATCACTACCTTGTTAAAATATAGATTTAAGTACTAGATATGTGCAGTCCTTATAAAAAAAATATAATGAGTGAAAATGCATTCTGAATGTCCTCCTGGGTCTTTTTTTTGTTTTGTAGCATATCAAATTCCCTCTCATCTTTTGCACATTCAACTAATAATTCATTTTTTCCATCCCATTTCTACCATAGATATAGCATGCATCATGGATAACATAGATAAGAAATTGGATAAAGGGTTATTTATGCCCTTCTTGTATTGAATCTCAAAGAAAAAACCTTATAGTTTAATTTCCTACTTGAAATGTCGATGTAGCAAAATAATGTCAACTTTTGACCAACAACAGTTGAGAATTGGCATTCTTCTATCACACCCTTGTTAAAATATAGATTTTAGTACTAGATATGTGTGAATCTTATATAAAGAATCATATTTCTTGAAAATGCATACCTAATGTCCTCCTCCTGGTTATTTTTGTTGTTTTGTAGCATATCATTTTCCCTCTCATCTTTTTCACATTCAACTAATAATTCCTTTTTTCCAAAGTTTCATGATATGTTATGAATTTGAAGTGCTCTCCCGATAAATATGGCTTGAATTTCTCTACAACATGCATAAGGTACAACATTTCCTTATCATATATGCATAAAAGCTTCTCATTGTGATTCAATTTCCACTTTGAAAAGAAATAGGTTGTTGATTTTCCTCACCACAGTGTTCATGTTAGTGCTGAAGGAATCATCTTTCACTTCAAAAGTATGTGATAAATCTGGAAGTGCAAATACATGGTTGGTCCTTTTTCAGTTTTCATAAGGTATTCCCTCTGCCTCCTCCATCCATTTAAATCGATCCTTATTTGTAATATTAGTGAGGTGTGTCATGATGCTTCCAAAACCCTTGTCAAAAATTCCTATATAAATAGAACATATTTTATCAAGTTATATCAACTGAGTCACATGCTTGGGTCTTCGCCAGTCAAGGAACAAGGAGTGAAATTCAATAAATAAAGAGTGAAACAGATTGAGAAAATTGTCGGGCTTCAGGTTCCTTGATCACATTTTGATAGGAAGAAAAACTAACTGTTCTTCATTCTAAGCATCTTGTTCCCTTTTCCACGGTAATGTTGGGATAAGTATAAATATACTGAAAGAATTAATGGTAGGAAAACTTAAGTTACTAATGAAGTCATTTAGTTTCACCTTCTGTTACAATTATTTGATAGAAGCCTGCTTGAGTGGTAGAATTTGCGTAGCTAAGATGGTAGCTCCTATACAACCTTCATCCATTTAAAGTGATACTAATTGGTAATATGGGTGAGGTGTTCTATGATGCTTCCAAAGCCCCTCCTCAAACTTTCCATATAAATGGAATATTCTATTAAGTTCTCTCAATTGATTCACATTCTTGGGAGTTTTCCAGTCAAGGAATGAGTGAAACAGAACCAGCCCTCGATGATTAATAAAATTTTCACGCTTCAGGTTCCTTTATCACAATTTTGATAGGAAAAAATAACAATTTTTCATTCTAAATATATTAGTGTCCTTTGCCACAACACTGTTTGGGGTAAAGGGAAATACACTGAGAGAATTGATTGTAGACAAACTTAGTTACTAATGAAATAATTTAGTTCACCTACTAGTTGACTTAATCATGCTTGAGTGTTACAGTTTGCATAGATAAGAAGGTAGCTACTTCACAGCCTTCATCCGTTTTCCTAACCACTGTGTTCACATGAGTGCTGAAGGAATCATCTTTCACTTCAAAAGTCTATGAGAAAGCTAGAAGTGCAAATACATGGTTGGGTCAGTTTCAGTGGTCAGAAGGTAGCCTCTCTGCATCGTCCATCCATTTAAATCAATCCTTATTGGTAAGATTAGTGAGGTGTGTCATGATGCTTCCAAAACCCTTGTCAAAAATTCCTATATAAATAGCACATATTACATCAAGTTCCCTCAACTAAGTCACATGCTTGGGTCTTGGCCAGTCAAGGAACAAGGAGCACATATTATATCAAGTTATCTCAATTCAGTCACATGCTTAGGTCTTGGATAGTCAAGGAAAAAGGAGTGAAATTCAAGAAATAAAGAGTGAAACAAAGCCAATCCTTGATGATTGAGAAAATTTTCAGGTTTCAAGTTCCTTGATCACAATTTGATAGGAATCAAAATTAACCATTCTTCATTCTTAAGCATCTTGTGCCCTTTGCCACAGTAATGCTGGTATAAGTAGAAATATACTAAAATAATTAATTGCAGATAAACTTAAGTTACTAATGACGTCATTTAGTAACTTCATTAGTATCTTAATTCTCCACCTTTATTCATATTTTGTGGAATTTGGAGATCGAGAAATGTTTAAATTTTTTAAAACAGATCATAGGGCATAATGCACACTTGCATAAAGATATGTGCATGTTTTCAAAGAATCGGGGCTTGAGGAAATCAAGGGACCTTTTAGGCACATCATCCATTGAGGCTTGCTTATATATATTATTATAATAATATATTTGTTTTCATAAATATATTTTATTATGATAAAATATAAAATATTATGAATTCTTAGGAACCTGTACATTACTGCTTGTCTTGACTTACTTGCTGCTGGAGGTTTTAATTAATTCCTTTTGAAATTTGTCGTATTTGCAAGATGCTAGAGGGAGATCCTCTTTATATATTGCGTAATGATCACTATCAACGTCTTCCCACCAAAAAGGTTGTCTAAACAAACTTTGCTTTTTCTTCTTCAACAAAAAAATAATAACTAAGTAAATCTTTCATTAATAAAATCTCATCACAAAGACCTTGCCATGACTTTTAAAACTTTTCTTGTCACTACTAATGATTTTCTATACAAATTTTCTTTCTCATTTTTTCATTTTATCTCATAAAAAGAAACCTATTATTTTAAAATACAATTTATTTATATCCATAATTTATTTTAATTTATATATTTTATTGTCATAATATATTTGTTTTCATTTATATATATTTTATCATGATATAATATATAAAAATAACCGGTAAAAATTAATATTATAATTTTATTATCATGATAAAAAAAATATTTTTGAAAATGTATATATTATTATTTTTTAAAATTAAAATCAAATTTTTAATAAAATCAATAAAAAAATATTTTTTTATAATTAATTTTACATTAATTAAATTTTTTTTTAATGATTAGTTTTTATTTTATGATAATAAAATTGTTTTATAAATATTTCTCAAAATATGTAATAAATATTAATAAAAACAGGTTTCTCACCCACAATTCAATGCACATATTTTCCAATCATATTTTAATCACAACGGTTTCTTTGGGCTCTGTGTGGATGTGAAAGAGGGAAATATTTTAAATATTATATTTGCATTGAAGAGTGGAGATACGAGTGGGAGCATGGATGATCACGCCAGTGGGTGGAGGCAATTTAGTTTGAACGTAAGTGGTTGGGCTGTAATAAACAACCAGATTCAATTTGCGTTGCGATAATATTTTAAATACACATTTTAATCTCAACGACTGCATTGCGATCTTTGCTAATGCTAGAGATGGATTTGAAAGAGGGAAAAACTTGTGAAATCCTTGAAATTCGATATATACTATCACATTTACACGACATTTCCTAGATTGGCTGGGAGAGCAAGGGTGGAGGGCGAAATATTGGAGAGGTTCTACCTTTCATGTCTGGGAGAGCAAGGGAAGAGGGAAAAATATTAGAGAGGTTCTACCTTTCATGGTCTAGAGTGCAAGGGCGGAGGTTCTTCTTTCATGGTCTGGAGAGAAAGTGTGGAGGGCGAAATATTGGAGAGGTTATGCCTTTCATGGTCGGGAGAGCCTTTCATGGCCGGGAGAGCAAGGGTGGAGGGAAAAATATTGAAGAGGCTATGCCTTTCATGGTCGGGAGAGAAAGGGTCGAGGTTCTGCCTTACATGGCCGGGAGAGCAAGGGCGGAGGGCAGAAGATGGGAGAGGTTCTTCCTTTCATGGTCGAGAGAGCAAGGATGGAGGGTGAGATATTGGAGAGGTTCTGCCTATCATGGCCGGGAGATGGTAGATGGTGGGAATTTGCTAGCTTGGACAGCAAAGAAAGAGCAGAGATCGGAGAGATGGTAGAGAAAATTAGGAGATTTTTCATTGGAGCTTTGTGGAGAAGGAGATTGGAGAAGGGCGAAAAAAGGTAGACACTAGAGCCAGACAGATTTTGGGATTTTGTGGGTTTAAAGCGAAGAGCCGGACATGTTTTTGGGTTTTTTGGATTTTTATACTCTGTGTGTTTTTTTTTTCTAATGGAGCATGGCCATGCCTAATTTTTCTGTTTGCATTTTAGTTTCTTTTTATTTAGTATGTTTCTATACATTTTCTTTCTCTTATTGGTCTAAATTTGGGTTTGTTTGTTGTTCCTTTGGTTCTGGTTTGGGAGGTTGGTACCTGTTTGCTGGAGTAAAGAGGGTTAAAGAGGGAGGACGATGTTGCAATGAATAGAAGAGGAGATGATTGATATAATTGCGAAGACTGAGAAGGTGGGTACTGTTTTATTTATTTGTTATTCAATTTTTTTATGGTAGTAATCTATTATCTGAATTTTCTGATAACAATGTATTGCAATATCTCATGGATATATTAGTGCTTTTTACAGAAAATGTTATAATACATTGTTTATATGGGTTAACTTTTGTGGTTTTCTATTGAGGTGGAGACGAAGAACTTAATGACCAATAAATTGTCATGGAAAACACAACTGTTGTGTATTTTGAGATTAGAGGTGAGCATTAACTTTAACCTTTGGTTTCTAGCATATCTCATCTCTAAAATTTTATGGGGATAAGGTAGGTGTAGTTATTAAGATTAGGGTTTAGATATATATGTACTATGGTTTTAGTTTTTTTTTTCTTATTCCCAATTTCATTTGCATGTAAGGGTTGGGAAATATTTCATAATATTTTTATATATTTCTCATTTTTATTTATTTTTGCACCATTGATCTCAATAGGGTTTATTTGAGTATGACTTATCAATGCTCAATATATTCATACTGATTTAGTTTTAACATACCCTTTAATGCTCAAACTCAAATTTAAAGAAGGCTTCGGGGTTTTCAGAATTTTCTTCTTAGAAACTGTTTGTAGAGGATCAATACTCCAGTAAAATTTTATTGCAATTCTATTATAGTAATTTTCCTCTAATATTTCATAATATTTAATGTATTTTTTTATTTACTTTTTTGGTATTGTTTATCTCACGGGTTTTTTTTGTTTAGTATTGTTTATCAAACTTTAATATACTGGTGCTGATTTAACATTAACATAAAACCATCTAATGATCAAGCCCAAAGAAGATTTTAGGGTAAAATTTTATTGCAATTTTATTATACTTCTTTTCCTCTAATCTTTCATAATTTTTGATGTGTTGGTTCTTTAATGTCTCTGCATTTTTTTTTTTTGTATTGTTTATCTCAATAGGGTTTTACTTTTGAGTATTGTCTATCACACTTCAATATATTGGTGATGATTTAGCATTGGCATAAAACTCTCTACTGCTCAAGTCTCCAAAGAAGGTTTTGGGGTTTCCAGAATTTTCTTCTTAAAATTTTTTGTTGTACAACTTCAATATGTAAATAAAATTTTATTGCAATTCTATTATAGTTCATATTTTGTGGAATTTGGAGATCGAGAAATGTTTACATTTTTTAAAACAGATCACAGGGCATATGTACACTTGCATAAAGATATGTGCATGTTTTCAAAGAATCAGGGCCTCAGGACATCAAGGGACCTTTTAGGCACTTCATCCATTGAAGCTTGCTTATATATATTATTATAATCATATATTTGTTTTCATCTACATGTTTTATTATGATAAAATATAAAATATTATGAATTTTCAAGAACCTGTACATTACAACTTGTCTTGACTTACTTGCTGCTGGAGATTGTAACTAATTCCTTTTGCAATTTTTCCTATTTGCAAGGTGCTGGAGGGAGATCCTCTTTATATATTGTATAATGATCACTATCAACGTCTTCCCACCAACAAGTTTGTCTAAACAAACTTTGTTTTTTCTTCTTCAACAAAAAAAAATAATTGAGTAAATCTTTCATTAATAAAATCTCATCACAAAGACCTTGCCATGACTTCTCTAAAACTTTTTTTGTCACTACTAATCATTTTTTATACAAATTTTCTTTCTCATTTTTCATTTTATCTCATAAAAATAAACCTATTATTTTAAAATACAATTTGTTTTATCCATAATTTATTTTAATTTATATATTTTATTATCATAATATATTTGTTTTCATATATATATATTTTATCATGATTTACTATATAAAAATAACCAGTAAAAATTAATATTATAATTTTATTATCATGATAAAAAAAAATTATTTTTTATAATGTATATATTATTATTTTTAAAAAATAATATCAAATTTTTAATAGAATCAATAAAAAAATATTTTTTAATAATTAATTGTACAATAATTAATTTTTTTTGTAATGATTAATTTTTATTTTATTATAATAAAATTGTTTTATAAATATTTCACAAAATATGTAATAAATAATAATAAAAACAATTTTCTAGCCCACAATTCAATCCACATATTTTCCAATCATATTTTAATCTCAATGGTTACATTGGGCTCTGTGTGGATGTGAAAGAGGGAAATATTTTAAATATTATATTTGCATTGAAGAGTTGAGAGACAAGTGGGAGCATGGATGATCGCGCTGGTGGGTGGAGTCAATTTAGTTTGAATGCAAGTGGTTGGGCTGTAATAAACAACCAGGTTCAATATGTGTCCCGATAATATTTTAAATACACATTTTAATCTCAACATCCGCATTGGGCTCTGTGCTAATGCTATCGGCGGATTTGAAAAAGGGAAAAACTTGTGAAATCCATGAAATCTGATATATACTATCACATTTACATGAAATTTCCTAGATTGGATCAGAGAGCAAGGACGAAGGGTGAAAGATTGGAGAGGTTCTTCCTTTCATGGCTAGGAGAGCAAGGGCAGAGGGCGAAAGAATGGATAGGTTTTACCTTTCATGGCTAGGAGAGCAAGGGTGGAGGTTCTGCTTGTCATGGCCGGTAGAGCAAGGGGGGAGGGCGAAAGATTGGAGAGGTTCTACCTTTCATGGCTAGGAGAGCAAGGGTGGAGGGAGAAATATTTTAAAGGTTCTGCCTTACATGGTCAGGAGAGAAAGGGTGGAGGTTCTTCCTTTCGTGGCCCGGAGAGCAAGGGTGGAGGGAGAAATATGGGAGAGGTTTTTCCTTTCATGGTTGGGAGAGCAAGGATGGAGGGCGAAAGATTGGAGAGGTTCTTCCTTTCATGGCCGGGAGATGGTAGATGGTGGGAATTTTCTAGCTTTGTCGATAGAGCAAGAGTGGAGATCAGAGAGATGTTAGACGAAATTAGGAGATTGTTTGTTGGATCTTGGGGTAGAAGAAGATTGTAGAAGGGTAGAAAAAAGTAAACAGTAGAGCGGAAATATTTTGGGATTTGGTGGGTTTAGAATGAAGATCCAGACATGTTTGGGGTTTGTTGGATTTTGATACTCTGTGTGTGTTTTTTTTCTTCTAATGGAGCATGGCCATGCTTAATTTTTCTGTCTGAATTTTCTTTTCTTTTTATTTATTTTGTTTCTATACATTTTCTTGTCCTTGTTGGTATAGATTTGGGTTTGTTTGTTGTTCTTTTGGTTCTAGTTTGAGAGGTTGGTACTTGTTTGCTGGAGTGAAGAGGGTTAAAGAGGGAGGGAAATATTGCAATGAATAGAAGAGGAGATGATTGATATAATTGCAAAGACTAAGAAGGTACGAATTGATTTATTTATTTGTTATTCAATTTTTTATTGTAGTAATCTATTGTATGAATTTTCGAATAACAATGTATTGCAATATCTCATGGATAGATTAGTGATTTTTACAGAACATTTTCATGACCAATAAATAGTCATGGAAAACATAGCTACCGTGTATTTTAAGATTATAGGTGAGCATTATCATAACCTTTGGTTTCTAGAATATCTCATCTCTAAGCTTTTATGGGGATAAGGTAGGTGTAATTATTAATATTAGGGTTTAGATACATATGTACTAAGGTTTTAGTTTTTTTTTCTTATTCCAAGTTGCATTTGCATGTAAGGGTTGGGAAAGATTTCATAATCTTTGATGTATTTGGTTTGTATATGTTTCTCGGTTTTATTTATTTTTTTCACTATTTATCACAATAGGGTTTTATTTGAGTATGGATTATCAAAGCTCAATATATTGATACTGATTTAGTTTTAGCATACCCTTTAATGCCCAAACTCAAATCTAAAGAAGGATTCGGGGTTTTCAGATTTTTCTTCTTAGAAATTTTTTTGTAGAAGTTCAATACTCCAGTAAAATTTTATTGCAATTAGATTATAGTTATTTTCCTCTAATATTTCATAATGTTTAATGTGTGTGGTTCCTTAATGTATTTATTTTTTATTTTTTTGATACTGTTTATCTCATAGGGTTTTTTTGTTTAGTATTTTTTTATCAAACTTTAATATATTGGTGGTTATTTAACATTAGCATAAAACCATCTAATGATCAATCCCAAAGAAGATTTTAGGGTTTCTAGAATTTTAAGTAAATTTTTATTACAATTTTATTATACTTCTTTTCCTCTAATCTTTAGTAATCTTTGATATGTTGGCTCTTCAATGTCTCTACATTTTATTTTTTGGTACTGTTTATCTCAATAGGGTTTTAATTTTGAGTATTGTCTATCACACTTCAATATATTGGTGTTGATTTAACATTGGCATAAAACACTCTATTGCTCAAGTGTCTAAAGAAGATTTTCGAGTTTCTATAATTTTCTTCTTAAAAACTTTTTGTTGTACAAGTTCAATATGTAAATAACATTTTATTGCAATTCTATTATAGTTCCTTTCTTTTAATCTTTCATAATCTCTTTGACGTGTTTGATTTTTCAATGTCTCTATGTTTTATTTTTTTGGTACTTTTGATCTCAATAGCGTTTTATTTTTTAGTATTTTTTATCAAACTTAAAGATATTGGTGTTGATTTAGCATTAGAAAAAAACCCTCTAATGATCAATTATAAAGAAGATTTTGGGTTTTCCATAATTTTCTTAGAAACGTTTTTAGAAGTTAATTATGTAAGTAAAATTTCATTGCAATTCTATTAGAGTTAATTTCCTTTGATCTTTCATAATCTTTGATGTGTTTGGTTCATCAATGTTTCCTAGTTTTACTTTTTTGGTATTGTTTATCTCTATAGGGTTTTATTTTTTAGCATTGTTTATCAAACTTCAATATATTGGTGTTGATTTAGCATTAACATAAAACCATCTAATCCTCAAGTATAAATAATACTTTGAGGTTTCCAAAATATTCTTCTTATAAAATTTTTTAGAAGTTCAATGTGTAAGTAAAATTTTATTGCAATTCTATTAGAGTTCTTTTCCTCCCAGTATTTTGCAAACAGATTTTGGTCATTGGACTCTTTTCTATCTAAAGAGTGATAGACATTCCAAGCCCTATTGATCTTATAAAATAATAATCAATTGGTGCTACTAACACGAAACATTGTAATGTTTAAACCTAGTGAAATTTTTTGGATTCTAGAATTTTCTTCTTAGACACTTTTTATAGAAATTCAGTAGGCTAGTTAAATTTTATTACAATTCTCTTATTATTTTTTTAGTTTGTGCACTTTTGTAGACATAGAATTTGGTCATTGGATGTTTCCTGTTTATTTTTTTCTTGTTTAGCTGAGTGACCGACAATCCAAGCCATGTTGAGTTTATAAACTAATAAGTTGAGCTTACACAGGTTTGGGTCAGATTGTTAACCATTCTATTACCTATAACAATCATATTCATCAATCTCCATTTATTATTTTTCTAAAACAAATTAAACAAGGTGTAATGAGTATGGTTATACTTACTATTACAGTGATATTCACCAATTTCCATTTATTATTTTTCTCAACCAGCCTGGACTTTCTAGTCCTAAGGAGACAATGTTGCCATGCCACACTTGAATTAGATGGAAACACATCTGATAGGCACACAATGAATTAGGACATGTAGGAAGGAATCTGTATTTGACATTATATAAAACACATCTAATCAAGACCTATTTAAAAAAATATGGTTTCAGAGATCGTACCCTTTCCTATCTAAGTTTAAGCAAGTTGCCTCGGATGAACTGGCACTACTTGTGCTTGGGATCGACATAGGATAGCCAAGGAAAGAATTCAAATACTTGGAAGGAGTTTTCACCTTTTTTTACTCTATCTAGCCTACTACTTATTTGTTCTAATAAGTTGTTTAGGATAAGCCCTTTCCTTTGATTGTACACAATATTAAGCTGAAGCAAATTCACATACCTTTTTCCAAAGTCAATCCAGTAGTTCCTACATTTTCCTTCCTCTTTAGTCTACTACTTCAATCATTTTTGTAACCCAGGCCCATAAAAATTCCTTTTAGATTTTTTCAATTTAAGAGTAATACACTAGTATTTATGCATTGCATTCCCTTGCATACTGATCTTAGAAGAACAAAACCCACCTCATTCCTTGTGTTTCTAGTGTGTTTGTTTATGCCAATGAGTGCTATTCTTGGAGAGTAAGACTAGTAAGATTGGAGTATCATGTATCAGTTGATAATCTCCCTTTAGGGATAGAAGTCATAAAAGCTAGAGAAATTAACTTATCTCCCAAAGAAAAGAAAACATTCTCTTACATTAAAAAAAACTTAGAAACAACAATCCATTTTTCTCCATTCAACAACATTTTCAGAATTACAAGTACATTTTTATCTTTATAATTCCATCCATATATATTATGTCTTTAGTAATTTCCATCTATTAGTTTTTCCCTAAAGAAATGTGGTGGGGGTTCACTCATAACTTAAAAGGAAGTTCCTAGTTATCCATTGATGAGTTTTCTTAGAAATAGATAATCTAATGATTTAACCCTCCTAAAAGGTAAAAGGTTAGGGCAGAAAGACTTTACTTAAAGCAAACCAACCAAATATTATTTTACCCTCTTCCTATAATAACCAACCATGGTGGATACCTCTTATCCCAATTCATAGTCCATCTCCAGCTAGAGTGGACAAAGAAAGTGTAAAAATGTTTACATTTTATGAATATTTGTAATTCCAATATTTAGTGTCTATATATAGTCACAACGTAGGAGCATTTAAATAGGACCCTTCACTGTGTTCAATGCTTGTACAATTATAACATAGGAGCCTAATGTATGTAGGCCCTAGGGTACATTCACTAGTTAGATTCCTGTAGGATTTTTTTTATTTTATTTTTAATAATTGATTTAAAATGTATCCTTGAGATTGCTTCAGGGATGAGTGACAGAAATAAAATCAATAAGATAGAAATTCAATTCATTTAAAATGTATTCTTAAAGATACTTTAGGAATTAGCCACTAAGGGATATTGAAGGCATCCGAAATCCTCCTGTGAGGTAGATTAAATATGGAGCCACAAATGAGCATGGATATAGGTGGGTGCTCTTACCCAGTAAGGTGTTGTAACCCACCCTTGTGAATATTTTTTTTCTTAGCCTGCCTTATGAGGTATCCTGAGCCAGTATTATGAGCAATCAATCAAAGAAACTGGTGTTGATTTTCTTAATTTGTATCCCTTCTACTGGGTTTTCCCTTCAACTAAGAGAAATAAATGCATAAAGTGGAATGTAAATTAAAAGGATATCCCCATGAAGCTATGAGCAAGAGGGGTATTCTGGATGAGGAAAGGGTGCAAGAGCATCGGCCTGGGAATTCTAATTCCTTGGATGCCAATGGTGAGAATATTTTTATTGACATGATTACTTATTGTGCACCCAATAATTAGGAATGGAGGGTTGAAGCATCTCCATTATTTTATAAATATTTCTCAAAACATGTAATAAATAATAATAAAAATAGGTTTCTCTCCCACAATTCAATCCACACATTTTGAAATCATATTTTAATCTCAACGTTTACATTGGGCTCTATGCAGATATGAAAGAGGGAAATATTTTAAATATTATATTTGCATTGAAGAGTGAAGAGACGAGTGGGAGCATGGATGATTGCACCAGTGGGTGGAAGAAATTTAGTTTGAATGCAAGTGTTTGGGCTGTAATAAACAACCAAATTCAATCTATGTCCCGATAATATTTTAAATATACATTTTAATCTCAACTGCCGCATTGGGCTCTGTGCTAATGCTAGTGGTGGATTTGAAAGAGGGAAAAACTTGTGAAATTCTTGAAATCTGATATGTACAATCACATTTACATGACATTTCCTAGATTTCCCGGGAGAGCAAGGGTAGAGGGTGAAATATTGGAGAGGTTCTTCCTTTCATATCTGGGAGAGAAAGGGCGGAGGTTATTCCTTTCATGGTCAGGAGAATAATGGTGGAGGGAAAAATATTCAAGAGGTTCTATCTTTCATGGCTAGGAGAGAAAGGGTGGAGGGTGAAATATTAGAGAGGTTCTGCCTTTCATGGCCAGGAGAGCAAGGGCAGAGTTTCTGCTTTTCATGGCCGGGAGAGCAAGGGCGGAGGGTGAAACATGGGAGAGGTTCTACCTTTCATGACTGGGAGAGCAAGGACAAAGGGTGAAATATTGGAGAGGTTTTTCCTTTCATGGTCGAGAGATGTTAGATGGTGGGAATTTTCTAGAGTGGAGATCGAAGATATGGTAGAACAAATTAAAAGATTTTTCGCTGGAGCTTGGCAGAGAAGGAGATTGGAGAAGGGTAGAAAAAATTAGACAATAGAGCCGGGAAGATTTTGGCATTTGGTGACTTTAGAGTGAAGAGTTGGACATTTTGTGGGGTATGTTGGATTTTTATGCTATGTGTGTGTTGTTTTTTTTTAATGGAGCATGGCCATGCTTAATTTTTTTGTTTGTATTTTCTTTTCTTTCTTTTTTTATTTTGTTTCTATACATTTTATTTTCCTTGTTGGTCTAGATTTGGGTTTGTTTGTTGTTATTTTGGTTCTGGTTTGAGAGGTTGGTACTTGTTTGCTGGGGTGAAGAGGGTTAAAGAGGAAGGGAAATGTTGCAATGAATTGAAGAGGAGATGATTGATATAATTGTGAAGACTAAGAAGGTATGTATTGTTTTATTTAGTTGTTGTTCAATTTTTTTATGGTATTAATCTATTATCTGAATTTTCGAATAACAATGTATTGCAATATTTTATGGATAGATTAGTGCTTTTTACAAAACATTTTATAATACAATGTTTCTTTGGGTTAAATTTTGCAATTTTATATTGAGGTGCTGATGAATAACTTCATGGCCAATAAATATTCGTGGAAAACACAACTCCTTTGTATTTTGTGATTACAGGTGAGCATTACCTTTAACCTTTGGTTTCTAGAATATCTCATCTCTAAGATTTTATGGGGACAAGGTAGGTGTAGTTATTAAGATTAGGGTTTATATACATATGTACTATGGTTTTAGTTTTTTTTCTTATTCCCAATTGCATTTTCATGTAAGGGTTGGGAAAGATTTCATAATCTTTGATGTGTTTGGTTTTTATATGTTTCTAGGTTTTATTTATTTTTTCACTGTTTCTATAAAAAAAATTATTTTAGCATAATCTTGTAAAATAATTTGACCATCTTAATCCTAGAGAGCATATTCCATTGATGGAGGCTCAAGGAGATGTAGCCCAAGTGTTGAGGGTGAAATTCTTTATTATCTTGTTGTTGTGAGTTGTTGGTTATTTTCTGGAAATTATGTTTCTTGTTCATGCCTTTAATCAGTTAATTTTTTTTTTAATTTCTCACACATAAAGCTCTTTAAAAACACATAAACTTGACACAAGAATCATGTTACATAATTGGATGTACGAGAATGATCCTTAAGTTGTTTAAATGGAATAGAAGATGCTTGCATAGAAAAACAAGTCGACCACCTTTTCCAGATCAATAAAACCATCCAATGATCAAGCCCAAAGAAGATTTTATGGTTTCCATAATTTTAAGTCAAAATTTATTGCAATTTTATAATACTTCTTTTCCTCTAATCTTTCATAATCTTTCATAAGTATTCAAAGCTAGAGAAATTAACCTATCTCCCAAACATAAGAAAACATTCTCTTACATAAAAAAAACTCAGAAACAACAATTCATTTTTCTCCATTCAACAACATTATCAGAATTACAAGTACATTTATATATATATAATTCCATCCATATATTTTATGCCTTTAGCAAGTTCCATCTATTATTTTTTCCCTAAATCAATGTGGTGGGGTTCACTCATAGATTAAAAGGAAGTTCTCCGTTATCCATTGATGAGTTTTCTTAGAAATATATAGTCTAAGGATTTAACCCTCCTATAAGGTTAAAGGTTAGGGCAGAAAGACTTCACCAAAAGTCAACCAACAAAATATTATTTTCCCCTCTTCCGATAATAGCCAACCATGGTCGATACCTCTTATCCCAATTCATAGTCCATCTCCTACTAGAGTGGACAAAGAAAGTGTAAAAATGTTTTCACTTTCTGAATATTTTTAATTCCACTATTTAGTGTCTATATATTGTCACAACTTAAGAGAATTTAAATAGTTCCCTTCATTGTGTTCAATTTTTGTACAATTATAACATAGGAGTCTAATGTATGTAGGCCCTAGGATACATTCACTAGTTAGGTTCCTGTAGTTTTTTTTTTTTTTTAATAATCCATTTAAAATGTATCCTTGAGATTGCTTTAGGAATGAGTGTCACAAATCAAACCAATAAGATAGAAATTCAATTCATTTAAAATGTATCCTTAAAGATACTTTAGGAATGAGCCACTCAGGGATATTGAAGGCGTCAGAAATCCTCTAGTGTGGTAGCTGAAATATGGAGCCACAAATGAGCATGGATATAGGTGGGTGCTCTTACCCAGTAAGGTGTTGTAACCCACCCTTGTGAATATTTTTTTTCTTAGCCTGCCTTATGAGGTATCCTGAGCTAGTATTATGAGAAATGAATCAAAGCTATTGGTTTTGGTTTTCTTACTTTCTATCTGTTCTGTTGGGTTTTCCCTTCAACTAAGAGAAATAAATGCAGAAAGTGGAATGTCAATTAAAAGGATCTCCCCATGAGCCTATGAGCAAGAGGGGTATTCTGGATGAGGAAAGGGTGTAAGAGCATCTGGCCTGGGCATTCAAATTCATTGGATGCCAATGGTGAGAATATTTTTATTGACATGATTACTTATTGTGCACCCAATAATTAGGAATGGAGGGCTCAAACATATTGATTAACCAGAATATACCCAATTCATCATGTCTTGTAGCGTACAATACACTGTTATTGGTGTGTGTATCTATACTTTTATGGAGGAAAGGATTAATGACTTCATTTGAAGGCTTTTAGTTGATGACACATAAGATTAATCACAGTCATTTAATGAGTGTGAGGACTGCTTTATGGCACACTATTCTAGTGATGCGTTTTCACAAAGAAAGGGTGTGAGGATTTCTCTGTGGATATCTTGTTGTGGTGACTAACAATAAACTTTACCTACAATATATATGAGAGTTGAATGAGAGTTCCAAATCCTTGAAATTTCCATGTACCAAAGGAATGTCAACTTTTGACCAACAACAATTGAGGATTGGAATTCTTCTATCATTGCTTTGTTAAAATATAGATTTCAGTACTAGATTTGTGCAGTTCTTATAAAAAAAAAATATTGAGTGAAAATGCATATCGAATGTCCTCCTGGGTCTTTTTGTTGTTTTGTAGCATATCAGCTTCCCTCTCATATTTTTCACATTCAATTAATAATTCTTTTTTTCCATCCAAGTTCTACCATAAATATGGCATGCATCACGGATATCATAGATTGGTTGAAGGGTTATTTATGCCCTTTTTGTATCGAATCTCAAAGAAAAAGACTTGTAGTTTACTTTCTTTCTTGAAATGTCGATGTACCAAAATAATGTTAACTTTTGACCAACAACATTGAGGATTGGAATTCTTCTATCATTGCCTTGTTAAAATATAGATTTTAGTACTAGATATGTGTGATTCTTCTAAAAAGAATCATATTGCTTGAAAATGCATACCTAATGTCCTCCTCCTGTGTCTTTTTGTTGTTTTGTAGCATATTAGCTTCCCTCTCATCTTTTTCACTTTCAATTAATAAATCCTTTTTCCATCCTAGTTCTACCATAAATATGACCTGCAACATAGATAGCATAGATAAGAAAATGGCTAAAGCATTATTTATGCCCTTCTTGTGTTGAATCTCAAAGAAAATGCCTTATAGTTTACTTTCCTTCTTGTTCACTAAAATTTCATTGGGATAATGAATATTCCAAAGTTTCATGATCTGTTATGATTTTGAAGTGCTCTCCCCATAAATATGGCTCGACTTTCTCTACAACATGCATAAGGTCCAACATTTCCTTATCATAGGTGCATAAAAGCTTCTCATTGTGATTCAATTTATACTTTGAAAGTAATAGGTTGTTGATTTTTCCTGACCATGGGTGTTCATGTTAGTGCCGAAGGAATCATCTTTCACTTCAAAAGTCTGTTAGATATCTGGAAGTGCAAATACATGGTTGGGCCTTTTTTGGTTGTCAGAAGGTAGTCCCTCTGCATCCTCCATCCATTTAAATGGATCCTTATTGGTAAGATTAGTGAGGTGTGTCATGATGATACCAAAACCCTTGTCAAAAATTCCTATATAAATAGCACATATTATATCAAGTTCTCTCAACTAAGCCACATGCTTGGGTCTTGGCCAGTCAAGGAACAAGGAGTGAAATTCAAGAAATAAAGAATGAAATAGAGCCAACCCTTGATGATTGAGAAAATTGTCAGGCTTCAGGTTCCTTGATCAAAATTTGATAGGAAGCAAAACTAACCGTTCTTCATTCTAAGCATCTTGTGACCTTTTCCACAGTAATGTTAGGATAAGTATAAATATACTGAAAGAATTAATTGTAGGCAAAATTAAGTTACTAATGAAGTCATTTAGTTTCACCTTCGTTACAATTATTTGACAAAAGCCTACTTGAGTGGTAGAGTGTGCATATATAAGAAGGTAGCTCCTATGCAACCTTCATCCAGTTAAATTGATCCTTATTGGTAAGATGGGTGAGGTGTTCTATGAAGCTTCCAAAGAACCTCTTAAAACTTTCCATATAAATGGCATATTCTATTAAGTTATCTCAACTAAGACACATTCATGGGATTTTTCCAGTCAAGGAATAAGGAGTGAAACAAAGCCAACCCTCGGTGATTAAGAAAATTGTCAAGCTTCAGGTTCCTTGATCACAATTTTGATAGGAAGCAAAACTAACGAATTTTCATTCTAAATATCTTAGTGTCCTTTTCCACAAAACTATTTGGGGTAAATGGAAATATATTGAGAGAATTTATTGTATACAAACTTAGTTACTAATGAAATAATTTAGTTCACTTACTGTTACAAGCATTTGACTTTAGCCTGCTTGAGTGTTACAGTTTGCATAGATAAGAAGGTAGCTACTCTGCAGCCTTGATCCATTTTCCTAACCACATTGTTCATGTTAGTGCTAAAGGAATCATCTTTGACTTCAAAATTTTGTGTGAAATCTGGAAGTGAAAATACATGGTTGGGCCTTTTTCAGTTGTCAGAAGGTAGCCCCTCTGAATCCTCCATCTGTTTAAATTGATCCTTATTGGTAAGATTAGTGAGGTGTGTCATGATTCTTCCAAAACCCTTGTAAAAAATTCCTCTATAAATAGCACATATTATATCAAGTTCCCTCAACTAAGTCACATGATTGGGTCTTGGCCAGTCAAGGAACAAGGAGCACATATTATATCAAGTTCTCTCAACTCAGTCACATGCTTGGGTCTTGGACAGTCAAGGAACAAGGAGTGACATTCAAGAAATAAAGAGTGAAACAAAACCAGTCCTGGATGATTGAGAAAATTGTCAGGTTCCAAGCTCCTTGATCACAATTTGATAGGAAGCAAAATTAACCGTTCTTCATTCTTAAGCATTTTCTGCCCTTTGCCACAATAATGTTGGGATAAGTAGAAATATACTTTAATAATTGATTGTAGGCAAACTTAAGTTACTAATGAAGTCATTTAGTAACTTAATTAGTAACTTAATGCTCCACCTTTATTCATATTTTGTGGAATTTGGAGATCCAGAAATGTTTACATTTTTTAAAACAGATCATAGGGTATAATGCACACTTCCATAAATATATGTGCATGTTTTCAAAGAATGAGGGCCTAAGGAAATCAGGGGACCTTTTAGGCACATCATCCATTGAGGCTTGCTTATATATATTATTATAATAATATATTTGTTTTCATCAATATATTTTATTATGATAAAATATTAAATATCATGAATTACCACGAACCTGTACACTACAACTTGTCTTGAATTACGTTCTATTGGAGGTTTTAATTAATTCCTTTCGCAATTTTTCCTATTTTCTAGGCATTGGAGGGAGATCCTCTTTATATATTGCGTAATGATCACTATCAATGCATTCCCACCAACAAGGTTGTCTAAACAAACTTTATTTTTTCTTCTTCAACAAAAAAATAATAACTAAGTAAATGTTTCATTAATAAAATCTCATTACAAAGACCTTGCCATGACTTCTCTAAAACTTTTTTGGTCACTACTAATGGTTTTTTATACAATTTTTTTTTCTCATTTTTTCATTTTTTCTCACAAAAATAAACCTATTATTTTAAAAATGATTTATTTATATCCATAATTTATTTTAATTTATATATTTTATTGTCATAATATATTTGTTTTCATTTATATATTTTTTATCATAATATACTATATATAAATAGCTAGTAAAAATTAATATTATAATTTTATTATCACGATAAAAAAAATTATTTTTTAAAATGTATATATTATCATTTTTTAAAATTAATATCAAATTTTTAATAAAATCAATAAAAAAATATTTTTTAATAATTAATTTTACATTAATTAATTTTGTTTTAATGATTAATTTTTATTTTATGATAATAATTTTTTTTTATAAAAATTTCTCAAAATATGTAATAAATAATAATAAAAACAAGTTTCCCGCCCACAATTAAATCCACATATTTTCCAATCATATTTTAATCTCAACGGTTACATTGGGCTCTTTGCGGATGTGAAAGAGGGAAATATTTTAAATATTATATTTGCATTGAAGAGTGGAGATACGAGTGGGAGCATGGATGATCGCGCCAGTGAGTGGAGGCAATTTAGTCCAAACACAAGTGGTTGGGCTGTATTAAACAACCAGATTCAATCTGTGTCCCGATAATATTTTAAATACACATTTTAATCTCAATGGCCACATTGGGCTATGTTCTAATGCTAGAGACAGATTTGAAAGAGGGAAAAACTTGTGAAATCCTTGAAATTCGATATATACTATATACATTTCCTAGATTGGTTGGGAGAGCAAGGGCGGAGGGAAAAAGATTGGAGAGGTTATGCCTTTCATGGCCGATAGAGCAAGGGCGGAGGTTTTGCCTTTCATGGCTGAGAGAGCAAAGGTGGAGATTGGAGAGGTTATGCCTTTCATGGCTAGGAGAGTAAGGGCGGAGGTTCTTCCTTTCATGGTCGGGAAAGCAAGGGCGAAGGGTGAAATATTGGAGTGGTTCTACCTTTCATGGCCGGGAGAGCAAGCGTGGAGGGTGAAAGATTGGAGAGGTTCTGCCTTTCATGGCCGTGAGAGCAAGGGTGGAGGTTTTTCCTTTCATGGCTGGGAGAGAAAGGGCGGAGGGCGAAATATGGGAGAGGCTCTGCCTTTCATGGCCAGGAGAGCAAGGACGAAGGGTGAAATATTGGAGAGTTTCTACCTTTCATGGTCGGGAGATGGTATATGGTGGGAATTTTATAGCTTGGTCGGCTGAGCAAGAGTGGAGATCATAGATATGGTAGAAAAAATTAGGAGATTTTTCGCTAGAGCTTGGAGGAGAAGGTGATTGGAGAAGGGTGGAAAAAGCAAAAAGTAGAGCCGAAAAATTTTTGGGATTTAGTGGGTTTAGAGCGAAGAGCTGGACATATTTTGGGGTTTTTTGGATTTTGATACTCTGTGTGTTTTGTTTTTTTTAATGGAGCATGGCCATGTTTAATTTTTGTGTTTGCATTTTCTTTTATTTTTATTTATTTTGTTTCTATACATTTTCTTTCCCTTGTTGGTCTAGATTTGGGTTTGTTTGTTTTTCTTTTGGTTTTGGTCTGAGAGGTTGGTACTTGTTTGCTGGGGTGAAGAGGGTTAAAGAGTGAGGGTGATGTTGCAATGAATAGAAGAGGAGATGCTTGATATAATTGCGAAGAATAAGAAGGTAGGTACTATTTTATTTATTTGTTATTCAAATATTTTATGGTAGTAATTTATTATCTGAATTTTCGGATAACAATGTATTGCAATAT